>BLSH010557882.1:471102-484978 GCA_018402905.1 Glandirana rugosa | reverse complement strand
GCTGGGCTCCAGTATTTCATGGTGACTGGAAACCCACCAGAGCAATGAAAAGTCACTGTGGGGGACAGACATGTAGGCAGGAAGTGGCTGCAAAGAGGCAGCAGAAGATCAGCAGCGCTGGAATACTTTTCACCTTTTTTTTTTTTTTTGTATTTTATTTACAATGTCACTAAGGCTTTGTTTAGATGTGCAAGTTGGGTGGTAATAATGTGCAGTAGAGACGTGTTTTTGCCACCCTTAAGCTCCATTAGGCAGGAGATGAGGGCGTTTTACATGCCGCAGTCACAATGCATTCGGCATAATAAGGAGTTTCCCCCATAACAGATTTTTTAGTGTCACTCTTTCTGGCCAGCCTATAACCCTGATGTAATGGTGGAGTTATTGACTGGCTGCTCTGCTGTGAGTAAGTTAGGGTAAGGGGCGCAAATTACTTGTCTTACCCCTGGCGCTGACAACCCCACACTACGCTATAAAAAACTGGCTCCTAACTTTTTTTAGCCGGCTCCTAGATTCAAGGCAAATTTGTCAAGCCCTGCCTTAGGCACTTTAAAACATTTTTACAGGTTACATGTTTTGAGTTACAGAGGAGGTCTAGTGCTAGAATTATTGCTCTCACTCTAACGTTCGCGACAAGACCTCAAATGGGTGGTTTGAACGTTGCTTTCACTTCTGCATGTGAGTGGGGACGAGGGCGTTTTTATTTTTTTACGTGATTACTTTAATTCCTATGACAAGGAATATAAACATCCCTTGTCATAGGAAGAGGACATGACAGGTCCTCTTTACAGCGAGACCTGGGGTCAGTAAGTCCCCAGATTTTACCTCTAGGCTGGGAAGCCTGAAAAACAAAACCCCCAAAAAAATTATCCAGGCTTCCCAGCCTGAGTGGCAGCATTTTTTCAAATGCAGAGGCTAGGCGTGACTTCATCACATTGTGCCTGGCCTCTGAAAGATCACAGAGACTCCGGGGACCATCTAGCCTGCCGGATATCTCTGTGATCACCATCCGAGAAGGACCGACTCCTTCTCCCCCTCGCCGACTGCGGTGGCGAGCCAGGAGAAACACGGGGGGGGGGGGGGGGGTGTTTCTGCCTGTAAGAACGATCAAGCGGCTGAATCGCCGGAGCTAAAAAGATGTCTGAATGATGCCTGTAGCTGCAGGCATCATTCAGATATCCCCACTCAAAGTCTGCGACCTCATATGACTTGTGGGCGGGAAGTGGTTAAAGTGGTACTGCTCTCTTTTACTTACATGAGCCCTCATTCAATCAAACACTGTGCACATCTGCAGCTCTTCTCTCCAATCACGTCCCAATCCCACAGGCTTTGCTGAGGCAACGGGAGCCATCTGCTTCAATCAAATCTGGGGGGGCAAAATCGATTCCCGCTGCCTGTGTCTAGAGAGCAAGCAAGCCCGCACGAGTGCCCACATAGAAAGTGGCTTTCTATGGGTGCACTCGCTGGGGAGGGGGAACCTGATAAGAGATTCAGGGCCACTCTGTGCAATTCCATTGCACAGAACAGGTAAGTATAAACCAGTTTTATTTTTTTAAAATGTGTTTACACTCACTGTAATATCTGATGTTTTTGCTCTATATTTCATAATTAAGTCTCCATTTTATTTCTGTATCCTACATTTGTGTGACAAAAATTTAGGTAAGGCTGAAACTCATCTCAAACTGTATAAAATACTAATGTATTTTTTTTCTGCTTTTTAGTGCTCTGCAGAGAGTCCATTTCAGAAGACTCAGTAAGTATATAGTTTTTGTATTATATTTTTAAATGAAGTAGCTGTTGAAAAATCTAGGTAGGGTAAACTAAGACATTCTCACTGAAAAAAAAAAAAATATGGTACACAAAGTCTTGTAAGTTTGATGTCCACAAATTACTACCTGCCATTAGGTACAAAGCTTTCTACCCTCTTGTTGCTTTAGGAAAATGAAGAAGCTACTGCACTTGCCTGTGAGATGAGCAGCAGTCATAAGCTACATTTGTGCTATTGTAGTACCCTCCAGAGACAAACTTGTGCAAATATTATCAAAGCAATATGTAGTACTATGTTACCTCCTGTTGTCTATGCTACTTGACTGTATAGTATGGAAAGGTGACCTACATATATCTGCTTTGAATGTCAATGTTTTGTTTAAAATGAAGCTATTGCTTTGTCCTGATAAATCCAAATCTGTTAACCTGATTGCAAGATTGAGTCGCATTACATCAATAGTGCTTTTGTTGAGCTGCACTCTTTGCCTTGTACTTGAGTGATTTAAGGCTAAAGTTTCCAGTCATAAAAAGTAGTAGTTGTGTTTTTTAAAAAACACATCTAAAATAATGTTTATGGTGGAACGGAGAATATGTGTACTATATACAAGAAAATTAAAGTACAACTAAAGGCAACATACACATTTTACTAAATCCTCATATACAGTATTTCACAAAAGCGAGTACACCCCTCACATTTTTGTAAATATTTTATTCTATCTTTTCATGTGACAACACTGAAGAAATTACACTTTGCTACAATGTAAAGTAGTGAGTGTACAGCTTGTATAACAGTGTAAATTTGCTGTCCCCTCAAAATAACTCAACACCAAGCCATTAATGTCTAAACCGCTGGCAAAAAAAGTGAGTACACCCCTAAGTTAAAATGTCCAAATCGGGCCAAATTAGCCATTTTCCCTCCCCGGTGTCATGTGACTCAGTGTTACAAGGTCTCAGGTGTGAATGGAGAGCAGGTGTGTTAAATTTGGTGTTATCACTCTCGCTCTCTCATATTGGTCACTGGAAGTTCAACATGGCACCTCATGGCAAAGAACTCTCTGAGGATCTGAAAAAAATAATTGTTGCTCTACATAAAGATTGCCTAGGCTATAAGAAGATTGCCAAGACCCTGAAACTGAGCTGCAGCACGGTGACCAAGACCATACAGCGGTTTAACAGGACAGGTCCTACTCGGAACAGGCCTCGCCATGGTCGACCAAAGAAGTTGAGTGCATGTGCTCAGCTTCATATACAGAGGTTGTCCTTGGGAAATCAACGTATGAGTGCTGCCAGCACTGCTGCAGAGGTTGAATGAGTGGGGAGTCGACCTGTCAGTGCTCAGACCATACGCCGCATACTACATCAAATTGGTTTGCATGGCTGTCGTCCCAGAAGGAGGCCTCTTCTAAAAATTATGCACAAGAAAGCCCAACAAACAGTTTGCTGAAGACAAGCAGACTAATGACATGGATTCCTGGAACCATGTCCTGTGGCCTGATGAGACCAAGATAAACTTATTTGGTTCAGATGGTGTCAAGCGTTTGTGGCAGCAACCAGGTGAGGAGTACAAAGATAAGTGTGGCTTGCCTACAGTCAAGCATTGTGGTGGGAGTTTCATAGTCTGGGAGCTGCAAGAGTGCTGCCGGCACTGGGGAGCTACAGTTAATTGAGGTAACCATGAATGCCAACAAGTACTGTGCCATACTGAAGGAGAGCATGATCCCCCTCCCTACAGACACTGGGCTGCAGGGCAGTATTCCAACATAACGACCCCAAACGCACCTCCAAGACAACCACTGCTTTGCTAAAGAAGCTGAGGGTAAAGGTGATGGACTGGCCAAGCATATCTCCAGACCTAAACCCTATTGAGCATCTGTGGGGCATCCTCAAATGGAAGGTGGAGGAGTGCAAGGTCTCTAACATCCACCAGCTCTGTGATGTCATCATGAAGGAGTGGAAGAGGACTCCAGTGGCAACCTGTGAAGCTCTGGTGAACTCCATGCTCATGAGGGTTAAAGCAGTAGTAAACCCATCCATTTAACAGTTTAGAAACCAGTTACATTGCCGGCACATGCATGTTGATCTTAAAGAGTATCTTCACCTTGGGGAAAAAAAAACAAAGGTCCTCTCCAAATCAGCAAAAAGTCAGTAGCTGCTGACTTCCTGTGGCTTCACAGCCAGTTCCCCCCCCTGCGCAATGTGTAAGCTGCGCTGCGCTTTATGAATGGACCCACAGCTTCCTGGGATCTGTGATGTGTCCCAACAGGAGGTTGTAGGCAGAGAGGTGGGGGGAGAACTTCTGCTGGGATTGCTAGATGATTCAAGCGGAAGAGAAGGAGGATCAGCGGAACTTTCTTTTTTTAAAGGCAAAGTTCTGCTATAACTGATCACCTTACTGCTGTCTGTATACTCTTTCTGTGAAAATGTTTTCAATAAACATATATTAAACTAAACAAACTGCTTGGTGCCCTCCTCAATGAGCACAATATACAGGGGTACATATAGTCTTAATAGACACTAATTGGGCAACTAACTAAGCGGCACAAGAAACTGGCACAAGTGCTGTGTGCCACATGAAGGCCTTGTTTACACTTGCATTGCTCTCTGAAGAGTGATTAGCATTCAGGTTGCTCTTTAGAGAGCAATTGACAGGCAGTGAAGAGGCATTGTATCGCCTCCTCACCGCTTGTTTTAACCCCCTGAATACAGAATGTAACCTGCTACAACTTTAACTGTTGAATTGGCAGTTTCCAATTTAAGGTCAATATTGATTTTTCTTTCCAAAACTTGTTTAGTTTAATGAAATCTATACATAAC
The DNA here is from genome assembly GCA_018402905.1 of Glandirana rugosa. Taxonomy (NCBI): domain Eukaryota; kingdom Metazoa; phylum Chordata; class Amphibia; order Anura; family Ranidae; genus Glandirana; species Glandirana rugosa. The sequence continues at coordinate 480,400 of BLSH010557882.1, read as the reverse complement.
CATGGTTGAGATGGGGGGTTTTTTTTTTTTTGTTGTTTTTTGTTTTTTGCTAGTAGCTTGGTTCCCATGAGACAGAACCGGAACTTTGATTTCTGCATTGCACAAAGACATTCACATTTGTGACATAAAAAGTGGACTTGTTTATGTTCCCATCATCTGTGTTTTGGCTAGCTTGATTAAAAAAAATTTGATTGCCTTTAGGTTACTGCTGTTGCAGTGTTTACCATATTATTAATTGAACTTTTTTTATTGATCATACTAATTTATTTTATTATGGTTTCAGGACTTGACAGAAGAAGATATAGAGTCAGAACTGGCAATAATTCATGGACAGATGGCTTATGTTAAGCAGCTTCAGGGTTCCGTAGATGATGCGCTTCAGCTTTATAACCAAATTATCAAATTAAAGTAAGTTCATCCAAGCTTGTCTGCTCTGTATGCATTTTAAACATTGTGTTTAATGTGACCTTTTCTTTCTTACAGGCCTACTGATGTCGGTCTGTTGGCTGTTGTGGCGAATAACATCATCACAATTAACAAGGTATCTACAGTTGTATAACCTATTCAGTTAGCTCTTGGTTGAATGATTTGTATGTATTTACATGTGTTTTTGTTTTAACAAGGACCAAAATGTGTTTGATTCTAAGAAGAAAGTGAAACTCACAAATGCTGAAGGAGTGGAGCATAAACTGGCCAAGAAACAACTTCAGGCCATAGACTTTAACAAGGCTTTGTTGTCAATGCACACAAATCAGGTATGGTTTCCTTCATCCTCATGCATATATTCCTCCATCCTACAAACTTGCTTAGTTCAGTGCCTTTGTTTGTGGTGTACTATTCCATATGTAATAACCTTGCTTTCATGCATGTTAATTGTTGGAGTGCAATAAACCATCAGCTTTTCTTTTGGCTTCAGTGCCCATTCATACTGTTGTACATTCATACACATGTATTCCTCATATGTCTTGAATAGCAAATTTTGCATGTTTTAGAATTAATTTTGTTAATTTATTGTTCGTGTTTTTTTTTTCTTTGTTTTTTTTGGGTTTTTCAAATGCAAAAATATGTGAACATTTGCAAAACATATAAGGAAACCCTCAAACAGAAAACATGCATATTGAATGAAAAGACCTGCAGAACCAATAAAGACATAAAACACTAATTTATAGATTGTGTACTGTAAGCCCCTGTGTAATGGGACGTACACAGTGCCATATTTGTAGGTGACAGGTAATTGGGCCAGTAGCTGTAATGTAGGGTGAGAACATTAAAGTGCAAGCTCTGCAGAGGACACAGCCAACAATGGCTGTGAAATGAATGGGGAGTGACATCACCCATAGACTTACTATGGGGCTTCCGTTGTCGGCACCCGCCTCCCTAGCTGACAGCTCAGCGTGGGTTTGAGTCAGACTGGCTTCAGAAAAGGTATGTATACTGATTTCTTCTTTACAGGGCTAGGTAGGTTAGTGTTAGAACGTTGATGTCTATAGATGCAGGGATTTTGGTGTTAGGCTGAACTTTTTAATTAGCGGTAAATGGGGATTGAAGTTCAGGGCATGAGTTTTTCATGGCTGGGGATGGTATTAAAGGGGGACTTTCCTTCACCTCCCTTACACTTACCATAACAAATATGACCATCTTCTTTCTTCCTTTCCATTAACATTTGTTAGATTTCAAGGCTACCTTCACACTGAGGTGCTTTTACAGGCACTATTTAGCTAAAAATAGTGCCTGTAAAGCACCTCAAAAATCCCCCCCCCCCCATAATATGAAAGTCTGAGTGCTTTCACACTGGGGTGGTGCAGTGGCGAGATGAATGGCAAGCGCTTCCGAAGAGGCTGCACACTGCCTTGGTAGTGCGGAGCGCCGGCACTTTCAACCCCGTTCTAACCCCTTGTGGGGGGTTAAAAGCTCCATGCTCCCAACTGAATAGTGGAGCCATATCGCCGGTAGAACTCCGCTAAAACTAGCGGGGTTTGGCTGCGGCTACAGTGTGAAAGTAGCCTTAAACTCACAACCTCACTAATATGTTTGTAGAAGGATCCTCTGCCGAGTCACAGGGTTCCCTGCAACATGTGTCCCTTTACAAACATTCCCATGATACCGCAGAAAGGAATGCTTCTCCTTATTCACTTGTTTCATTCAATGTTTGCCAGCCTGCTAACTTCACCACAGAAGTTGGACAAGGGGAGCATTTGCAACAGGAGAAAATGTAGCTGGAAAAACCTGATGTACAGCTGGGGAGAAAATACCCTCCATGATATGTAGTAGTTGTCAGTTTGATGCATACATCTTACCAGCCTGTTTTCTACTCGTAATAATTTGTAGTGTTTGTATCCAGTTATAAATATAAGTATACATGTTTTAATTTGATGTTTTCTAATGTGTGGTTTTTAGGCTGAGCAGTGTCGAAAGTTGGCTACCGCTTTACAAAATCAGAAACCTGAACATCTCCTTCCTGTGCTCATCCAAGCTGCCCAGCTGTGTAGGGAGAAGCAGCATGCAAAAGCTATAGAGTTGCTGCAGGTACAACTGGTGTTTCCTTTATATTCTCCCAGGTTCATATCAGTTCATGTGTTTATAACAACGGGCTAATTTTGACCTTAACAAAGGCATTTCTTCTTGGAAGCTTTTGTACTCTGAATGTATATAAAAATATATAACCCATGTCTAGATTTTTCTGTGAAGGGTGACAAAAGAGCTCCAAACTCATCAATACAAAGATGAACGACTTTCAGAAATGTTCTCAGAACAACCTCTCCTAGCATATCAGAAATCACAATCTAAAACCGCTTATTGTGAAAAGTTCCCTAAACAGCCCAGTACTAAATGCTACATTTGTCTGAATGCAGAAGGGACGTGAAACCTGCATAAATATCCACAGCACTGACTGGCATGCACGTACCTAGATCGCAGCAGAATAAGACTTTTTTGTTTTAGCTGCAGAATCTCAAACTTTGTATACCTGATTGTATGCAAAATGCCTTCATGGATTCACAAGTAACAACAAAACAGATGTTTCTGAAGAAACCCATTTCTGCAGCAGAGGCTGCAACATAAATAGTTTTAAGATTAAGGTACTGATGGAAACTTCAAGACACAGAATGGAATAGGCATATAAATTCACAAAAAAAAAAATCAGAACTCTAGACTGTGGTCTACATATAAAATATGATTTTAATTGAGCTGTGACAATAAAGCCTGGTTCTTCCCAATCCTTTGATCAGTTATGTGGATGAATAGTACAAAAAGATTCTCAGGGTGGGGGTATTTCTAAAACTATGGCAGACAGAATCTGGTGCAGCTGTGCATAGTAACCAATCAGCTATTCACTTCAGCTTGTTCTATTAGGCTGCATTCACACAGGGGCGACCCGACTTTGACGCGACTTTGCTAGGCAATTTCGACTTCCAGGGACTTGAGGCGACTTTACAACACGACTTTTTCCAGGCGACTTTGCCTTGACCAATCAGAAAAGGGAGGGAGGGGGTTGCCTAAAAATAAATTCTATTCTTTTCACTACAAAGTCGCTTTTATTTAGATGGGGGATCCGACTTGGAGGCGACTTCTATTCAATTCTATGGGCACAAGTCGGATAGAAGTCGCCTAGAAGTAGTACAGGAACTTTTTCTGAAGTCGTTCCGACTTCAGTAGTGTACATTAAGACGGCTCCCATTCATTTCAATGGGATTTCAGATGTCAAGCGACCTGGGGCGACTTGAGGCTACCCAAGTCGGAGCGACAGTCGCCCCTGTGTGAATGGTGCCTTAAGCTTTAACAATTAAACCCAGAAGCTGATTAGTGTGGACAGCTGCAGCAGATTTGGTGTGCTCCGGTTTTAGTAAATACCCCCCCACAGTCTCACTGTTGTGGCTGATTGGCTTATCTCATAGCCCAAATAACACTAGTTTAGGTTACTTAAAATAGCCACTACTATTCAGGCTTAAAAAAATAGTTGTATTCTATTGCTTTGCTGGGTTATGAACATTTTAAAAGCACCGTAATTATAGGTGAGAATTGTGCCCGGACTTATCTCTGACTCTGTTACCCCCAGTAATTCTCCCACGCTCGATCTCTTTTGCCTAAGCATTTACATTAGTTAATTCTCCATTGTGTCAAGAAAAGATACTTGCATTTTTTAAAAAGTTATATTTTTATCTTGTAACTTTTGTGTGGGTTTCAGAACGATATTCAGAATTTTATGAAGCCTGAAGCGTGCATCTTTAGTAACTTTAATTTAGCCATTTAAACCTAATGTAGAATCAAAGGCAAACTTGTTTCATTTTGGAAAGATTAAGGGGGGTTATAACTCTTGCCAGCTTGTGTTTTTTTTTTTTTTTTTTTTTTTTTTATATTTATTGCCACCTATGTCCCATTGTGATAATTTCCCTTCATTTCCTGCCCCATAGTCACTCTAATAAAAAACCTGGAAAATATCAGCACTAAACAAAATGGATAATAAAAAGTGACTGTAGGCAGCAGGTGGCTACTAAGGTATATAGATAAAATACCCCAAGGTAAGTATGTTTAAAAAGGTAGCAGCTCATAATAAATAAATGACAGTAACAAGAATCAATCAATAAGATGCTATAAAGTCCAAATATGAAGGAGGCACACAAGGATTGTGTAATCAATGATCAACCTCGGTTTGAACATAGAAATCATATGTAGAGGAGGGTTTCTCAGGAAGGACAGCTGACACCCAGTGTGGGAGGGTTAAAACAGTCCATAAAAAACGTCATGCAATAAGTGAGACTCCACCACCGATGGTTGAAAAGCCGCTTACCAGAACAGTGTGGCTTCCAAATTAATGGAATAGCCCTATTGCGCCTGTAGGGATGTAATTACTCCCTAGTAAGCCCAGGTGTATCTCTCAGCCTTCACCAGCTCTCAGTAAAAATCCTCCTGTGCTGCCACAACCCATAGTCACTCTAGACTGTGGTCTACATATAGAATATGATTTTAATTTACTTTTTGCCCTGTGTGACAAAGCCTGGTTCTTCTCAAGTCTTTGGTAACATTTTTTTTTTTTTTTTTTGGACATTTCAAAAGATTCAAGGTTTGGATTATTTACTAAAACGAAAGCACACAGAATCTAGTGTCCCAATTGGAAGATTTCCCCTCTATTGCTTTTCTGGTGACAACCCAAAATTTGGTATTTACTTTCACTTTCTGTGATAACGGTAAACAGGACAACTCTGATTGGTGAATCTCCCCAATGGGGACACATACAGCAATAAAACCTGTCCAGGGCTTCTAATCTTCCCACACTCTATCCCAAAAAAAAGTTTTGCGTTTTACTTGTACTACAAATTTTCTGCATTGATCACTTGACCCCATCACCAGGTCATTTTTTGCGATACGGCACTGTTACTTTAAGGCCAGTTGGACACTAAGCGATGTGGGTGGTAGCAGTAAAGTGTCGCTATTATAGCGGTGCTTTGCCGCCACTAGCAGGACGCTTTTACCCCCCTCAGAAGGGGTTAAAAAGGAGTTGAAGCGCCCGTGTTGCGGGGCTTTTGAAATGCCAGCCATTCATTCCAATGGCAGGGGTGGTTTAGGAGCAGAGTATACACCACTTCCGCACCGCCCCAAAGATGCTGCTTGCAGGATTTTTTTTTCCTGTCCTGCAAGCTCACCTCTCCAGTGTGAAGGCTGCTGGGGAGGTGATTTTTCAGGCGCTTTACAGGTGCTATTTTTAGTGCTAAAGCGCCTGAAAATTGCCCCAGTGTGAAAGGGGTCTTACTGACAATTGCGCAGTCATGCAATGCTGTACCCAAATAAAATTTTTGTCCTTTTGTTTTCCCACATCTTTGTTTTTATTAGTTTTTTTTGTTTTTGTTTTTTTCACTATAAACAAAAAAGACCGACCATTTTGAAAAAAAAAAAAAAACAGTACGGTATATTTTTTTTACTTGCTGCTATAAAACATATCCAATAAAAACCTTTAAAAAAATCGAATTTCTTCATAAATTTAGGTCAATATGTATTTCGATACTTTACTTTTTAGTAAAAAAGAAATCACAATAACCGTATATTGATTGGTTTGCACAAAAGTTATAGCGTCTACAAACTGTGGGATATATATATTTTTTTTTTCTAGTAATGGCAGCCATCAGCTACTTTACAGCTAGACTACAATATTGCGAGCATTCTGACACTGACACTTTAGGGACCAGTGACCCTAATAAAGTGATCAGTGCTAAAAAAAAAATTTGCCTGTCACTGTACTGACACTGGCTGGAAAGGGGTTAACAGCGGCGAACAAAGGGTTAATTGCGTGCCTAACCAGTGTTTATATGTACTGTGGGAAGTGATTTTACTAGGGAAAGACATTGATCCTTGTCCCTGCTTTGCAGAGACACAGGATCCATGCCTTTCCTCCTGTTAGAACGGTGATCTGCCTTGTTTACATAGGCAGACCACTGTTCTGCCTCTCTGCTGGATGATCGGCAGGTGCCGGCAGACATCGAGTCTGCGCTACCCACTGCTGGGCTCCCTCTCTGTGTTATCACAGGGGGAGTGAGGCATCAGTGGCACGCATGTGCGCCCCCTACCCTAAAGAGCCGGATTACGAGTATATATACGTGATCCGGCGCAGAGGTGCCGCCCTGTAGCAGTAAAACTGCTACAAGCTGGACCTTAAGTGGTTAATAAATGGCTAATGTGGGACAGTACTCTACAACTTTGAAAATTTGCACATCCCTGCCAAACTGCCGGGCTAGTGACCTGATTACCTCTGCACTTAAGCACTAAAGCCAAGTCACCTTCCTACTGCCAACTTGTGATTTGACAGTGAATGTGCAGTAGCAGTTGACCTCATGCTCACACTACTGTCAACTTATTCCATGCCATGTGCATGCAGCATACCTGATTAACTGATGCTAGTAGTAATGCTGTACAGTGTATAACAAGAGGCTGATATTAAGTCCGTAGGCTTTCTGAATATATATTCTATTCTATTAATCTATACACCTTCTTTTCTTATTTTTTTTTTTATATTTTCTATACAGGAATTCGCTGACCAGCATCCTGATGATGCAACACAAATCAAACTTACAATGGCACAACTGAAACTTGCACAAGGTTTGTGTTTATTTGTGAAGTTTTGGAGTATGTTACTCTTTTCTTCTATTTTAACTTGTAGTGTTTCTTGTGCAGGTAATGTAACCAAGGCATGCATAATCATGAAAAGTATCAAAGAACTGGAACATAAGCCTGGCATGGTGAGTCTATGGCTATGTTTAATCATTCTTCTTCACATTATTTTTTCATTATGACCCCTTAACCTCCCTGGCGGTATGATTATTTCAGATTTTTGGTGCTGAAAGCAGTACCATTATTTTGCATGGAAATTTGGCATTTTATATTGTAGGCCTGTAATTCTTAGGAATAACTCACTTAAATCTGTCCAAACAAGAGTCTAGTAGACATCCCAGGTGTGATTAAAGCTTGAAACATGAAATCATAAATTATAATATAATAAAGAACTATAAATAATTATCAAAAATAATAACATGATAGTAATAACATTAAATAATGTAATCAAACCAAAAACACTGAAATTTGCTCATTTGCAGAATTGTCGCTGTCGTCCCTTTTAGTGTCTGATGATAAATTTCCCCACAAATCAGTATCGCTCAATTCTGCAAATGATTCTTATTTACTATCGGTGTTTTCTAGCTGATCAAAAACACTTTTGACGTTAAGGGACACTTTTTTTGGCTGCCATGGACATTCTCAAGTTTCCAGGCAGAAAGAATGGCATATATAATATAAAAGTGCATGCAGGGCACTGGACAAAGCACTAGGGACAAATGGGATGTGAAATTATTTGATACAGTAATGTAATCTTACAGTGTACAGTATGTTTGCTGTGTGTTTCACTTTTTGACTTTCCCGCCTGGCTCCGCCCCCGTGCGACGCTCGTAGGGAACGGAGCCCGGTACACAGAGGCATCGGGCAGTGGAGAGGGCAGTGGAGAGGACCCGTAGACACAGCGGGGGGACATCGCTGGATCCAGGAGACAAGGTGAGTAATGCTGCCTGGATCCAGCGATGCAATCCCGAGTGTGGCTTGGGGTTACCGATATTTGCAGTGAAAACTCACCCCAAGCCACACCCGGGAATACCATCAAGCAGGTTAATCTGTGCTTCATCCCATGTTCAGAAACATACTTGTACTAGTGCCCCTCACTTGCCCTGCCATAAAAATTTCAGGTTCTGAATTCTTTCTATGCAGCTTGTGCTGTGTTTTCTCCCCGCTTAGGGTCACTAAGACTCTCCCTGCTCACTACATGGGGAAATTGGCTCCACTAGAGCATTTTTTAACTTCTTACTGCCAAAACACCTATCTCCTTGGATACAACTGTTTGATCCTGCTTAGAGCTCTGATTTATCCTTTTACTCCCAGTTTCAGAGTTTGTAGATTACCAAGTTGCCTGTGTGTTTTTTTTTTTTTTTTCTTTTTTTTTTTTTTTTTTGGGCTGAAAAGCCATTCTTCTCTCACCTCCTCGAAAACCTGGCCTTTTCTACCAGTCGACTTCCATTTGCTGACTTGGAATGGGTGAAGATTGCATTACCCATGTTCTCGGTGCTTCCTCACTGCTTCCATCTGTGGTCTGTGGGTGCCCCAGCCTTTGTAGCTCCCTTATATCTAAAGTCCTCCGTTTTACAACTGTTGTAAAGCCTTTTCCCAGAGATCTTCCAACATCTCTAATTCACTAGATAAATGTATAGAAATTACCATGCTTCACCTATTTTATTTAAGGTTAGCAGCTAGCAAAAAAGATTGACACGTGACCATAACATAAATCATGAATTCAAAAATGTGCAGCGCTCATATGTAGATGTCTTAACCACTTAAGGACCGGAAGGATTTCCAGCTTTAGGACCAGAGCCCTTTTTGCGATTCGGCGCTGCGTCGCTTTAACTGACAATTGCGCGGTCGTGCGACGTTGTACCACGATCGACGATTGGAATTTATTTTATCCACTTCGTACCATTAAAGATATGTAAATAGATCACTTAATCTCTACAACCTTCTAGAGACCCTTTTCCGAAATGTTGTCAACATTTTGCCTCCTGAAATCTATATTCCCTCGATGTTTCCGACCCCGTGGGTGTCTGGTGTCTACCTTCGTCACTCCTTCGTGGCTCTTGTACCCATTACGTTAGAAGTGGGTAAGGTTCAGTCGTTTACCTTCAGCTGACCATCTTTTCCGGTCCAAAAGCTCCTCCACTCTCTTCTTACCGAAAAGTCGGGTTTTTTTTTTTTTTTTTTCTTTTTTTTTTTTTTT
>BLSH010557882.1:409279-428650 GCA_018402905.1 Glandirana rugosa | reverse complement strand
GTTATGTTAACTAACTCCGGTATAGAGAACCCACGGGATCAGTATTTTGGGTGGTTCACCGGGTGGAAACAAGCCCTAGTTCAACCTTTTATAATCATTGCTGCTATATTAGCATAATAGGTATGATAGTGTACTGTATTATTTTATGTTTCAGGAAAATGTGCAAGGGAGTAGATAATCCCTCTATGCTCGGATATATAGAGTTAGAACAGATAGAGCCCTTCTATCCCAGCCCTTACTTTAGTACCTAAGAAGACACCGTAGCCATAAGCAGAATGGTATTACCCAAAACACCTTTAGACGGGTGGGTATAGTCCTTCTTTTGCAACAAGGATAGCAAGGACAGGATAGTCGCTATGCCCACTGACTTTACCGGGGATATGACGTCTGTGACAATGTAAGGCCCGACAGGGTTTTAGGGGAAATCACGTTTATGATTTAAGAGGGTGTTATGGGGGGGGGGGGGAATGCAGAGAAAACACTGAAACGCCATTTTGTCCTGGACTCCATTTTAAGATGCCCCTTCTTCACTCTCTCTCTCAGTGTCTTCCCCCTCCATTTCACATTCCACAGTTTGCATGTACAGGCAAGATCTAATCTCTAGTTCCAATTACTGTATTTCACGTACCAGCCATTAAGAGCATTCACTTTCGTTTCTCCTTAATCTTAACCCCATAGCTCAAGGCGTGTTGGGATGTAGATTTCCTCCGTGCCCTGAGGAGGTGTTTTGCCAATTATTATAACTGCCAACCTATAGTCTTATATTATTTAGAATATCATTAACTTTGTAACGCCCTTCACAGTAATGTATAAATGTTTGACTCAAAGAAATACAATTCAGAATCATTTTTTCGTACAACCTGTCTGTGTGTGTGTGTGTTACTTCTCACGCTAAGATTATTCTCCAGGATCTACAAAAAGATATATTGGGTCGGTCCAGGATAGCAGGCCTCGCTGACACCCCAACAGCTACCAATTGCAAAGGGTATGTGTCCGGACCACCAGGCTTTGGCGCCATCGGAGCAAAGTATTGTAGGAGAGACCCAATCTAGGCAATTGAAAAACGAACCTTAGGCACATCCGGCTGGCCAGGGGGCAGGGGTACATCTAGCTGGACACCGGGCACCGGGTTATCAGTTGTGGAGGTAGACTTGAGTAGGTCGGCTGGTGAGGAGGCAGACTGGAGCAAATTGGCATAGTCCAGAGGGGCAACAGCACGGGAATCAGCATAGTCCAGCTGAGCAACAGCCCAGGAATCAGCATAGTCCAGCTGGGTGGCAGGCTGCAGATCACCCGTGGCCGGCTTGACAACAGGTGATCGCATGGAGGAGGCATGGACCCCATAGGCAGGCGGGAACATGGAGGAGGCATAGACACCATTGGCAGGTGGCAACATGGAGGGGGCATGGATACCCTCTAAAGATGGCAACATGGAGGGGGTATGGACACCATCGGCAGGTGGCAACATGGAGGAGGCATGGACACCATCGGCAGGCGGCAACATGGAGGAGGACTGGATATCATCAGTAGCAGTTATCAGCATGGAGGGAGATTGATATCATCAGCAGCAGTCATCAGCATGGAGGACGACTAGATCGCATCAGCATGGAGGAGGACTGGATCGCATCAGCAGCAGTCATCAGCATGGAAGAGGACTGGATCGCATCAGCAGCAGTCATCAGCATGGAGGAGGACTTGATGTCATCAGCAGCAGTCACCTGCATGGAGGAGTGGACACCATCGGCAGGCAAAATGTTCTGTTTCTTTTTGGGTTTAGATACTGGAGTCCTACAGGTAACAGTGTTGTGCTGACCAGAGTGTACTGCTGATGGAAAAAGAGTAACAGCATTGAGGAGAGTAGAAGGAAGAGTAGCAGAAGTACAGGAAGAGGCCTGAGATGTTGCTATGGGTAATGGTACTGCAGAGGGAGCCTCCAATAGATTGCATACGGAGGAAGTGTGGTTACTGGTGGCAAGGTACTGATCTACAGGAGGTAAGAACACTCAGTAGCAGCTGGGGTTATGATATCTGACCAAGTTTGTAGCAGAGGGTGAACTAAAGTTTGTCTCTCCCTTGCTCACATTGTTCAATTAAGGCGTGCACAGCAGCAATTCAATCCAATAGTACTTGTAAATAGGCTGAATACTGCTGATAAAAGGAACCTGTACAATGTTTCAGCAACCATCCCATAAATCCAGCCTGGTACAAAGTAAATGGAGGAGTGAACACATAGTGGCCCTGAGTAGTAAACTGAAATAGTAGCTTAGAACAGACTTGAATCAAGGGTTGTACTTTGCTAAGGGAGAATCTGCCCTCCAAGGCATGTGCTGTCAAAATGCTTCCCAACAGCTCCTCCTCAGTGAGATCCTCCCAAAGGGAATGACAAAAATCTTTGTCTTCTGCTGCAAGCTGCACACGACAAATCCCCTTTGCTGTAAGCATTCTGACAAAGCAAAAGCAAAAAACTCAAAGCAACTGGTTCCCAGTTTCCAAGTGTAGCTGATCTGGTCGTTGGTGGGCATCACTATTATGTCAGGATTCAACAGCTAGGCAGACCAGACACGTAGCTACACAAGGAAACTGAGACCAAACAAGTATATAAACTTAAAAAGGTGAGAATTTATTAACAGTGCACAGTAATAAACAAGCGCAGCAAACAGTGAACACAAACAAACCCCAGCAAACAAAAGCAGACAAAAACACTAACACCTACACTGCAGACTAAAGCTAACTCTGGACAAGGGTACAGGGTATACGGGGAATCAAGGAGGATACAAGGCAAGGAGACAGCACTAGGCATGGGACTAAAGTAAAGCCTTGTACACACGGGACGACGATCGTATACAACAGGTCGTGCTAACGACCGTTGTATGCGATATCGATCGTTCATGTGCGCGATTAGAACAGTCGAACATACGACGGTCGTACAAGGGAGTTGTATGAGCAGACTAGAAAACTTGGTCGTACCAACAAGCGTGCATACAACCGTTGTATTGTGTGTACAGAGCAGTTGGTACAACAAGTTGTATTGTGCAAAACACGCATGCTCCGAAGTCAGGAACGGCCGGATGCTAATTAAATGCACCTGAACGTTCTTCTGTGCTCGTACGATCGTCAGTATGCAAGTTACATTATGCAACATACGATTTGCGATCGTCATCCCGTGTGTACGAGGCTTAAGGCAGAGCAGGCTGAAGCAGTGAGGCAAACTCAATAGTGACGCGCCGGAGTGAGTGGCCTTAAATAGCCACTTCCCAGCTGAACCCAGGTATGGCTGACTCCCACAGCCTGCTGACTCTTGGGAGGCCCCTGCTGGTGGACACTGGAACTGCTTAGCCTCTGACTGCTACAGGACACCCGCTGGTGGACACCGGAACTGCAGCTCATGGATCCAGGAGTCATCAACAGGTGAGCCCTTACTGACACCTGCTGGTGGATACCGGAACTGCAGCCCATGGACCCCTGAGCTACAGCGCCACCAGCTGGAGGGACTATTCCTGACACCTGTAGTGATGGCACGTTCACTCGGCCTAGTCAAGACCCTTTAGACTGCTTCAGAGAGCAAGCAGACTTGGGGTGAGCCCTGAAACAATTTGAGCATACGTGCAGAAGCCGACATTGGTTATAGCTGCATGAACCTTGGTTGTAATTATGTGCTGTTGCCCTCTGTGGCCCCGAGGTGGGCGGAGGGACAGCCATTGACAGTTGATCTGAAATACAATCCCCTGCTACGTACCAGCTGTGACATGCACCCCACTAGAAATTTGGAAACATGTATACACTTATTTTGTGTATGTAGGAAAAATGCATCAGTTGACCGCTTCCCAGAGACCCTAGAATGGGGGGTGAAGGAAATGCAACTGACGATAAGAAAACAAGCAATGCATGAATAATGGTGAAATGACCTCTACGTGATATACCTGCCCTGAAGTGTGCATTGAGCACCTCGAACAATACCATCCAACCCTGCAGGGAGTTTACCCCACCAGACACTAAATGTCATGCACATTAATGCCACTGACCTGATAGCCATCCTGCTATGAGAGTCCCACTTCTCCCGTTAATGATAAAGAAATGGACCCCTTTCCTGCTATGAATGGCAGCCTTCCTGACATTCCTGTGTGTCAAGCCATAGCTGCCGTGTCCCATCCTTAGCCTATGACTTGACGCCATAACTGCCCCCATCTGGCCACTATACCCCCCACTCCCCTACTGCAGCAGCCCTGCGCCTCCTCACAGCGTGCATTGGATGGAAGTGCCCCCTGTAACGGGATGCTGCTGCCGCTCCTCCATACCTGGCTACTCCCCCCCCCCGGTCAACCAGACGCGTGTCTGACATGCCCTGCAGCAACAATTAGAACCCCTTTGCCCTCGCCTGTGATGTAAGGCTGCCAACCCGACCACCCCCCACGAGACCGAGTGGTCCCGGTAACTGATGTCCCCCTGAGCTGTCTGAGTGTGCTAGCAAAGTACTCACCCAGAAGCGTGCATAGGATGGAGGTGCTGCCTTGTAACGCACTGGCCGCCGTGCTGATCCTCCATGTAAGGTTGCCCCCCTCCCTAGAAAGTGTGATGGCCGGTGAACCACCGCCTACCTGTGGACCGCTCCACAGGTAGATGGAGATCCCCTGCCCGCTGTACCAATCATCGAGTGACTGACGTCACGAATACAGAACCAGAAATGACGAGAGGTAACAGGAAACACCCCTTCCGAGATCAGAGGAAAATAACCCAGAAGACGCTGTGAACCCTGTAGGGGGAGGCTGGCTTAAATATGGCCAGACTCCTTCTACATATTCAGGCCCTTGTATCGGTAACAGTGCAAATTTGCTATTCCCTCAAAATAACTCGCAGCCATTAATGTCTAAACCACCGGCAACAAAGTGAGTGCACCCCTAAGTGAAAATGTCCAAATTGGGCCCAATTAGCCATTTTCCCTCCCCGATGTCATGTGACTCGTTAGTGTTACAATGTCTCAGGTGTGAATGGGGAGCAGGTGTGTTAAATTTGGTGTTATTGCTCTCACTCATACTGGTCACTGAAAGTTCAACATGGCCCCTCACGGCAAAGAACTCTCTGAGGATCTGAAAAAAAAGAATTGTTGCTCTACATAAAGATGGCATAGGCTATAAGAAGATTGCCAAGACCCTGAAACTGAGCTGCAGCACGGTGGCCAAGATCATACAGCGGTTTAACAGGACAGGTTCCACTCAGAACAGGCTTCGCCATGGTCGACCAAAGAGGTTGAGTGTATGTGCTCAGCGTCATATCCAGATATTGTCTTTGGAAAATCGACATATGAGTGCTGCCAGCATTGCTGCAGAGGTTGAAGGGGTGGGGGGGTCAGCCTGTCAGTGCTCTGACCATATGCCGCACACTGCATCAAATTGGTCTGCATGGATGTCGTCCCAGAAGGAAGCCTCTTCTAAAGATGATGCACAAGAAAGCCTGCAAACAGTTTGCTGAAGCCAAGTGGACTAAGGACATGAATTACTGGAACCATGTCCTGTGGTCTGATGAAACCAAGATACACTTATTTGGTTCAGATGGAGTCAAGCATGTGTGGCGGCAACAAGGTGAGGAGTACAAACCCAAGTGTGTCTTGCCTACAGTCAAGTATGGTGGTGGGAGTGTCATGGTCTGGGGCTGCATGAGTGCTGCCGGCACTGGGGAGCTACAGTTCATTGAGGGATCCATGAATGCCAACATGTACTATGATATACTGAGCAGAGCATGATCCACTCTCTTGGGAGACTGGGCCGCAGGGCAGTATTCCAACATAATAAAGACCCTAAACACACCTCCAAGACGACCACTGCCTTGCTAAAGAAGCTGAGGGCAAAGGTGATGGACTGGCCAAGCATGTCTCCAGACCTAAATCCTATTGAGCATCTGTGGGGCATCCTCAAACAGAAGGTGGAGGAGCGCAAGGTCTCTAACATCCACCAGCTCCGTGCTGTCATCATGGAGGAGTGAAAGAGGACTCCAGTGGCAACCTGTGAAGCTCTGGTGAACTCCATGCCCAAGAGCGTTAAAGGCAGTGCTGGAAAATAATGGTGGCCACACAAAATGTTGACACTTTGGACCCAATTTGGACATTTTCACTTTAGGGTGTACTCACTTTTGTTGCCAGTGGTTTAGACATTAATGGCTGTGTGTTGAGTTATTTTGAGGGGACATCAAATTTACACTGTTATAAACAAGCTGTACACTCATTACTTTACATTGTAGCAAAGTGTCATTTCTTCAGTGTTGTCACATGAAAAGATATAATAAAATATTTACAAAAATGTGAGGGGTGTACTCACTTTTGTGAGATAGTTTATGTGTGTTTTCGCGCACGCGCGCGTGTGTGTATGTATGTACATATACACACACACACTCTCCCAGGGTAGTTCCCTCCGCTGCCAGGGTAGACCCTTTCCTGAGTCTGTGGAGCATGATGTCTTGTTGAAATCTTCTAAACTTGTGTCCCATATGGGTCTGATGTCCATTTAGATGTACATCTCTGTTTGAGATTTTAGGGTGCAGATCATATATCCCAGAATGGCCTGAATCACTTAGTTCTGGAGGGATGCCATCTTTTCTGTCCTAACCTTGATGCTATCTTCAAGAATTTACCTGCCTCAGCATAGGAAATTTAGGAAAAAGTCTGAATCCAGGCTTCTACTCCATCTAACTCTGGAGGGAGTATAATCAGGCTTTCTAAGCCGGATTCTCAGACTGCAAGGTGGAAAGCAAGAAACCTAGAATTCCTCAAATAATCCTTTAGCATGTAGGTGTGCCCCCACTTTTCCAAGTGGAGGGAATGGTTGGGCAGAGAAACAGTTATCCTGGTTTAAGAAGCACAATCATTACCTACTTTCCAGAACTCCCTGTATACCATAGCCGTGCACTGTATCAAGATGAAAACACATCCGAAGCCAAACATTTTTTTTTGTCTGTCTAGAATAATGTAGAAAAAGGTTAACCACTGTCGGCACTTGTGTGTGAGAGCTGATCATAATACAGATCAATTAAACATTCATTTTTAACAGTGTGTTTAGATTTATGACCGTATATATCGTAATTGTACAAGACACAGACTGCGTATTCATAGACCCTGGGTTATAGGCTGGTACCTTCAGGTGATTAGACACTAGCAAGCTTTTGAGGACACGTCCCCATATAACCCAACCCTACCCCACTCTGAGTCCTCAGTTTTTTTTTTGCCAGTGTTTTAAAGGTGATAGACCTCTTGTCCCTCACAGAGAAATAATTCTTAGCCCTCGTTCACACTGAATCTGACTTTGAAATCGTGTGTCTTCACTTGAAGTTGCTCAATTTCAAATCTGCAGGTCAGTGCAACTTGGCAACTTCATGCACAGATGTTTATGCAAGTTGCAACCGAAATTGCAAAAAAATAGTGTAGGAAGGCAGACACTGAAGACTCCCCCAGGGGTATGCCCACTGTAAAGGGCAAAGTCTGGTCCCTATATACAGTTGTATGCAAAAGTTTAGGAACCCCTGACAATTTCCATGATTGTCATTTATAAATATTTGGGTGTTTGGATCATTAATTTCATTTTGATCTATCAAATAACTGAACGACACAGTAATATTTCAGTAGTGAAATGAGGTTTATTGGATTAACAGAAAATGTACAATATGCATCAAAACGAAATGAGACAGGTGCATACATTTGGGCACCCTTATCATTTTGTTGATTTGAATACCTGTAACTACTTAGCACTGATTAATTGGAACACACAATTGGTTTGGAGAGCTCATTAAGCCTTGAACTTCATAGACAGGTGCATCCAATCATGAGCAAAGAGTGGCAACATGGGGGCCTCAAACAACTCTCAAATGACCTGAAAACAAAGATTCTACATTATGGTTTAGGGGAAGACTACAAAAAGTTATCGCAGAGATATAAGCTGTTAGTGTCCACTGTGAGGAACAAAGTGAGGAAATAGAAGACCACAGGCACAGTTCTTGTTAAGGCCAGAAGTGGCAGGCCACATAAAATATTGGAGAGGCGAAGGATGGTGAGAATGGTCAAAAACAGCCCACAGACCACCTCCAAAGACCTACAACATCAACTTGCTGCAGATGGTGTCACTGTGCATCGTTCAACAATTCAGCGCACTTTGCACAGGGAGAAGCTGTATGGGAGAGTGATACTAAAGAAGCCTTTTCTGCACACACACCACAAACTGAGTCGCTTGAGGTATGCAAACGCACATTTGGACAAACCAGCTTCATTTTGGAATAAGGTGCTGTGGACTGCTGAAACAAAGATTGAGTTATTTGTCATAACAAGGGGCGTTATGCATGGCGGCAAAAGAACACAGCATTCCAAGAAAAACACTTGCTACCCACAGTAAAATTTGGTGGAGGTTCCATCATGCTGTGGGGCTGTGTGGCCAGTGCTGGTACTGGGAATCTGGTTAAAGTTGAGGGTCGCATGGATTCCACTCAATATCAGCAGATTCTTGAGAATAACGTTGAGGAATCAGTCACAAAGTTGAAGTTACGCCGGGGCTGGATATTTCAATAAGACAACGACCCAAAACACTGCTCAAAATCTACATGGCATTTATGCAGGAGGAACAAGTACAATGTTCTGGAATGGCCATCCGAGTCCCCAGACCTGAATACATTGAGCATCTGTGGGGTGATTTGAAGCGGGCTGTCCATGCTCGGCAACCATCAAACCTAACTGAACTGGAGATGTTTTGTAAGGAGGAATGGTCCAAAATACATTCATCCAGAATTCAGACACTCATATGAAGCACACTATAGGAAGCGTCTAGAGGCTGTTATTTCTGCTAAAGGAGGCTCTACTAAATATTGATGTGATTTTTCTGTTGGGGTGCCAAAATTCATGCACCTGTCAAATTTCGTTTTGATGCATATTGCGCGTTTTCTGTTAATCCAATAAACCTCATTTCACTACTGAAATATTACTGTGTCCTTCAGTTATTTGATAGATCACAATGAAATTGCTGATCCAAACACCCAAATATTTATAAATGCCAATCATGGAAATTGTCAGGGGTTCCTAAACTTCTGCATACAACTGTAGAACCAGCGAAATGGTCAGGTGAGATAGGATCACCCTGTATCTCTGACAGTTATTATAAAAATGAAATAGGACTTCACAGTGCAAATCTTTCAAACCTGGTGCTAACATTCAACCACTCAGATCTTAGCCTTGGGTAGGTCCAGGTGTTACCATAGGTCACACAGTTTGCTGCCACTTCTGCCTAGAGCCCTTCATAAATTACTCAGACACTTCCTCCCACCATTTTGCCATGAAGACTTTTCTACAGGACAGTCTGCATCTGTGTTGCTGCTTATTCACCTCATACACATTTACTCTATTTCCGCACCCAATTCCGTGAGTACTCCACAAAGGAATACCCTCAACCGTAGCAATGGAAGATACCAGGTGAAAGGGAGCCACAGCAAAACCTCAGGCTAAATCTAAAAAGACATTTGCTGTTCACAAACATATTGAGTAATTTATGACGATTGGCTCAATCCAGGAAAGATTTTTACCCTTCCAAAAATCATTGCTGAGCTCTATCCAATGGAAAAAGAGCTCCAACTGTAGATGTTCCTTCATTCAAATATTCTGCAGATCGGAAGTATGAGATGCTCTTTAAGGCTCTACACTTGCAGGCTCAGCAACCAGCTTTTGTGTCAATTTCTGTTTGTCAAATCGCAGATAACTGGACTAAGGCAATAAACAAACAAGATCCTGTTTTCCGGAACTGTTCTTTCAACTGAGCAATTACCCTCTCCTCTGCTCTTTTATGTGGATGCTGTAGAGCAGGGGTCTCCAAACATTCTAAACAAAGGGCCGGTTTATTGTCCTTCAGACTCTAGGAGGGCCGGGCTTTGACAAACGGGAGTGGAAATTTTCCTGGCATCAGTGGGAGTAAATATCTGGCATTAGTGGAAGGAATAGTGCCACATCATTGGTATCATAGGGAGGAATAGTGCCCCATTAGTAATGTCAGTGGGAGAAATGGTTCTCCATTGTTGGTGTCAGTTGGCAGAATAGTGTTTCGTATCAGTGGGAGGGATAGTGCCCCAAGGGCCGGATAAAGGCAAGTAAAGGGCCGCATCTGACCCTCGGGCCACAGTTTGGAGACCTCTGCTGTAGGGCAATTTATAAGACAAATCTCCAGAATGGCTGATTTCCAATCACATGCAGAATCCCGTGAACTGGTGGAAGGGTCAGGAGTCTCTACCTCTTCAATATTTTACCCAGATTTTAGGCTTTTAAGCCTAAGTGCAGCCCTTCTTTTCGGCACATTTGGCCCACAGAGTTCATCAAGCCTTCTCCAAAGCCCTCTTCCGAATTAAGGGGCACCCTCACTCCTAAGAGTGGGGGTGGAGACATCTCTTTGGTTCACAGATATCCCAGAACTGTGGGTTCAATCGGTGGTTTCAAATGTGTACAAAATATAGTTCAAAACGATACCCCCTCGCTGCTTTTTTCTCTCAAAATCAGCCAAAATCTGGCCAGGAACAGTCAGATTTGTAAAATGCCCTTAACCATCTGTTGTCTTAGGGAGTAGTTGTGCCAGTATCACTACAGGACAAGTTGAAACTTGTTCACTGAGTATTTGTCCTATTTTTGACCTAAAATCCCTAAACAAATACCTTCAAGTTCCCAAATTTCACATGGAATCTGCAAGGTCAATTTTTCCTCTCTAAAACAAAGGGAATATTTGGCATCTGTGGACATCCAAGATGCATACTCCCATTTTTCTATGCTTTGCAGTAGGAGACCATCACTTCCAGTTTGTTGCACTGCCATCTGGCCAATCCCCTGCTCCCACAATATTCACAGGTCCTTGTACGTCTTCTTTGCCTTTTAAGAACAAGGGGTATCCAGTATCCAGGCCACAGGTTATCTAGACAACTTGTTCTGAAGAACGTATCTCCCTTCCATCAATCTGCAAACATCCACAGACTAATTCAGATGCTTCAGGCTTTCAGTTGGGTGATCAGCTTCCAAAAATCCACTACCCAACGTTTTGTTTACTTGGAATAATTGAGCTTGATTATAGACACAGCCCAAGCAAAAGTCTTACTTCCAAAGAAGAAACAGCTGTCTCTCAGGACTCACACCTGAGATCAAAGATATACCCCAATGTGAATGTTCTCCAAAAGACTTCTGGGTCTCATGGTGAGCTTTTTCTAGGCCATTCCATTCATCAAATTTAAAGTGAGACCTCTCCAATACAAAATTTTGCTGGCATGGAACAAGCAGGCTCCTTCTTTTTACCTACCCAAGCACCTGGTCAATAAGCAAGGAATCTCACAGCTTGGTGGATCCCCAGCCCAGCCTTAACAATAGGGAAGTCGTTCTTTCCATATCACAGGAAATTGATCACAGCAGATGCCTGTATTTCTTGTTGAGGAAGGAGTGTTCCATTCCCTCACAATTCAAGGAACATAAAAATTGGTGGAAGCCAAGCCAGTCAACATCCTGCAGCTAACAGTGATAAGGATGGTTCTGGAATGCCCCTCTGCAAGGACATCCAATCAGGGTAAAATTTGACAATGCCACAGCTGTAACCTACATCACCATGGGGGCACAGGAGCCATGCAGCCTTGAAGGAAGCAAGCCAGATCATTTTGTGGATGGAGAAACACTGTCCAGCAATCTCACATTCCGTGAGTGGACAACTTAAAAAGGGATTACTTCAGAGCTATCACCACCTGGACCCTACACCCCAAAATCTTCAACCTGTTATGACAGAGATGAGAAACTCCAGATGTGGATATCCTGGCCCCCAGACTAAACAAGTTACTTCTTTTGGCCAGGACCAAGGATCCCCTAGCGCAGCTATTGGATGCTTTGATAATTCTCTGGTCTCATTTCAGACTAATCTATAGCTTCCCTCCACTGCAAACTCTGCCTCACCTGCTCCACAAGAATGAGCAATAGAAGAAATGATTGATTTCTCATTGCACCAAGCTGACCCAAAAGAACCTGGAAAACAGACATACTTAGACTACAGGCGGTCCCCGGGTTACAAACAAGATAGGGACTGTAGGTTTGTTCTTAAGTCGAATTTGTTTGTAAGTTGGAACAGGTACTTTTTTTAAGTGTAGCTTCAGCCAAAAAAACTATTTTTAAGCTTTTTGGATAGCATAGGGAAGGGTTAGCACCCCTGTAATGTTTGTTTTGCTGTCTATGTTTCTGTTCAGAAGATTTCACCTCACTTCCTGTCCCAATGATAATTGGATTTTGAAAATTTGGGGTTGTTGTGGAAACAAATCTTGGGGATAAAGCTTCAGTGGAGACACCTTTTTCCCATAATAACTCTTACAGGAGTGAATTTCCCTTCCTAGGAGGAGATTTCCTCTCACTTCCTGTTGTCTACCTCCGTTTGTAAGTAGGAGTCGTTTGTAAGTCGGATGTTTGTAACTAGGGGACCGCCTGTACTAAGAGATGACCCCTGGCCTCTTCCCAACAGACAGTCTCAGGGCCCTATATTCTATTCTGCACTCAGCATCTGGCTTTAATGGCATGGCTTTTGAAGCCTACGGACAGAGCGATCTCAGAGTATGTCATACTACTTTGCTACAAGCATTAATGCCACTTCCAAAAAGATCTGTTATTGTACCTAGAAATCCATATTTGCCTGGTGTGAACACAGGCACTTTAGTCCCAGAGATTACTCTGTGTCTCCCATTCTGGCCTTCTTACAATCAGGACTTGGACCAGAACTTGGCCTAAAGCACCCTGAAAGGACATGTTTCGGTTTTGTCCATTCTTTTTCAGAATTCTCTGGTATTGCTCTCTCTTGTTGGAACCTTTATTCAAGATGTATCTTGGATAAGGGCCCATGTGCTTCCTTGGCACCATAATCTGGTTCTTTCTGCCCTGCATAAACCACCCATCGAATCCATGAGGGAAATCCCCTTAGATGATATTGTCTGCAATGTGGCCTACTTGGTTGCTGTCATGTCTATCAGACCTGTCTCTGAGCTAGCGGGTCTCTCTTGTAAGGAGTCATTCTTCTCAGTTACACAAAGGGCTAATTCACTACATCGCGAATAAGCGATCGCGTGACGCCTTAAAATAACACCCATTCAAGGCAATTAGCATATCAACTGGGCGATCATGCAAACACAAAATTGCGTTATTGCAGCGAATATGCCTTCTTAATCGGCATATGTGGGAATAGCTGATGTCAATTGGGCTTGAACCTGCAGAATTCATTGAAGGCTTGTATAAACAGGATTAGCTTGAAAAAGGGTATGGGAACTACCGCAGCAAAATGGAAACCATTGGCGAATATGAACACCGGTAGGATCCGAACCTGTAACTGTAAGCTTTGAAGGTAGTGTGTGATTGTTCCAATTCCGCACTACAATATTATTGAATATGTACATACCATTGCATAAGTTCATAGTATGGAAGCACTCAAACTGATGGGCATTGGCGAATATGCCTTTACATATTTTCAGAATATAATGCCAAGTACAATGCATGGTGTAGTGATGACACCGGTAGGATCCGAACCTGTAGCTGTAAGCTTTGAAGGTATCAGAAGGAACCACTACACTATAGACTTGACCACAACCAGCCATAGAAAATTAATTTACTAATCTTGTATTCTGTTAATTCTCTACAAACTAACTTCTGGCACGTTAACTAGTGTGTGATTATTCCAATTCCACACCATAATATTATTGAATATGTACATACCATTGCATGCATTTAAAGAATTCATAGTACGGAAGCAATCAAACTGATGTGCATTGGCTAATTGGTGAATATGCATTTGCATATTTTCATCATAAAATGCTGAGTACAATGCAAGCTTTTAGAAGGTCATAGCATCCATACCATTGAACTACTACTGAGTTAGATAGCCTTGTTCATGTAGGCTTGCTGATACCATACACATCATTCTACCAGCCAAACTTTGAACAGTCAGAATTGTTTGACATTCATGTCAGCTGGGATTACTACTGATCTGTGATTAGCTAAAGCTATTCACATGGTACAGATTGTTGAGATAAGCCCAAGTACCATGTGATAGCTGGGGCTCAATCCCAGCTCAAAAATCTAGGTAACCACGCTGATATTAAAGTGGTGCCTCAGCCCCCCCACCACAGAAAATGTACAAGTCAGCAGCTACACATCCTGCAACTGCTGACTTTAATTAGTAGGACATTGTCCTGGAAGCTAGTGATGTTGGCACCCCAGCCCATGTTTCCATTAGCTCTCAGGTGCTGTCACCTCCATTGCAGACTCCCTACTGCGCATGCACAAAGGGCACTGCGCTTTCTGAATGGTCTGGCAGCAGGGAAGGAGGAGGGGTGACAAATTTCTGCCATACCTCGCTGCAGTGTGGTCTGTCGGAAGTGGGGACAGGTAAATGTCCAAAACAAGAACCCCCCCCCCGAAAAGGTGCCAAACGTGGCATCAGAAGGGGGAGGAGAGAGAGAAGCAGAGCTTCCACTTTTGGGTGGATATCGAAGGCCCCTTTCACACTTGTGCAACTTGTCCTGCGACTTGGGACTGCAAAGTCGCCTGTCAAGTTGGACCCTGCGATTTCCAATGAGTAGCATTCATAGCTCTCTGACTCCAAGTGGTATCAACTTCAAAATAGTCCCTGAACTACTTTGGTCCGAGTTTGATATGACTTGAGGTCACTAGACTTAGACTAGACTAGATTACAGGGGCATTGCTTTAAGTCACATCCAAGTTGCATGACTTTCAAGTCACACAAGTGCGAATGGGGCCTAAGTCAAAGGTGTTATCCTGAAAGTAATGCAGTTTGCCCATGACATTGTCCCAATTTCAGGGAATGCCTGTGTTATATTGAGCACTAGGAACCTCAAGTCACACCAAAGTAGTACAGGGACTACTTTGAAGTTGGTGCCACTTGAAGTAGCACAGATATAAATAGTTTCAGGAAAAGTCGGCCAAGTGTAAAAGGCGTGTATATAAGCAACTCTCTTGGACACACACACTCTCCTTACTGATTTTCATCAGCAGAATACATGCAGGAAGTGTAATGTGCCTGTAACCAGGAAGTGATGTGTGCGCATGGGCATGAAGCAGGGCCGCCATCAGGCAGTACTGTTGCAAGGGGCCCCAGTGTCTCAAGGGTCCTTACAACTAAGACTTTAGCAGTCTTTAACATTGGAGTCTATAGGAGGGGGACACCCGGTTTTGGGACACCGTTCTCCTAAACCATAGCCAATAAAAATACCAAACTTTAGTCACATAGAGAACACCCCCTGGGCCACAACTGGGCCAGGATTAGGACCTCCGGCATCTATGGTTTGGTCGTACCAGGTCCTCAAAATGACAAGTCATGGACCGGCAATTGTCGGGTGAACTTCGGACTTAACATTGGAGTCTATGGGGGGGGCACCCAGTTTGGGGACACCGTTCTCCTGAACCATAGGTGATAAAAATACCAAACTTGGGTCACATGGAGAGGGCCCCCTGGACCCCAACTGGTCCAGGTTTGGGACCTCCAGCACCTATGGTTCGGCATTAGGTCTAATTTCAAGCATTGGGTGAGGCTGTGCTGCCTGTGCACTGTTTTTTTAACCCCTTGGATCCCACACTAGCATGCATTGCACACTTCACTTGAATGAGTCATGCTTGGCAGGGTGTATAATTCCTGCTGGGGCTGAGACATGTGTACGCCAGTGTGGGCGGATGTGGTGGAATGGCCCAGTGGGAAGGCCCTGGGGAATGTTGGTAGTCAGAAGGGGGGGCAGGTCTAAAGCTGTTTAAGGGGTCCCAAAATTTCTGATGGCTGCCCTGGCAGGAAGTGAATGTGTGGTGATCCCACATGAACAAATAAATTAACCCCATCCCCACCAAATATAGCTACCGCATCCTTGTGCAATGCGGGAACCCTGCAAATCCACTGCAGGTTCCCGCATCGCATTTCACACTGCCATGTGTGACCTGCTGAGAATGTCAATACATTGTTAATGACACCCCCATTTCAGCTCACATATCACAGTGCAAACAGTTCGGACATTAATCAGATCGCATGGATGTGAACACCCATGCAATCCAATTCTGGTGCGGACCAAAAAAAAAAAAGGGTCCTGTGCGAGTTTGGTCCGAATGCGATGCAAATTCAGCCATACTATTTGTATGGCTGAAATCACCTTGGCATGTACAGCGCATGTGACTTACCTGCAATTCTCCAGACCTGTTAAATGAAAAGATTCTACTTAAACAACCTTTAACATTTACTTGCAGGTGTGCTGAAGAGATTCGTTTTTTTTTATCCACGATTACACCTTCTCATAATTTTCATTAGCAAGACATTTCACTTCTCCAAAGACGCTCCCCCCAAAACAAATTTAAAAAAAAATAGCTCAAGAATTTACATTTATTTGCACAGCAGCAACACAATCATGTACATTCATTTAGTGGCATTAGTATATTAGGTGGTACATTTAGACAAACATTTAGCAATTGGGATCTAATGGCCCTGCTCATAGTAGCTTACAATCTAAATTTTTTCCAAGCCTTCTAGTGGACAGCAGGCTACACATTTCATAGTACAACTACTCTCAACAGACACCAACCGCCAAAAAATGTTTAGCTGCAAGATTATACAAAAATACAAAAAGTCATTCTTAAGAAAAAAAATATATATATTTAAAAGACACATTCCAACATGAACACCCCCCACCCCACATTCCACACACATACATTGGTGACGGTTCTGCTGGAAGATGCATTTCTGTACATGATTAAGCAATGAGATCAAAGAGTAGAAGGTCAGCAGATGCTCCCAAAACACGAATGCATGGTCAGACAGCAACAATACACAACATTGATAGCAAAGCCACACTTTTGATGGACAAAATGCACAAGAATTTCAACTAACAGCCCAAGTGGGGAGTTTGCCATTGTGCACAATATCAGCCCTACTCCCCCCAAAAACCACAGCAAATAACACAGCCTCTTCGCAGGGCAAACCAACCCCTCTACTGCAGTCATTTATATAACATAGGTTGTATTGTTAGCACACCGACAGCCCAATGGAAGTACACGCCCACCAGTGTCATTCAATATGTCTCTTCATGTCTGCCTAACTCTATAGTGATTGCACCTGATAAACAAGAACACTTACTATTTGCAAATGCGTTAGCCCACACGATATTGTCAAAATGCCTGCCTTTACACACATGAACTTTAATGGCATCCCAGTATTAGTCCGTAGGGTTCAATATTGAGTTCAACTCCTCTGGGAAGGATGTCCACAAGGTTTAGAAGTGTGTCTATGGGAATGTTTGACCATTCTTCCCAAAGCACTTTTGTGAGGTCAGGCACCGATGTGGACGAGAAGGCCTGGCTCGCAGTCTCCGCTCTAATTCATCCCAAAGGTGTTCTATCGGGTTGAGTTCAGGACTCTGTACAGGCCAGTCAAGTTCCTCTACCCCAAACTCACTCATCCATGTCTTTAAGGACCTTGCTTTGTACATTGGCCAAAATCAGGAGGGGGGGGGGGGGGATTATGGTGTAGGGTTGTTTTTCAGGGGTTGTTCTTTCACACTTGTGCGACTTGAATTTTGTGCGATTTTACCGCGATTTGCCGCAATGTTTTGCTGCAACGTTTTGCAGTGATTTTGATGTGACTTGAAGCAATAGCTGTGTAACCATGAGGTCTATGGACCTCAAGTCGCATCAAAGTCAAACCAAAGTGGTGCAGGGACTACTTTGAAGTCACTGCGACTTGAAATCGCACAGATATGAATGGTACTCATTGAAAATTATGGGGAATGACTTGTCATGTGACTTTGCAGTCCCAAGTCGTAGGAAAAGTCGCACAAGTGTGAAAGGGGCATGAAGATGATTTCCAATGAGCCCCATTCATATATGTGTGACTTCATAGTAGTCCCTGAACTACTTTGGTCTGATTTTGAAGCAACTTGAGGTCGATAGACCTCAGAATTACACAGCTATTGCTTCAAGTCACATCAAAATCATGGCAAAAAAAACGCAGCAAAAAATTGCGGTAAATCGCGGTAAAGTCATGCGACTTTCAGATCGCACAAGTGTGAAAGCGGCCTTAGCCCAGGTTCACATAGGTGCGATGCAGGAACCAGCACGATTTCAGCACCGGTTCCTGCATCGCACCTCTCCCACAGGCAGTTCACACTGCCTTCTGTGAACCGCTGCGGGTGTCAGTACAATATTAATGACACCCCCAGATTGGTTCATAGATCGCAGTGCTAACTGTGGATTCCAATAGGAATTGGATAGCATGAGTGAGAACACCCATGCGATCTGATTCTGGTGCGGGAAAAAAAGGTCCCTGCACTGCTATAGCTGCAAAGGGTTGGCTAAATCAAATTTGAACCCTACAGACTAAGACTGGGATGCTATTAAAGTTAATTTGTGTATAAAGGCAGGCGTCCCAATACTTTTGGCAAGATTGCAGATTGTGCAAGATTTGCAATGGTGGTGGAACCCTCGTCCACATAAATGCTACATTTATATAAAACTTGGGGAAGGACATGAGTTATGTTTAACACAGGAAGAGCTGACAGCCTTTCTACAGGACGTGGCATCTTTGGGACGTGGCAGCTTTTGAACCTATGAACCCCAGGTTTGCTCAGCAGAACTGCTAAGCCCTTAGTCACATTCATGGAGCATCCATTGCTGTGATGTCAAACAGTCCTAAGTCTCAGGGGTGCAATAAATGAATCAATGCAGATGTACTGTTGAAGGCTGGATAACCATTGAACAACCTGTTTCTGACATATGCCATCTGTTATGAAGGTTTGTTATGGCTCAGTACTGTGGGCATTGTGCTATAGAACATCTCTTATTTTGGGGCATTTGGCTTGGTAAGAAGCTGCAATTATTGCTGGATAGGAAATGTTAAGGCTGATTATAGTCCTTGCCCATAGAAAACAGGTGACGCAATTTGCAATAGTGGTGGAACCCTCCTACACATAAATACTACATTTAGACATAATTTTGGTAAGGACATGCATTATGAGAACAGAAAATGTCTGTACATGAAGTGACATGCTCGGGATGCAAACCCAGAACCTTTATGTTGCTAGGTAGAAGCATTAAGCTGTTAGCCACCAGTCTGCCGAGTGTGCAACCCTCCTACACATAAATACACATATACTGCATTTCTTTGGACATATAGGTGGTGGAATTACATTTGTCTGGAGTTTATTCTGTGTTATTAGGTGGTGCTTGGAGTGTAGAACAGTGATGTTATTGCAACAGCAATGGTATTGTTTGTGGTTTGTGAAGATACCTGTGTGGGTTTGGGAAAAGATTTTAATGAGATGGACAGCAACAAGCGAGAGACAGAAAAAAAAAAAAAAAAAAAAAAAAAAAAA
>BLSH010557882.1:389597-404172 GCA_018402905.1 Glandirana rugosa | reverse complement strand
GTGGTGCCAATATATAAAAAAGGACCAAGACATTTCCCCGGGAATTATAGACCAGTTAGCTTAACATCAATAATATGCAAGCTCTTGGAGGGAATAAGGGATTATATACAAGACTATTGTAATGAGAACAGTATCATTAGCAGTAATCAACATGGTTTCATGAAAAATCGTTCTTGCCAAACCAATCTATTAACCTTCTATGAGGAGGTGAGCGACCATCTAGATAAGGGAAGGCCTGTAGACGTGGTGTATCTGGATTTTGCAAAGGCATTTGATACAGTTCCCCATAAACGTTTACTGTACAAACTAAGGTCCCTCAACATGGATCAAAGGGTGAATACATGGATTGAAAACTGGCTGCAGGGGCGAGTCCAGAGGGTGGTGATAAATGGGGAATACTCAGAATGGTCTGGTGTAGAAAGTGGGGTTCCCCAGGGTTCTGTCCTGGGACCAATCCTATTCAATTTATTCATAAATGATTTGGAGAACGGCGTGAAGAGCTCAATCTCAATATTTGCAGATGATACCAAGCTAAGCAGAGCAATAAATTCTCCACAGGATGTGGAAACACTGCAAGAAGATCTAAATAAATTAATGGGGTGGGCAGACAAGTGGCAAATGAGATTTAACGTAGAAAAATGTAAGATAATGCATTTGGGTACCAAGAACATGAACGCAAATTACTCACTAGGGGGAGAGCCCCTGGGGGAATCAAGGATGGAAAAAGACCTAGGGGTCCTAGTAGAGAACAGGCTCAGCAGTCGCATGCTGCTGCAAGCAAAGCTAACAAAGTGTTGGCATGCATCAAGAAAGGGATTAACTTCAGGGATAAATCAATAATTCTCCCACTATACAAGTCCCTGGTGAGGCCGCACCTGAGTTCTGGGCACCGGTCCTCAAGAAGGACGTCCTGGTATTGGAAAGGGTTCAGAGAAGGGCAACAAAGCTAGTTAAGGGATTAGAGGACCTAAGTTATGAGGAAAGATTACAAGCACTGAACTTGTTCTCTCTGGAGAAAAGACGCTTGAGAGGGGATATGATTTCAATGTACAAAATACTGTACTGGTGACCCAGCTATAGGGGCAAAACTATTCAGCGCAAGGGAAAACACGAAGACACGTGGCCATTCACTGAGAATGAAAGAAAGGCGGTTTAACCTTAAGATGCGTAGGGGTTTCTTTACGGTAAGAGCAGTGCGAATGTGGACTTCTCTTCCAAAAACAGTGGTTTCTGCTGGTAGTATAGATAATTTTAAAAAACTATTAGATGCACACCTAAGGGACCACAACATTGGGGGATATACAAAGTAATACTGACATAAAAACACACACATGGGTTGGACTTGATGGACTGGTGTCTTTTTCCAGCCTCACAGACTATATATATATATATATATTGTCAGTGATCAGCTTCAAGTGAAGGGGTTCCCCAAACAAGTAATCCAGCCGTATGTCAGGTTAAGGGTTTCCTGCCCGTGTTTACTCACTCAGACAATAAGGATAAACAGAAAGATCTCCTTTGCAGGGGTAGAAAAAACAGTTCCACAACCAAAACGTCCATTAACTGAAAATTAGCCTCCTGGCTAACGGACAGACCTTACAAGGTCTGCTTCAGACCTGCAGGCATGTTCCTTCACAGCCTGCTCCTTCTCTCTCAGCACCACACTGATTACACCCAGGTCAGGCAAAATTATACCCCAGCTGGGGAGCAAGGTGTGACCAATACTTAACCCCTTGCTGCCTACAGACCTCTCCTTGCCACCTCCATTTACCTTAGGAATCTCAGGATTCTATGTGGCAGATATAGTCCATCCACAACAAACATGGGCTGTTTGTCACAATATATATATATATATATATATATATATATATATATATATATATATATATATATATATATACACATATACATATATATATATATATATATATATATATATATATATATATATATATATATATATATATATACATATACACATACACACACACACACACACACAGTTGTGCTCATAAGTTTACATACCCTGGCAGAATTTATAATTTCTTGGCCATTTTTTCAGAGAATATAGATGATAACACAAAAACATTACTTTCACTCATGGTTAGTGTTTGGCTGCAGCCATTTATTATCAATCAACTGTGGTTACACTTTTTAAATCATACTGACAACAGAAACTACGCAAAATGACCCTCATGAAAAGTTTACATACCCTGGTGATTTTGGCCTGATAACATGCACACAAGTTGACACAAAGGGGTTTGAATTGCTATTTAAGGTAACCATCCTCATCTTTGATCTGTTTGCTTGTAATTAGTGTGTGTGTATAAAAGGTCAATGAATTTCTGGACTCCTGACAGACCCTTGCATCTTTCATCCAGCGCTGCACTGATGTTTCTGGATTCTGAGTCACGGGGAAAGCAAAAGAATTGTCAAAGGATCTGCAGGAAAATGTAGTTTTACTGAATAAAATAGCAAAGAGATATAAAAAGATATCCAAGAAATTGAGAATGCCAATCAGCAGTGTTCAAACTCTAATCAAGAAGTGTAAAATGAGGGGTTCTGTTGAAACCAAACCACGGTCAGGTAGACCAACTAAAATTTCGGCCACACCTGCCAGGAAAATTGTTCGGGATGCAAAGAAAAACCCACAAATAACTTCAGGTGAAATACAGGACTCTCTGAAAACATGCACAATAAGGAGGCACTGAAGAAAGATGGGCTGCATGGTCGAGTCGCCAGAAGAAAGCCATTACTACGCAAATGCCACAAAGTATCCCGCTTACAATACACCAAACAGCACAGCGACAATCCTCAAAACTTCTGGCACAAAGTCATTTGGAGTGATGAGACCAAAGTTAAGCTTTTTGGCCACAACCATAAACCCTATTTCTCCTACGTTCACTGACAGACGCAGATCTTCATTGACTTGTGGGTTTATGCTTGTCCCACTAGGCGTTAACTAGGCAGGGAAAAGAACAGCTGGCCCCCTCCCATGGGGCCGTCCTCTCTTCCCACATAAACCCTCCACATAGCATAGCTCCTCAGTTTCAATGCCTAGTTTGCATAGGAGTTGACCTGGCTCTGGACTGTGATTGCTTTTTTACTTTTATTCTTATTTCTTTACTTTTTTACAACTACTTCTATCAAGCAACGAAGTCTGCTATCAAGAAGCCAGACGGGGCATAGAGAGTCGCTCGGACTCTGTACTCTCCCCGGCCTGGCTGACCGATGTGAGCCAGTCCCGCGGTATGGGGACCCGCCGCATCGTGCCCGTTCCGTACGGGCAGCCTGGGGTGACCCCCATCTGTGCCCAAGTCCCGGATTGCAATCCGGTTTGGGCGATTTCTTCGGCCGGCAGCATCCCGTCCAGACAGGGGCGGAAGGTCTGCAAACGGGTGGCTACCCGCTGCGCCCGACAGGAGTGGTAGGTGAGAGTTCCTCCCTTCCCCCTTTTCAGGGGCAGAAGGGGGACCGACGACCTCCGGCGAATTTCTGGGTAGCCACTGGTTAGGGGCGCATGGGGCCCCTTTTCACCCCTCCCCACCCCCCCATCCCCCGCACCGCACCCAATCGTTGGCGCCGCCTTTTCAAATTTTCGCCGCCATTTTGCGGCAGAGCGCCGCCATTTTCCCGTAGTCGCAGACATGCTGGGCTTATGGAGCTTTCCCTCTAGCGCTCAGAGCGGCCATTTACGGTAGTACACGTTCCCCTGCAGGTGGTTTCGGCCTCTAGAGTTTACTCGGCAGCCATATTGGAGTCCCCTGCTGCTGTAAAAACGTGCTGCAGACGTTTTCCTTTCTCTTTGGAACGGTGTGTGCTCCTGACGGCGCAGCTCTTCTGACGATCCTCAGTTACAGGCAGCAAAACAGCAAGTATAGCTGGGCTCTCCTGTGGGTGCTGGTGGCGGCGGGTGCAGTCCTCCTGGGTCTCCCTGGTGTGCTGTGGGTAGGGTTGCCACATCATCCCTTTAATCCAGGACACATACTAATTACACAGGTTCTGTGGCTGATTAAGGTGGTAATTAAACTCACTTGGTGCCTTATCTGCATTAAATTAGCCTCAGAACCTGTGTAATTCATATGTGTCCTGGATTCAAGGGATGATGTGGCAACCCTAGCTGTGGGGCGGTGGTGTGCGGCTGTGTGGGGGTGCCTCAAGCTAAGTATACATCTGCTTGTTGCTGAGGGTGATTTTGGGGAAGAACGATGGCAGACTATACTGCTGCACGTGCTGAGGAGGACTCAGCGTTGGCGCAATCTGCGCAAGGGGCTTTTTTGGACCAGCTGCGGGTGGTCTTTAGTGAATTTCTTCCCCGGGCGGATGTCACCCATCAGGCCCTAAGAAGCGTCCTCCTCCTCCCCCTTGTTCTTCAGGGGAGGACTCTGATCCGGAAATAGCCTCGGGGGTCACAGGGACCCCAGTGGACCTCTCTGACGGTGAACTGGGTCCCTAGGACGGAGAAGAGGACCAGGGGGCGGCGGCTGCGCACGAAAAAGCGCTGGTTTCTGCTATTATCACTGGTATTCGCACTACGCTGCGACTGAGCCAGGATGGCGAATCGCAGACATCTATGTATGTGTGTGGGTCCACCAAGCCCCCCAGGGCCCCCAAGGCTTACCCCTATGATCAATTTTTTGATCATCTGATCTATCGTGAATGGCAGCATCCGCAGCATTCTTTTTAGCTGTCCAAACGTTTTGCCGCTCGCTATCCCTTTGAGGAAAGCTTTTTGAAAAAATGGGACTCGCCTGTGGTGGACCCACCGATAGCTCGTCTGAATAAGGCGAGGACCATTCCTCTGGAAGGGGCCCCTTCCTTTAAGGACCCGGCTGACAGAAAGACAGAGGTGCTGTTAAAGGCTCTCTTCCTGGTAGCAGGCTCAGCTCTGCGGCCGGCCCTGGCGTCCGCCTTGGCGGCGCAATATCTGTCTGCGTGTATGGCGGAGCTCCAGAATGATCTGGACTGCGGCCGCCTGATGGATGCGCCACAGAGGGCTGATTTTTTGCATCAGGGCATCAAGTACCTTTGTGACACGGCCGTGGATTTACTGCCTATGTTGTCCAGAATGGTGGTTTTTGCCATCATCCTTCGACGGGTTCTTTGGTTACGTTCATGGTCCGGGGACCATACGTCCAAAAAAGGCCTCGCAGACCTCCCTTTTCAAGGTGGACATCTATTCGGTCCACGACTGGATGAGATCATTAAGGATTTCACAGGAGGTAAGAGCACTTTCCTCCCAGAGCCCCGGAGGTGCGAGTTTCGCCGTAGACAGGGGCCCCTTACCTCGGGTCAGAAGAGGTTTTTTTCGCGCCCCGGGTGCAGCAGGAAAAGGGACCCGTTCTGGTAAGGCCGCTGCAGGGGCCGGAAAACGGCAGTGGCAGCAAAAAACCGAAAAGGCGGAGGACAAGCCCTCCTCCGCCTGATGGGCTGTCCCCACCCGGGCTTCGGGACGTCTTCTGGGGTTCGCAGACCGGTGGCTTGCTCACATTTCCGACTGGTGGGTCCAGGAATTGGTGTCCACCGGGTACAGGATAGAGTTCAACACTCTACCCCCAGACAGGTTCTTCCCATCGAACTTGGGGGCATCTCTGACCTATGTGCTGGAGCTGAGAGCGATGAGGTTATGCCTATCTCACTGGACAGTGAGGTTGCAGGGTCGTCCGATTCGGATTCAGTCGGACAACAGCAGTGGCATATGTGAACCATCAGGGCGGCACGAGGAGTCCAGCGGCGGCGGCGGCGGAGGCAGCTCTGATACTGCGTTGGGCGGAACATCACGTTCCGGCAATCTCCGCCATTTACATTCCAGGTGTGGAAAACTGGCAGGCGGACTTTCTCAGTCGTCAGACGCTGGACCAGGGAGAGTGGTCTCTCCATCCAGAGGTATTCAACCAGATTTGCCGCAGATGGGGGGACGCCGGACGTGGATCTCATGGCATCTCGGTTCAATCACAAGGTGAAGACCTTTGTGTTCAGAACGAGGGACCCGTTGGCAGTGGCCACGGATGCTCTGGTAGCCCCCTGGGGCTGTTATCACCTTCTGTATGCCTTTCCTCCGATAAAACTTCTACCGCGATTGATACGCAGGGTAGTAGCGGAGGGAATACCAATAATCCTGGTGGCTACAGATTGGCCTCGGCGCACGTGGTACGCCAACGTGGTGCAAATGGTGGTGGTCGTTCCCTGGCGGCTCCCGCTGCAAGACAATCTACTGTCTCAGGGGCCCATCTTGCACCCTGCTTTACCGTCGCTGGCTTTGATGGCCTGGCTATTGAGTCCCAGGTGCTGAGGGACAGGGGAGTCGCTGACTCTGTGATCCCTACCTTGTTAAAGGCTCGCAAGTGTACCTCTCGCAAGATATATCACCGCACCTGGAAGGCTTACATAGCTTGGTGCGAGGCGGTTGGTCATAACCCTCGCTCTTACGTGGTGTCTAATGTCCTGACTTTTTTGCAGCAAGGCCTGAACAAAAGACTGGCTTTGAGTACTCTCAAGGGCCAGATATCGGCTTTGGCAATTCTTTTTCAGAGACCTTTGGCTTCGCACTCGTTGATTCGTACCTTTGTACAAGGTGTGCGACATGTGGCGCCTTGGGTGAGGTCTCCGATGGCTCCGTGGGATTTAAATTTGGTGCTTTCTGTGCTTCAGAAACTGCCATATGAAAAAATCAGGGAGATTTCCTTACAACTGCTCTCGCAGAAGGTGGCCGTTTTGGTGGCCATCACTTCCGCCAGACGGGTGTCTGAGTTGACGGCACTGTCGTGCAAGTCTCCCTATCTAGTCCTGCACAAGGACAAGGCGGTCTTGCGACCCTCTCCTTCTTTCCTTCCGAAAGTGGTTTCTTCCTTTCACATTAATGAACATATTGTTCTTCCTTCATTGTGTCCACGTCCTCCGCACCCAAAAGAGTTTGAGTTGCATGCCTTGGACGTAGTAAGGGCCTTACGAGTGTATTTGGCTGCTACAGCTTCCTTTCGGAAGTCTGATTCTTTGTTTGTGCTGACAGAGGGTCCGTGCAAAGGTTTGGCAGCCTCGTTGGCTACTGTCTCTCGTTGGATTAGACAGACCGTGACCCACACATATTCTGTTCGGGGCAAGGTTCCCCCTTTTCCAGTCACGGCTCATTCTACCAGGGCGGTTAGCACTTCCTGGGCTTTCAGACACCAGGCCTCGGTGTCACAGGTGTGCAAGGCGGCCACTTGGGCCTCGGTACACACTTTCACTAAGTTTTAGAAGATTGATGTGTTGGCATCTTCAGATGCTGCTTTTGGCCGCAAAGTTTTGCAGGCGGCAGTGTAGGCGTGTCTGGCGCCTCCTTAGAGGTTCTGTTGGATACAGTTGTTATCGTTTACCCACCCCTCTTTTTGACACAGCTTTGGGACATCCCCACAAGTCAATGAAGAGCTGCGTCTGTCAGTGAACGTAGGAGAAAAAGGGATTTTATAAAAACTTACCGTAAAATCCTTTTCTCTGAGTTCACTGACAGATGCAGCACCCACCCCTCTGTGCTCTGTTTCGGTACGGCTTGTATACGAACTGAGGAGCTATGCTTTGTGGAGGGTTTATGTGGGAAGAGAGGACGGCCCCATGGAAGGGGCCAGCTGTTCTTTTCCCTGCCTAGTTGACTCCTAGTGGGACAAGCATAAACCCACAAGTCAATGAAGAGCTGCGTCTGCAGTGAACTCAGAGAAAAGGATTTTACAGTAAGTTTTAATAAAATCCCTTTATTTGGAGAGGAGTCAACAAGGCCTGTGAAACACGGAGGTGGATCGCTGATGTTTTGGTGTGTGTGAGCTACGAAGGCACAGGAAATTAGATCAAAATTGATGGCAAGATGAATGCAGTATGTTATCCAAAAATACTGGAGGAACATTTGCATTCATCAGCCAGGAAGCTGCTCATGGGACGTACTTTGACATTCCAACATGACAATGATCCAAAACACAAAGCCAAGTCGACCTGTTATTGGCTACAGCAGAATAAAGTGAAGGTTCTAGAGTGGCCATCTCAGTCTCCTGACCTCAATATCATTGAGCCACTCTGGGGAGATCTCAAACGGCCAGTTCATGCAAGACAACCCAATAATTTCCAGGAACTGGAGGCTTTTTGCCAAGAGGAACGGACAGCTTTATCATCTGAGAAGATAAAGAGCCTCATCCACAAATACCATAAAAGACTTCAAGCTGTCATTAATGTTAAAGGGGACAATACACCGTATTAATAACTGGGGTATGTAAACTTTTGATCAGGGTCATTTGAGTAGTTTCTGTTGTCATTATGATTTAAATTTAATATTTATGATTATTTATGATTTCCTTATTTATGTTTTATCTATAATTTATTTATGAATTTATTTATTTACCACTTATATATTTATTTAATTTTCCATACTTATTTAATCTTCCATAACTATATATTTTGTTTTTCCATAATTATGGTACAGTTGTCCTTATACGTATAAATGTGTATATTTAGGAATTTATGATATTTCACTGCTCTCATTCATAGGTTTTCTATCTACAAAATATTGTTAACGCATGTAGAACACTACGGACAAATGACATGTTCCCTGCGGGTGCCACAGTGGCTTACAGCACCATTTCAACACGTTCCCCTTTAAAATGGTTCTTTACGAAATTTTTTATGAATTTTTTATGATTTTTATACATCTCCAATTTTTGATCCAATTTTCCATTTTCTATTCCCATATTAAATTTTCATTCCCACATACCTCTGTTCCCCAAAATTGAATCTCCTCTTTCCTCTTGGATTCCAAGTTTTATAAGGCTCAGGTCTCCTTTGAAAATTTCCACTTTTCTTATTTTTTAATTTTTTATTTTTATTTTTCTAATCAATACTCAATTTTAGATTTTTTCGGGCTAATTTATATATATTTTTATGGACATACCTAATCCCCGGATTTTTCTAATACCTTGGTTTTAAAATACGGTTATAATACAGTAAATTCCCCCCCCCTTCTTTTAACCCCTTTTTTAATCTTTTTCTAACCCATTTTTTATCGTATACAACATTACATCTATGGGCGAGCTGACTTTTTTATTGAAGTGAAACCATTAACATGGCCGCCCGCTCACTGAGCGACATACTATGGGAAGATAACCACAAAGATGGCCACCTCCTTAAAGGCACCACATTTCTGACATTTTTTTTTAAGTTTTCCTCTAATTGAACTCAGTATTTATAGACCGGGGGTGTGACATACGGGCACGCTCCAGTAGACGTCCAATGACGAAACACGTAGGGCGTGGCCAGAAACGTCACACATCACTTCCGGTCGTGTATGCAGTGGACCGCAGTGAACACTGCAGATGTCCATTTTGCTTTTGAAAAAGTGACTGCTTCATTTTACTTGCTGACACGTGAGTGTTTATTATACCGTTACAAATAAAAATACCTAAATGATATTGCGCAAGATACCGTTTCTTACTTGCATGGTATACCCACGGAGAATATAAGGAAGGAGGTGAATAGTCGGATGATCTTACCTTTACCTGTATACACATACAACAATCCAAGGAAAGGAATACACACACCTAGGAAATACAACCAAGCGCGTACCCCTTCAGTGGGGAGCGCTTTCTGGTGAGTGCTCCCACGATTGCAGTGCAGGAGGTGGAACACCAAGCACATAATTCACAGTGGAGAATCTGGTTTTTGGCACTTCATAGTTTGAGGATATCTCTGACATCTCTTCTAACAGCACCTTTATCACATCACCAGGAGATTGTTATTTTCATTCAAAAGACTGCTTTAGTGTTTTAAGTTTTTTGTGTTTTTTGCTTTCTTTCGTTTGGCACATCTTCATGCTCTTAGCATTTTTGCACAATTGATTGCTTTATAGGCACTTTATGGTTTTGTATCATTTTAGCTTTGCACAATACTATTTTTATGTATGCAGCTTTCAACATATGATTTTATTCATACAGTATAAGTGTTTTTTATAAGTATACCCACCATTTTTAGAAGAATACTCGCCATTTATATTAATTTATATATTCATTCACACTATTAAGATTTGATGCACTTTATTTCTTTATTATATTTTGCTAACTACCCCCATGCATTCATATACTACCACAGGATAGTAAAAGTAAAGGATTTATGCCCAATCTTTGCATCTATTAATTAATATACATTGTATACCAGCGTGCTGGAAATTTTATACCCAGGACATTTATTTTACGTTTTTAGTTTTTTCAATTGAGCAGCGCCAGTTTCACCTCTAATTTACCAATATGATTTAAAAAGAGTAAACACAGTTGATTGATAATAAATGGCTTCAGCCAAACACTAACCATGAGTGAAAAAAAATGTTTTGTGTTCTCATTCATATTCTCTGAAAAATGGCCAAGAATATATATATGTGTGTAATGGTTCAGCTTGAACTTTTGACATGGTTGACCTATGGCATGTTGGAAACAAAAGAGCCATCTAGTTGCTAAATTTGGGAATGTTACTATATTTGACATCAGTTTAAAAAGGCAGAAAAAAAGATATGCCCAGGTGGAATTGTCTTCTCAAAACTTTCCAAATAAAAAGCAAGAACACTAACTGAGAGCAGGACTCTGTAATGACGTAACACCAAAGAAGGTGCCCGATCTCCTGCAATCTCCTGTGTCCTCATTGCCAAGGAGATTGTGAAATTTCTATAAGCACAGCCAAGTAACCTTTTTCATGTATTCGTCTTGTACACAGACCATAGTTTTGCTATGAAGTTGGTAGCATTTCCTTATAGGTATATCTTTCTGTCTTGTATGGTATTCGTAATATTGTGATAGTTTTACATGTAAAGCATTTTTGTGTAGTAAAAGCACATTTATACACTGCAGGTCTGAGTTTTCTTGCTTCTAACGCAAGTAACCTTAATAGATGCAAGCATAACATTTACACAGCACACTCCTCAACCCTGCACTCTGTACACAATGCACTACTAAACCTTGTAATCCCTACACAGAGCACTCCTGAACCCTGCACTCTGTACATAGCACACTGCTGAATTCTGCACTCTTTACACTCTGTACATAGTGCACTCCTCATCTCCTGGTATGTAACGATGCCCTATTTGTTAGCGAAATTTGGCCACAATCATTTGCTGCAGGACCCCACACTCCTTGGGGGGGGGGGGGGGGGTTGTGCCTGGTACTATCCGCATCCACCTGTGAATCTAGCTGCTGGAATGGTCTTGACTCTTGCCGCAGCTGGCACACAAATGCTGTGTGAATGAACCCTTTTGCTGCAACCAATGTAAGGCTTGCAGAGATATCACACATTAGGCTGCTATATCACTTCTTCACACACTGTAGTTTGCTGATCCTCCTACCAGCGATTGAACTCAGAAGCAACATGTTCTAAATCACTTCCTGTCATTCTCTGACTGCTGTGGCCAGGTCAGCTATTGATCTGTACTCCAATAGCTTTAGTGTTTTTCAGGGGAAACATTAGGGGTCTAATAGACCACTGATGTCTCAATAAAAATAACCTGTCACTATAAATATGTTATCACATGGGGGCTATTGATCACATGTGCAATAACAATAAAGCTAAGTACGTACGGTAAATGTATTTGTTGGGTGAGGCTACCTACAAAAACAACAACTACACTATGCATACTACACATTGTTGCACATGCTTGAGTAAGAGCAATAATTCTATTCACTGCTAATTCTAAACTGATGACCTGTAAAGGTTTTTAAAGTGGGAGTAAACTCCCATCTCTGACTTGTACCTATTTATAAGCTTATAATAAGGCTTTCCTAAAGGTACTGTAAGTATCTCCTAAACATGCACCGTTTAGGAGATATTTACTGTTCATGCAGCCAGTGACATCACTTACGCATAAACCCAGGTGGCCGTTCCTTCAGAACCCTGTGCCATAAACTGCGGCTCCGGCCAGTCACACAGCCGGAGTCTGAACCCGGAAGGAAGATGGGAGAGCCTGCAGCTCTGACATCTCGGCACTGGAAGGGCTTTGCTTTAAGGCAAGTTTAACATAATGTGCTAGTATGCGATGCATATTAGCACATTATGACATTACCTTGCGGGGTACAAAAAAAAAAAAAAAACATGCAGCGATTTACTACCACTTTAACGCATCACCTTTAAACAACTTTGAGTACCAAAGTTTGTCACCATTTCACAGGCGTGTGCAATTTTAAGACTTGGATATCTATTTACTCAATGCAACCTCATCTCTAGAATTTACAAAAAATTGGGTATTATATTGTGTTTGTGTTTATGTCTGTGCCAACATTAGCTTTAGTTGTTACCGAAAATATGCGTTGGATGAACTGTTTTTTGCCATTTGCAAGTATTGTCATTTTATTCTCCAGGGTCTCTGCTTTCAGTAAATATATAATGCTTGGGGGTTATAACTAATTTTCAAGCTTAAAATGTGCATACACATGTATGTGTATATGTGTGTATATGAGCAGAGCAGTGGATTGTGTCAGTAGAGCAGAGATTGGTGTCAGTATTTTTTTATTTTTAACAATTTTTTTTTTGTTTTTTTAGCAGCCCTGTTGGGGGGCTTTGGTGAAATATCAAGACTAAACAGACTCCTGATGTCTTACTTTTAAGACAGGGAAAGGGACAGAGGACAAAGATTCCCCAGTCCCTGTTCTCTGCAGCCTCAGGGTTTACTATGCTTCAGTTAAAAATGGACACAGGAGCAATTGGTACAGATCACTCACTGTGTTTACCAGTGGCGGCTGGTGGGTTTTTTTTTTCAGGGGAGGGGGTGGTAAACAACCACCACCCCCCTAGGCGGCCAGCAGCACTTACCAGCATTACCCCCCCCCCCCCACACACACACCCCCAACTGCCCGCCCGCTTGCCGTTTGCCAGTCTGTCTGGCACTTACCCCATCTAGGTGGTGGGTGACAGGTTGCAGGCTGTGGGTCTGGCAGCATGGGTGGGCTTCGAGTGCAGTGCTCTGCGCATGGAGCCCACCCATTTTTGAGCCTCTGGCTCTAATCACAGTCTTCAAAAAAAAAAAGATTTTTTTTTGACTTACTGTAAAATCCCTTTCTCTTAATTCGTCGACAGGCACAGCGACTCTTAGGACTAAGTGGGTTATACTGCCCTCTTCAGGAGTTTACTAGGCAGAACAGGCAGTTCTAACAGCAACAAGAACAGCAAGACACAGCCCCTCCCAGGGGGCTGTCCTCGCTGGCAGATAACCCCACACCCAGCTCTGCTAGCTCAGTTCGTAACAAGCAGTGCAACATCCAGAGGGGTGGGTGCTGTGCCTGTCGACGAACTTAGAGAAAGGGATTTTATGGTAAGTCAAAAAAATCCTGTTTCCTCTTTCATTCGTTGACAGGCACAGCGATTCTTAGGACTAAGTGGGACGTCCAAAAGCAGTGCCAAAAATGAGGGGTGGGCAACAGAACAACTACAGAACTACACCCAACTGAACCCTCAGTGAAGAACCACACGTCTCACACGGCCGTCTGCACAACTTTGCGGCCAAACGCAGCATCTGAGGCGACGCAGCATCTGAGGATGCTAAAAACATCAACTTGTAAAACTTTGAAAAGGTGTACACAGAGGACCAAGTAGCCGCCTTGCACACTTGAGATACCGATACCTGATGTCGGAAAGCCCAGGAAGTGCTAATCGCCCTGGTAGAGTGAGCCGTGACCAGAAAGGGAGGCTCCAGACCCCGAACAGCATAGGCTCGGGTCACCGTCTGTCTAATCCAACATGAGATAGCGGCCGATGGGGCTGCCAAAACCTTGCGTGGACCATCTACCACGACAAAGAGAGCGTCTAACTTCCGTAGGAGGCCTTGGTCGTCAGATACACCCGCAGGGCCCGAACAACATCCAGGGAGTGCAAAGCAACCTCCTTAGGGTGAGACGGACGCGGGCATAGCGAAGAAAGGACAATTGTCCTCATTGATGTGGAAAGATGACACCACCTTCGGCAAAAGGAGGATGACAGGCGCAAGACTGCCTTAT
Organism: Glandirana rugosa; assembly: GCA_018402905.1. Lineage (NCBI taxonomy): Eukaryota > Metazoa > Chordata > Amphibia > Anura > Ranidae > Glandirana > Glandirana rugosa. Next base: position 390,187 of record BLSH010557882.1, on the reverse strand, counting down.
CCCTATATAGGCCCAGATAAGGAGACCTACAAGATTGAGCCGCCAACTCAGACGCCCGCCGAGCGGCACCAGGAAAAACAACTTCTGCGAAGCAATTGTAGTGAGATTTCCCTGATAATCTCAAAAGGTGGCTTCTGAAGCACCGAGAGGACCAAATTGAGGTCCCATGGCGCCAAAGGCGACCGTACCTGGGGGCGACATGCCGAACCCCCTGCATGAAAGTATGGATCAATGAATGCGTCGCCAAAGGACGCTGAAAATAAGATCGCCAGAGCAGAAACCTGACCCTTGATAGTGAACATTCCCCTAGCTGGTCTTTGACCGCAACAAGTGATAGTTCCCAGTCCAAAGACGAGACCGCTAGAATAAAAGTCGCAGGAAACCGCTGCGTAAGTAACTAGGTATGAAAGTACGTCCCCCAAGCCGTACAGCGGGGGTCCATGCCAGCGGAAACCGCGGTACCCTGGAGTTAAACCAGGAGAGCCACGAAGTCTTCGGTGGAAAACTCTAATAGTCCCTTTAGAGTGATGTTAACGAAGCGTCTTCAACAAAAAGGACCACGGCGAGCCGCCCGCAGACTCAACCGCCGA
>BLSH010557882.1:333338-343386 GCA_018402905.1 Glandirana rugosa | reverse complement strand
TCAGTGCATCAGGTGTGATCAATTTTCAGTGATTGGCACCATAGATTGTAGACTCTATAACTTTCACAAAGACCAAATAATATACACTAATTTGGGTTATTTTTACCAAAGACATATAGCAGTATAAATTTTGGCCAAAATTTACGAAGAAAAATTACTAATTTGCAAAATGTTATAACCGAAATAAAGAAAAATGCATTTTTTTACAAAATTTTCGGTATTTTTCCATTTATTGCTCAAAAAATAAACACCCCAGTGGTGATTAAATACCACCAAAAGAAAGCTCTATTTGTGTGAAAAAAAGGATGAAAATTTCATTTGGGTACAGTGTAGTATGACTGAGTAATTGTCATTCAAAATGTGAGAGCACTGAAAGCTGAAAATTGGTCTGGTTAGGAAGGGGGTTTAAGTGCCCAGTTGTCAAGTGGTTAAAATATGCATGGCTTCACTCACTCACACAGCGATGTCATTCATTCATGGCGATCTGTGAATGAATAAACCACTAATAAGCCAACACAGCAGAAGGACTTGAAGGTATCAGTAGAACACTCGTAGTACTTCATTGACACTTCCCCCAGTTCAATTCAGAAACCAAGCTTGAAAAAGAGTCTGCAGGAGCCTGTCCATTGTACCCACAATTTGCTGATCGAAGTTGCAATATCTTTGCATAAGGTTGACTTCGTATGTCTACCCAAAATTATATTCATTAGTCTACATACACACGGACTTTGGGAAAAACGAGCTGTAAAGCTAGTACCGACGCCAGGAAAAAAGCTGCCTTAAAACCATGATTTTATCAGCGTTTTGCATTGGCGTCAATGCACGTTTATCCGCGCTAGCTTTCAGCTGCATTTCTCTGTCTCTATTCAAAAGCAACGATTCCCTATGGGAGCCTATTCATTTGAAAAGAAGTCTCACCAGAAGTTGGATCACAATGTTCCGACTTGAGGTGTGACTTGTGTGCTGAGTATCTTGAAGGGGAACCACCGCAAAAATGAAAAAAAAAAAACAGCGTGGGGTCCCCCCCCCCAAGAGATAACAGACCCTTCAGTCTGTATTTTAACCTCCCTGGCGGTAATCCCGAGTGTGGCTTGGGGTGGAGTTTCAGTACCATTAGCGGTAACCCCGAGCCACACTCGGGATTGCATTGCTGGATCCAGGCTGGGTTACTCACCTTGTCCCCTGGATCCAGCGATGTCCTCCCGTGGTGTCAGCGTGTCTGTCCCTCCGCCCGATGCCTCTGTGTGCCGTGCTCCGTTCCCTGCGAGCGTCGCACGGGGACGGGGACCGGTGGGAAATTCAAATAGTGAAACACACAGCACACATACAGTACACTGTAATCTTATAGATTACATTACTGTATCAAATCATTTCACATCCCCTTTGGTTTGCCCAGTGCCCTGCATGCACTTTTATATTATATGTGTCATTCTTTCTGCCTGGAAACATGGGAATGTCCTTAGCAACCAAAAAGTGTCCCTTTTATGTCAAAAGTGTTTTTTTATCAGCTAGAAAACACCGATAGTAAATAAGAATCATTTGCAGAATTGAGTGATACTGATTCTTGGGGAAATTTATCATCAGAAACTGAAAGTGACGACAGCGACAATTCTGCAACTGAGCAAATTTCTGTGTTTTTTTGGTTTGATTACATTATTGAATAAATTTTATTACTATTACCTTATTATTTCTGAAAATTATTTATTATATTATAATTTATGATTTCATGTTTCTAACTTTTTCATACCCGGGATGTCTACTAGACTATTGTTTGGACAGATTTAAGTGAGTTATTGCTAAGAATTACAGGTCTACAATATAAAACGCCAAATTTCCATGCAAAATAATTGTACCGCTTTCAGCACCAAAAATCTGAAATAATCATACCACCCGGGAGGTTAAGGGAAACCCCCACGCCAAAAAAAAATGGGAACCATAGGGAACCGTTGATTTTGAATAGAGGCAGAGAAATGCCTGACGAGGCTTAACGCTGTATATACAACGTTTAAGCCGTGTTTTTGAGATTTTACTGGCGTCTGCGTTTTTACACCTCTAGCGCTGGAGCCTCAGCATGTGCTGGTCCTGGTCCAGGGCTAAAGTAATTAAATATGTCAGTGGCCCGGGCTGGTGTGAATTGGCCCGATCCTTTTTTATTTTTTTTCTCTGTAAAAAAACTGCACTAGCACAGTTTTCACAATAAGGGTTAGTTCATGCCATATGCAAGTGCCTTGTTCACATCATACATGTCCATTGCTGGTGTGCTGCCTAAAATTACAGCATGTATACATTTTTATACAGCTCAACTGACTGCAGTGCAAAGAATTTCAGGAAGTGTCTTTGTGAAAAATGATTGAAGTAAACAGTGTGATGTATTGAAACAATGCATCACGCTGCCCCTTTACAATGTACACCAGTATAACATGGGCTTTTGAGAGTAAGTCCTAACTGTTTATATATTGCAGTTTTTATTATCATGCTACCTTAAAGCAGAACTTCACCCAAAAGGGGAAGATCTGTTTGTTTGCATCCCCCCATTTACTGCCACATTTGGGGGGGAGCGGGTGCCTGGTTTTGGCTCAGATCGCTGCGGCCCCCCTTCTTTCCCCTGCAGTCTTCTGGGACACATCACAGGTCCCAGAAGACTACGGGACCATTCACAAGGTGCAGCGTGGCTCGTGCATGCACAGTGGGAAACCGGCTTTGAAGCCACAAGCCTTCACTTCCTGTTTCCTTTACTCGAGATGCTGACACCTGGACATGAAGCCATCTGAAAAATCGGCTTTGGTGAGAACATCGCTGGATCCCTGGACAGGTGAGTGTCCTTATATTAAGACTACGTACACACGGGCGTTCTGAAAAACAAGCTGTAAAGCTAGTACCGAGGCCAGGAAAAAAGCCATGTTAAAAACGCAATTTTTATCAGCGTTTTGCTTTGGCAACCAGGCGCATTTTTCCACGCTAGCTTTCAGCTGCGTTTCTCTGCCTCTATTCAAAATCAATGGTTCCCTATAGGAGCTCATTGATTTGAATAGAAGTCGCACCAGAAGTCTGATCATGATGATCTGACTTGTGGTGCAACTTGTGTGCTGAGGATCTTTGGTCTGGTTGGATTTTAAGGGGAATCTCCTTCGCCAATAAAAAAAAGTTGACGGGGTCTGCGTGCGGGGGCTTATCGGAATCTGGAAGCCCCCTTTAACAAGAGGGCCTCTGGCTCTTCTCCCTCTCCGGTGTCTACTTTCTTCTGCTCTTTTGTGGGGTCCTCTTTCTTCTGAGGGGTCTTCTCCGCTGTCTTCTCCCTCTGTTCTACTCCCCATGTTGACACAATGCAATCTCCCGGACTACTGCTGTCTCCGTGTTCTGCATTGACTTATATTGGCATGGGGAGGGGCCTCCGTGTGACGTCAGCAGGTGGCCCCGCCCCATGCCAATATAAGTCAATGCAGAGCGCGGAGACAGCAGTAGTCCAGGAGATCAGGTCGTGTTCCTAAAAGGAACTTTTTCATGCAACATTTTGACTTGCCTGCTGTATTTTATGAATGTTTCAAATACTAATTTGTAGATTTGATTTCTAAAAACTGCATTCATATCTATCGGGTTCAATCAAGTTTAACCACTTCTCGACCGTGTCCTATAGAAACTGTGCATCACAGATCATGGTAAATGGCCGCTCGCAGCGGCAGTTTACCACATGATCACTCCGTCAAAAATGACAGAGCGATCAGATGTAAACAAGCTGGCTGATATCCATCTTGTCTCTCACCACCGATCGGTGCAGTGTGAGAGGAGAGGGGGAGAGATCAGAAGCAGTGGTGCTGTGGGCAGGATCTGAAGTGCCCACACCACTGCTATGTGCCAGTCTGGGCCCCCCATCCATCCATCCATCCATTCATTCATGCTCACCCAGGTATCCATCCATGCTCACTCATCCAGCATCATCCATGCTTTCACCCATCCAGCATCATCCATGCTTTCACCCATCCAGCCTCATCTGTCACCCATGCATCCGTGTTCACCCATCCACCCATGCATCTGTGTTCACCCATCCAGCCATCGGAACAGAATCTGCCCTGTTTGAAAGGGGCCTTAGTAGTTGCAAAAATAATGGATGAAAACTATAAACAAAAAATGTTTCTTGCTTAAAAGCGGACATAAACCGAACAGACATAAATGGATGGCAACCGTTCAAATCTGTCTAATGGAAAAGGACGCAGCCTTGTTCTGTTTAAAAAAAAAAAAAAACAGACCTGAACAGATGTAGGCAGATATAAATGGATGATCTTCCATTTACATCCTCCCATCCATAGAAACACATTGTGGTTCAGTCTGGATCCATGTAAAAAACTGATAGAAAGATCTAGACTGAACTTGTGGAAGGGCCCTTAGGCAAATCTTCCTACTGGCCCTTAGTCATTAGATCAAAACATAAACACATGCCTACTTAGATGATGATGATATCATTTAACTACATAATGCAGTGACATACCGCAGGGCTTGACACATTTTCTTTGAATCTAGGAGCCAATTAAAAAAGTTAGGAGCCAGTAGTGTGGGGTTGTCAGCGCCCGGGTTAAGGCAAGTAATTTGCTCCCCCCCCCCCAACCCTAACTTACAGCAGAGCAGCCAGTCAATAACTCCAACATATCACCGTTGCATCAGGTTTATAGGCTGGCCAGAAAGAATGGCACTAAAAACCTGTTATGGGGGAAACTCATTATGCCCAATGTATTGTGACTGCAGCATGTAAAACACCCTCATCTGCTGCCTAATTAAGCTTAAGGGTGGACATTGGTGTGTGGCAAAAACATATCTCTACTCCACATTTTTACCACCCAACTGCACATTTAAATGAAGCCTTATTGACACTTTAAAATAAGTCTAACAGCTGTCATATTGAGCAGAGAACGTCTCTTCACTGAATGGGAGATGCTGTTTTAAGATAGTGAGGGGAGAGAAGAATCGGCTTGCCACTCGCCAGGATGCGTTTTCTGTTCGCCATTGCGACCTGGTGCCCGGAGATTGTCGAGCCCTGACAAACCATATGATTATTGGGACCTTAAAGCGGACCTTCACTCCTCTGAGTGACTTAAAGTGGTAGAAATCTGCCAGAAAAATATTGGGCCCCCCTGCAGGTTTAAAGCTCCTTTCACATGAGGGCCACCCGAGCGTTAGCGGTAAAACACCACTAATTTGCAGCGCTTTACCTACCCACAAGGGGTTAAAAGTGCCGGCGCTTCCGAGGCGGTGTACAGCCCCTTCCGAATCGCTGCCCATTCATTTTAATGGGCAGGGGTGGTGAAGGAGCGGGTGTATACAGGGCTCCTGCACCGCCCCAAAGATTCGGCTTGCAGGACTTTTACCGTCCTGCAGGCGCACCGCCCCAAAGATTCGGCTTGCAGGACTTTTACCGTCCTGCAGGCGCACCGCCCCATTGTGAAAGCACTCAGACTTTCACACTGGGGTGCATTAGGAGCTCATTTAGAGGCGCTTCACAGGCGCTATTTTTAGCTAAAGAAAAGCCTGTAAAGCACCTCCGGTGTGAAAGTGGCCTTAGTCATAATGTACTAGTATGCACTGCATACTAGCACATTATAACAGACTTGCCTGTACATGGAGACCTCTACCGCAGCGATGTCCTCTTCATCCGGGCTTCCTTGCTGGTTCACAGACTCTGGTTCTGAGTGGCCCGGCATCGCAATGACGTCACTCCTGAGCATGCACGCAGGAGCCCTCGGCTCAGGCACTGAGCTGTGGAGGTCTAGCACAGTATGCCGTCCTTTCAGAGCGCATGTGCCTGTGACATCACCGGCTGCATGTTGTGTGAATATCTTCTAAACCGTGCAAGTTTAGGAGATATTCACTGTACCTACAGGTAAGCGTTCGTATAAGCTTACCTGTAGGTAGTTCAAAAGTGGAGTTCAATTCTACTTTAAACCTTTCCCACTGCCGCCTCCCAGCCCTTTGAGAGGTTCTAAATGCTGGGAGGTGGAGGCTGGCATTCCAATCATATGACCACTGTGATTGGCAGTCACAGCAATCATATGATCAGATGGCCCCTGATCGGAAGTATGCATTGGGAGTATTCCAATACCTGCCAGCTGCTGTGCCAGGTGCTTACATAGGGCCGCATATACAGTTGGGAAAATAATTATTTAATCCCCTGCAGATTTTGTAAGTTTGCCCACTTACAAAGAAATGAAGTGTCTATAATTTTTAAATGATGACAGAGACAGACCAGAAATCCAGAAAAAAACACACAATACAAATGTTATAAATTTAGTTGCAGTTAAGTGAGTAAAATAAGTATTTGATCCCCTACCAATGAACAATAATTCAGGCTCCCACAGTCTGGCTACAGTATGTGCTCATGTGGTACGTAGATTAGTTCTGTCAATTTAGGAAGGTGCTAACGACAACTCGTTATGTGTATAAAAAAAACACTTGTCAAGACATCCGGGACAAGATTGTAGACCTGCACAAGGCTGGAATTGGCTACAAGACCATCAGCCATAAGCTTTGTGAGAAGGGGACAACTGTTGGAGCGATTATTCGCAAATGGAAGAAATTTAAAATAACCATTAATCACCCTCGGTCTGGAGCTCCATGCAATATTTCACCTCATAAGGTAAGGATGATCATGAGAAAATTGAGGGATCAGCCCAGAACTACAAGGGAGGAGATTGAGAATGATCTCAAGGCAGGTGGGACCACCGTCAACAAAAAAAACATTGGTAACACAATACACCAGCATGGATTTAAAACCTGCAGCACCTGCAAGGTCCCCCTCAAGAAGGCACATGTACAGGCCCATCTGAAGCATGCCAATGAACATCTAAATCAGTGGTTCTCAACTCCAGTCCTCGGGACCCACTAACAGGCCAGGTTTGCAGGATAACTGAAATGCATCACAGGTGATATCATTTGCTGCTCACTGATTGCCGTATTCTAGTCTGCATCTCCACAAGGTAATACTTGAAATCTGGCCTGTTGGTGGGTCCTGAGGACCGGAGTTGAGAACCACTGATCTAAATGATTCAGAGAAGGATTGGGAAAAAGTGCTGTGGTCAGAGGAGACCAAATTGAGCTCTTTGGTATTAACTTGACTCATGTATGGAGACAGAAAAATCCTGACTATGACCCTAAGAACACCATCCCTACAGTCCAAGCTTGGAGGTGGAAACATTATTCTTTGGGGCTGTTTCTCTGCTAAAGGTACAGGCCGACTTTGCCGCACTGAGGGACCGATGGATGGGGCCATGTATTGTAAAATTTTTGATAAGAACTTTCTTCCCTCAGCCAGAACACTGAAGATGGGTCGTGGATGGGTCTTCCAGCATGACAATGACCCCCAACATACCGCCAAGGCAACAAAGGAGTGGTTCAAGAAGATGCACATTAAGGGCATGAAGTGGCCTAGCCATTCTCCAGACCTTAATCCTATAGAAAATTTATGGAGGGAGCTGAAACTTTGAGTTGCCAAGTCATAGCCAAGAAACCTTAACCGGTTCCACACCGCCCACCGTCTATTTACGGCGGCAGTGTGGACGCTGGGCGCGAATCGGTGTAAAAAATCGGCGATCTGCGAGTGGCCGCTAGGGGGCGCGCGCGCCCGCCACACTCCTTAGGAGTGTGCTCGCGGCTCGGGCGGACCCAATGTCCGCCGGCGAGCCGCGATGAGCGGCCACAGGCAAAGCGGGGTACCGCCGATGTAAACACGTAAACCCTGTCACTGGGATCAGTTAGATCTCTCATGCCCATGGTAGCCCAGCCCCCCCCCCCCCACAGTAAGAACACACCCAGGGAACACCGTTAACCCCTAGATCTCCCCCTGCAGGTTAACCCCTTCCCTGCCAATGACATTTATACAGTAATCAGTAGACAGTTAAATTTCTGATCGCTGTATAAATGTCATTGGTCCCAAAAAAAGTGTCAAAAATGTCCGACATGTCCGCTGCAATATCGCAGTACCGCTAAAAATTGCAGATCGCTGCCATTACTATTAAAAAAAAATAAATACCCCAGAAATTAATTCTCACCACCCGTAAACGCGGCCACTTTTGCGCAAACCAATCAATAAATGCCGATTTGCGATTTTTTTTTTTTTATTACAAATATGAGGAAGAATATAAATCGGCCAAAACCGATGAAAAAATGTTTTTATATATATATATTTTTTTTTTTGGATTTGCATATTTATATTTTAGCAAAAAAGTAAGAAATTTGGGTTTTTTTGCAAAATGGTCGCTCTTCTTTTGTTTATAGCGGCGATCAGAAATGACGCAGAGGCGATCAAATACCACCAAAAGAAAGCTCTATTGGTGGGGAAAAAAGGACGCAAATTTCGTTTGGGTACAACGTCACACGACCGCGCAATTGTCAGTTAAACGACGCAGTGCCAAATCTCAAAAAGTGCTCTGGTCCTAACCTGGGAAATTCTTCTGGAGCTGAAGTGGTTAAGGATTTAGAGAAGATCTGTAAAGAAGAGCGGACCAAAGTCCCTCCTGAGATGTGTGCAAACCTGGTAACCAACTACAAGAAATGTCTTACCTCTGTGCTTGCCAACAAGGGTTTCTCCACCAAGTACTAAGTCATGTTTTGCTTGGGGATCAAATACTTATTTTACTCACTGAATTGCAGCTCAATTTATAATATTTGTATCATGTGTTTTATCTGGATTTTTGGTTGGTATTCTGTCTCTATCATTTAAAATACACCTATGATAACAATTCATTTCTTTGTAAGTGGGCAAAATCTCCAGGGGATCAAATATTATTTTCCCCACTGTATGTGGCCTCTCAGCGTTCACCACCTCCACACCGCGCGCAGTATATTTACTTCAGCAGTGAGGTGCTGTCTCGCGAATCGCCGTAAATAGATGGCGATTTACGGACAGGCAGCTAGGGGCGAGAGCACACCGGCACGCTCTAGTGCCCGCCGCACTCTGGGGGACTGTGCCCACAGCTAGGGCGGACCCGATGTCCACCGGTGAGCCGCGATGAGCTGCCAGAGGGAAAGAACGAGGAACCACCGAAGTAAACACGGCGGTTCCCCTTTCTGACAGGCGGCATCTAAGAGATCTACTGATCCCTGTCACTGGGATCAGTTAGATCTCTGGTGCCCCTGACAGCCCAGCCCCCTCACAGTTAGAACATGCCAAGGGAACACAGTTAACCCCTAGATAACCCCCTCCAGGTTAACCCCTTTCACTGCCAATGACATTTATACAGTAATTGGTGGCTATCTAAATTTCTGATCGCTGTATAAATGTCATTGGTCCCAAAAAAGTGTCAAAAATGTCAGACATGTCCGCCCCGATATCGCAGTCCCAATAAAAATCGCAGATCGCCGTCAGCAGTAAAAAAAAATTGTAAAAACGCCAGAAATTAATTCTCATGGTTTGTAAACGTGGCAACTTTTGTGCAAACCAATCAATAAATGGCGATTTGCGATTTTTTTTTTTTTTTTTTTTTTTTTTTTTTTTTTTTTTTTTTTTTTTTTTTTTTTTTTACCAAATAAGAATATAAATTGGCCAAAACCGATGAATAAATTAGTTTTTATATATATATATAATTATATAATTTTTTTTTTGCAAAATTGTCGCTTTTTTTTTTTGTTTATAGCGGTGATCAGAGGTGACCAAATACCACCAAAAGAAAGCTCTATTTATGGGAAAAAAAGGACGCAAATTTTGTTTGGGTACAATGCCGCACGGCGTCCGGACTGTTTTTTTCTTTGTTTTGGTTTTATTATTATTAGTCCCCAAATATAACGATTCACCCTACTCACGGCATTGGAATTGGAGAAGGACGACCGATATGCGTATATACACCGGAGAACCGCCCACCCGAAATTGGTGAAGTTGGGGACCTTCCTAAAGGGTACAATCCTGGTCTCGTGAAAAACGCTAAGCCGTGACGCAGCGAAATTGACTTTTAACGCGCCGGCACGCCGTAACATGGGTTTGTTTTAAACGCAGGAAAAAAAGGGTATTTATCTCGAAAGAAAACCACCATAAACCAGTGGAGACTAGTGGCGATATTTGTTTTTTTTT
>BLSH010557882.1:288641-302701 GCA_018402905.1 Glandirana rugosa | reverse complement strand
GAACACCAAGGAGGAGGAAAGACCACAGCACACCAGGAAACCGGAAAAAGACCCCATTTACCACATGCGGGCTACCCCTGCAGGGGTAAGGAGACTCTGGTAAGTGAGGGCACAGGAGGGGAGCACAAGTCACCTTAAACTGAAGCTGGATAAAACACTGAAGTCACCTTTATATATTTCGGAATCAAGCATCTGTATATACATCTACTAGTGGCAAATCAAGGATTGTATCTATTTCATCAAAAATTGTGACTGTTACACTCTGAAGAAACTTTTACTTCACGGATTTAACACGGACACTGGTTTATTTATTTATTTATTCTATGAATCACTTTCTATGAGTGTGGATCATACCCACTCACACATTTTTTACACTGATTATTTATAAATTTAAGTTTTATTAACACAAACTTTTTAATCATGGATCTCTTACGGACTTCTTCACGGACAACAAATAGGAACGATTTTCAAGCACTTTTGCATTTTTCTTTATCTGCACATATATAAGTTTAATTTTTTCCAATAAGACAGCGCCAATCTCCAATAACACTTCTTTATAATCAAATAAGAATTTTTGCTTGCATGTGACTGAATATTGGAAGTCAGCAGACCTTTTGCTCATTTACTAAGCTCTGGAGCAACTGTACTTGCAGAGTGCAACTGCGCTTTGCAAAGTGCACAGTCTATTTGCCTTTAGTAAATCAACCCCACTAAGGTGAGACATAAGTTAAAGTGGATGTAAACCCACCACTCATCCAGTATAAACTAATGGCACAGTATTAATGTATTTATACATGCAAGCATGTATGCCTACCATGCAAATGTCACCCCCTTCAGCAGTAGCAGTCCCACAAATCTCTGGAATCAGTGGGTGGGTCTCTTTGTTGGAGCTCGGTGGGTGGAGTTGTGATGTCACAAGACTCCCCGCCCACCTGTACACTCTCATACTTTGATATTCTTGAGTTTTGAGAAACATCCTGTCAAAACTTAGGAAAGACACCACATGACTTCAGCATGCCCAATCATGCTGAGGTGTGGAGCAGCCAATCCTTCGAGAGCTGGAGAAGAAAGGAGGGGGGAGTGTAAAGCTTTGTCTGCTCTGTACATGAGATGACGAAATGACCTGTCATTCACACAGCACTGGGACGAAACGTCTCCTATTTCTGTGTGAGATGTTTTTTTTTCTTACTGAAAAAAGATAAGGGGATTGCTCAGAGCTGGATTAACTCTTTGTAGCAAAACTGGGGACAGATGACATGACATGCTCTACTCTACTAGGCAGAATTATTAATTACATTTTTTTTCGGGTTTACATCCACTTTAAGTGTTGATGTAATTCTGCTTTAACAAACAACTGTTAGGTTTACTGGTATATATAAAAAATGCCTCCATGTTAACATGAAAAGTAGTATGACCTGAATTGTACCGTTAAAAAAAATGAGTGCATTATTCATTAAAATTAAGCTAGAGAAGAATTAGAACAATTAGACAATAAAACAAACTTGTGTCATAATAAAATCACTAGAATACAAAAATCCAAAAAACCTGAAAGGAAAAAAAATTTGAAAAGTGGCGGCCCGTTGGCTTCAAAAAAGGGTGGGCTCAGAGCGCAGAGCACTGTGCCCTGAGCCCACCCAGTTGTGTGACAATAGCGAATATTGTCTTCCTGATTCTCCATCTCCTGAGACCCTTCACACAATTGGTCGAGAGGAACAGCGATCCCATTGGGCACCACCCGTAAGAAGCGATTGCCGTGACCTAGATGGGGTAAGTGCGGGGCTGGTGACCGATTGACTGACCGACCTTGGAGTGCCTGTGACCAGACCAACCTGGGAGGTGAATTGCTGCCCCCCCAAAAAATATATATACCACCAGCCGCCACTGCATTTGAAAACATATTATTCAGATTGATTGACAACTCATTTTGTATATTTATTCTTTTAATTGTTAATGGCATCAGATAAATACACTGGCTTGGCACATTTGACAATAAGCTTTAAGTTTCCTTTTCTTTTATTCTGTTGCAAGCTTGTTATACAGTAAGTTGCTTTCTAAAAGTATGATTCACATTGCTTAATAACAATTTATTTGATAGAGGTATTATTTTAATTGTGAAGGGCATCTGATAAAGGCACAGGCTTAGCACATTTTGACAATGTTTCAAAATAAAAATATGCAAGTTTTGCCCTTTTGTAAGTGAAATCAAAATCTGACATTTGTAAAGGAATATGAACATGAGACCCATATTTATTGGTTTATTGTTATGTTTGCAGAGGTACTGATCTAATCCTGGTACAGAACCAGACACTGTTTTTCAGTCCAGGAAAAGGAACAAACAGCTCAGTGTCAGTGCAGACACAGGCAATGCTTTGCATTACCCATTAATGTATCAGTTTCACTGGCCGCTAAATGAAAAGGGACAATTGAAGCCTTTCTGGACCCACAAGGTCAGCCAGGGAAAAGCAGAAGAAAGAAGAAGAAAACCGTAAACTGATAATACAGCTAAACAAAGACATCTAAGTTGTTGCCAATGAACAGTTTGTGATGGAGTGCAATCTGTGTGTAGCTTACTGTCTGATAAGAAGACCTTGTTTGGTAAGTGATGACAACCAGAGACCAATGGTTATTTTTAATGCTGCTGCAACATAGTTATGTCAGATACAATGACAGTCCATTCCTGCCTGTGATACCAGTTATATTTTTTACTGCATCTCATGAGAAATTGTGAAGAACAGGCTATAGAAAAGCAGGGAATGTACATATGTACATAACTACAATACAGCATGCAAACACTTTTACTTTTAGCAGATCAGACTTGTGCACTGGAAAAAACGGTTAAGGGATTGTATACAACATTCCTATTTCCTAAGCACTTCTTCCCCATGATCCTATTTTAAAAATACAGTAAACAGGCGATATATCCAATTTCATAAGCTTACAAAGTTGTTTAGACAGTCACCCTGTCCATCCATAGCGGTTACCGCTTGAAATGAAGCATGCACTATTGCAAATGACATTGTGAAATTCCTGTGTGGTGATTTAAAGGGTTAAAGTGGAACTCCAACTTTAAAGTTTGGGAGAGAGAGAGAACTAGACCACCAACATACCTGTATTAGATGGTGAACTTGCCAATTGGAAACAAAGGTGTTGTTTCACTGTATTAGAAAAACTAAAGGACCACATTTGGATCTGTACATGTAGTAATGTGTTGTCTCTGTACCTATTTAACCATTATTTTAATAAGCCGTTTACCCCTTCCCACCTGAAGGTAAAATAAATGTTAATGCCTAAGCACAATTTTGCAACTTTGACAACTGTACATATCGTCACAACTGCTTTTGCATCCAGGTGGATTATACCTTGTTTTTTTCAAGACAAACTGGACTTTCAGTTGGTGGTAAATAGTAATGGATATCTTCTGGTTTTCTTTTTTTTTTATTATCAAAAGGAAAACTGGCTCAAAATAGTGAAAAAACATTTTTTTTTAATTTAGCTGTATATTTATTGCTATTATCATAATTTTCCACCAAAGAACAACCCAAAATATATTCTCCTGCCCTTGATGATTGCAGCGATACCACACACAGTATCTGTATGTTAGTTGTTGTTTGTACCTGTAGTACAGTACAGCCCAGTAAAAATGGTGCGCATTTTTTTTTATCCTGTCTAAAACACACTGACACTAAGACCCCATACACACTATTAGATTTTCTGCAGATTTTTTCCTTCACATTTACCAAAACCATATAATATGAGGCCAAACTTTAAGAGTTTCAGTTTGTATGCAATCAGGCAGGCCCTTGCACTACATGGTTTTGGTAAATCTGAGGCTGGGTTCATACCTATGCGAATTGGATGTGGCTTAAACTGCATCCAATTTGCAGAACACTTGAAAACACATTGTTTTCAAGGTGTCCAGTTCACATATCTGCGGTGCATTCGCATCCGCATTGCACAGAAAACGTGTGAGTTTTCTGTGCAATGCGGTGCAAATTCCCAGCCCGTTGTGTTCAATGGGAGTGCATCTAACACGGAGAATGGTGAATGGGGATATTTTCCCCTGCTCATTGCTCCTCCCCCCTCCCTCCTCCTGCAGCTGCTGCGCTGTGAGAACGGACAGGAGCTGCCAAGCGGCGGCTCCACCCCTTTTTGGCAGCAGACAGGCTGGGATTCGCACTGCAATGGTGTGAATCCAGCCTGAAGGAAAAGATCTGCAGAAAATCTAATCGTGTGTATGGGGTCTTACTGAGACTGATACTATTTTTTTTTTTTTTTATAAACTCTACTCCAAACATGTTGACTATGACCTTTTACCCCAACCTTGACCTCTGACCTTGACCCCAATACTAACCTTGGCAAACCTTGATATTGCTGTTTTTTTTACACACTTTTAATTTACAGTTTCATCTCCTGCAAGTAGAGGAAGATACAACGTATCTTCCTCTCCATTCAGAAGGGGAAGTAAACACAGGGGCGGGCTCACAGTGACTGATCACTGTGATATCCAATCAGAGGCTATCACAGTGATCAGGTGCCCCGGAACCAGGAGTCCCGGGGTCCAATCCCGGTCTCTGTGCTGGAAGCGTACTGTGAGGCATGCTCCGTGCACAAACAGAGATATGCATATATGCAGCCCCACGGAAAAAGACTCACTTCCGCGAGGCCTTATATATGCGTTCGGTTGGCGGGAAGGGGTTAAAGTGCAAGCAAGGGCAAAATTAAAAAATAAATATTTAGTACATCTCTACAATGTGTGCACACTACGCCATGTTTTGTCTGTTTAAATGTTGTAAGTACAGACCCTGACAGAAATTCAGTAAGCGCCTAACTTCTTGTTATGTGCTGACAACACAGTACCTTTGCTGCACTAAAATCAAAAGCCAGCCCTGAATTCTCCTCTGCTATACTGCATAACCTGTTATCCTTGTACCTCTCCATATGCATACAGTACATTGATTTAGTGCCCAGAAAAATAAGGCTGTGCCTTTATTTCCAATAACCTGCCCACATACTGTGTGTAGGAAAAGGGCTCTTGGAAGATGTAGTTCTGGGGGTGTCTATATCAGTGATCATGCTACGGGTAAAGGAAAAAAATGAATAATGGGACATACTCTAGATGGGGAGAGGGAGGTTTTGGTAAAATTGGGTCATGCCTATACAAGCCCTTTAATTCAGAAACCCCTTTGCTGCTATTGCCAAACAGAAAGCCCTACCCATACAATGTGTATCAACGTTTGGTACGTTTGTTTTTTTGGTCAGGCAACGCATTGACATCTTTGCTGCCACTTAAGGTTGCCACCTCATCCCTTTAAACCCGAACACATATTAATTACTCAGGTTCTGTGGCTGATTAAGGTGGTAATTAAACCCACTTGGTTCCTTATCTGCATTAAATTAGCCTCAGAACCGGTGTAATTCATATGTGTTCGGGTTTAAAGGGATGAGGTTGCAACCCTACTGCCACTGTGCTATATGCTGGGTGTTCAATGTGCCCCTGCACCTTTAAGTGCCCCCTCCAGACCATCTGCCTTCACCTATCTTATTAGAATGCATGTGCTTCCACTGTGGAGTCTCTTACAAGTCAGAGATAGGACTACAGATCACAGGGTGCTTTGGCAGGGCCTGTAGCTTACGCATGCATTTGAAAATTTGTGCAACTAAACCCCTGTTTTTAAACGCATACTGTTAGACAGGTTAATCTGGTTGGTCGCAGGTTGGCTGGTAAGTAGAGCTTGGCATTTGCCTTGGACTTATCCTTGGCCCCTTTTTTTGCTGTCATAGTAACATATTTGGACAGGCTGCTAAAAATAAAAATAAAAAAATGGCTGTTTGTCATCTTCTGTTATCTCCCAGTCATGTTTCAAGTGCATTTATCTTATTTTTATTCATTTATTCATGTTGTAAATGTGTTGCAATCTTTTGAATCTCTGCTACCACTACTCTCCATTTTTCTACTTCACAATGAGTGCACTGTAAAAATTGTGCAGTTTCATCCCCCAACTTCAATGAGCTTGTACTATAACGCTAATTGTAACTATGGTCAATACACATAGACCTAGACCTATGCGAAAGGTCTTGGAGGATCTTTCAAATACCATCTTGCATAAATATTGCTGCCTCTACATAAGATAGATTTAAAAATAGATGATACATTATAGGAGCAAAACAATTCGTTCATGAATTGTCTTCAAATACAGGGCACTTTAACATTAGCCACACAAATATCATACAAATCAAGAATAAAAATAAAAGATTTTTCAGTTTTTCTGATCACGGGATATGCAGTTCTGCAATCAACAGTTTGGAATCTTTGGAACTCCATTGATTGTTCCAGGTTGCTTTGAATACTTAAAATAGCAAAGTACTAACTCACACACCTCTTTTTACATTGATACATCATACAAAGCAGAATTTATTTTTTATATTTTTAGATAGTTTGAGCAGATAGAACAGGAAGTGTTAATCCCTTGTCAGGATTATAGCTTAAGTTTAGTTAAAATATTTTTTAAAATAATCAGCACAAGGGATGGTACTTACATACAGGTGGCACTTGTGCTGGTGGATGCTGACTTAGTTGAAATGTTCAGTCCTTTGCCCTCACCGATACCCTGCAGCGGTAATCTTCCACTTTTGCGTGGGTTAATACAGCTACTAGACCTGTAATGGGCACTCATCAAGACTCAGGACTTTGCCTGCCCATTCCTCCCCCCTCCTCCATTCATTCAGGAAGCAGTACTATAGCTTCCAGCAATGAAAAACACTCTATGAATGGAGAATGCAAACCATTCATTCATCTGCCCATTTTCCATTCATAGATCACTTTTCATACATAAAAGATACAGTTCAGCTTCTTGATAAGTACCTATGACAGGTCTAACGGCTGTATTAACCCCCCGCAGCACCAAAAGATTACCTCTGCAGGGGTGTGGGGGGCAGAGGACTGAAGATTTCAATTAGGAAAGCTGCCACCAGACACCACCTTTCACTGAATGTAAGTACTGTCTGTCTGATTTAAAATAAAAAAATAATAATTTTAATTAAAGTTTACAACTTTGCAAAATCCAACATTTTCCATTTGCCACTGGAACAGGAAATAAGAGAAAATCTTCCAAAAAGCGGGCACCAGTTGTACAAGTATCTTCAAACTTTGAGGAGATTTCTTCTTACCTGCCTCTAGAGCAGGAGTTGTCAATGGAACACAGACAGGAAAAAAAAAACTGACCTTCAAATCAAACAACTTTGGCACGTGGTGTTTCTATAATTTTGTGTACTTTCTAATTTAGTCCTTACACAAAGGAGAGCTAATATTATTATTTCTAAATATAGGGTCTAATAAATTTGCTCACCTCTGTAGCTCCCTCTGTGAGCCCAGCTTCAGCAGCAATCACCATTATCAAACACTTGTCAGGCTGTTTGCTCACTTTATTGAAATTATTTTCAAGAATGTCTATTTGTTCTTGGCTTGGCTCCTCATCATCGTTTTCCCAGGATTTTTTTGGCATGGAGCTCATTATTATTGCCAGTGTCCACGTATCTGTGAAGCTGTAATGCATTATAAAACAGTCATTACCTTCAATTACATTTTACTGTAAAATCTGTAATCTAGCAAATATGTTGTGTTTGTATAAATATATGTGAAGTTTCATGTAACATTAAAAGTGAATTCTGCTACTTTTAATTTCCCCAGGTTCAGGACAGCTAAAAATATTGCATCAACATTTTATAATTCTGTATTCTTGTTTCTAATATTTAGTAACATGTGCATGTGCATTTATAAATTAGCATACCTTCTTTACAATAGATTGTCTGGATATACAGTATGCATTGCATAGGTCACAGGAAAATGAATGGATAGAATAGAGCAGCTTTTCTCAACTGTCATATTATTAAAGAACACTTATGTGTCTCAGAAAACTCCTGCTGCAAATATGGCTACAGTTCACAGTACATTAGCATGATATGTAAGTTGTAGCAGTGGCGGCCTGTGCATTGCTATCCATGCGCCCGACCCCTTTCAGGAGGATTCATGGATTCCTATGGCAGGGGTGTTTTTTTTTTTCTTTGAAGCACGTGATTAGAGCCAGAGGCTCTAATAAGCTTCAAAAAAGGGTGGGCTCGGGGCGCAGAGAGTGAGGGAGGGGTGTTGTCAGTCATGCACCGCAGCCAGGGGGTGGGGTGGGGGGATCTCTGTATACTGAGCTATATATCCTGATCTGTATGCTGAGCTGTATACCCTGATCTGTATACTGAGCTATATACCCTGATCTTTATACTGAGCTATATACCCTGATCTGTATACTGAGCTATATACCCTGATCTATATACTGAACTATATACCTTGATCTTTATACTGAGCTGTATACCCTGATCTGTATTCTGAGCTATATACCCTGATCTGTATACTGTACTATATACCCTGATCTGTATACTGAGCTATATACCCTGATATGTATACTGAGCTATATACACTGATCTGTATACCCTATCTGTATACTGAGCTATATACCATGATCTGTATACTGAGCTATATACCCTATCTGTATACTGAGCTATATACCCTGATCTGTATACTGAAATATATACCATATCTGTATGCTGAGTTGTATACCATGATGTGTGATGCTGAGCTGTATACTCTGTTCTGTGATGCTAGGGCTGTATACTCTGTCCTGTGATGCTGAGCTGTATACTCTGTCCTGTGATTCTGGGCCTGTATACTCTGTCCTGTGATGCTAGGGCTGTATACTCTGTCCTGAGATGCTGAGCTGGATACTCTGTCCTGTGATGCTGGGGCTGTATACTATGTCCTGTGATGCTGAGCTGTATACTCCTGACATTATGGGTGGAAGCAAGTGGAATACAGGGGACAGAGTGGGTGGATTCTATAAGGGGTGGGGCTTATGAGAAGTGGGAGAGATAAAAAAGGAGCGGCGGGGTCTGGCCTTTGACATTGGCTTTCAGTAAAGATTTTCCCTGACCTGTTACAAGATTGCCCTGTTACTTTGGTAGTCAGCAGGAAGGGTTCCCCCTAATATTGTTTTTCTGTAGGATAAGTGAACATATACATTGGTGGTCAGTGGTAAGAATGGTCTTGTAAACTGATGGTCATTGTAGTACATTTTGCTAAGTAACAATGGGACCAGAACTATGCAAACACCATCTACCACTGCTCACTGTTTAAGTAACCCCTAGAAATTGCTATAGGAGCTCCAGGGATTAGTAGATACCTGGTTGAGAAAGTTTCAACTTAAAGAAGAAGTATAGCCAAAGCTCATGCTCATGGACAATCCTGCATCTACCTAGGTAAGTATTATTTCTAAAAAAAACGCACAAAAAACAAACTTCTCTTTGAAGTTTAAAGGGGTGATAAGGTCAGAGAGTTATTTTATCTTAATGCATTCTATGCAATAAGATAAAAAACCTTCTGTGTGCAGCAAACCCCCTTGGCCCCCCTAATACTTACCTGAGCCCCATCTCTGTCCAGCGATATCCACGAGTGCCTCGGCTGTCCGAAACTCTCCCTCCAGATTGGCTGAGACATAGCAGCACTATTGGCTCCCACTGCTGTCAATCAAAGTTGGCTAACCAATCGGGAGAGAGGCGGGGCAGGGGCGGGCCACGGCTCCGTGCCTGAATGGACTCGGCTCGGGTGCTCCAATAGGAAGCTGCTTGCTGTGGGGGCACTCAACAGGAGGGAGAGGCCAGGAGCACAGAAGAGGGACACAAGAGGAGGATCCGGGCTGCTCTGTGCAAAACCACTGCAGGTAAGTATAACATGTTTATTATTTGATAGACAAAAAAACAAGACTTTACAATCACTTTAAGGATTATTTGCTTAACGTTGGTCTCAGTAATCTTGCATGTTGGTAGGTTATTTAAAAAATGGTGTGGTCAATAATATTTATTTTATGTGGAGAGTTATCATCACTCAAGTGTATCTTGCACAGCACAAACCTTTAGGCCGGCCATAACGGTGCAAACTTCTTTCCTGCAGGCACGGGTTGCAGGAAAGAAAGTCGCAAAAATTCCCCCATTAACACAGACAGTGCTGTCAGGGGTATCCCTCCTGCCGAGACTGTGTCTTCTCTCATGGAGGGGTGGGGGAAGCTGTCCCTGCCAGGAAAAGACAGTGATTATCGCTAGCAGCTATAGCAGCTGTTTGTGATAATCGGAAACGGATCCGGCAGGCTGGTTGTACCCAAGCTGAACGATCGATCAACTTGGTACATGCAGATTGCCCATTAATGGTTCGAATGAATGATTTGAACCGCGTATGGTCGGCCTTATGGTACACCTTTGGTAGCGTAAGAAGTCTGCAGTAATACATTTCTGACGTGTCACAATATACGGCAAAAAAATGTAAAAAACTTTTACCTTTTACCCTTAAAAAAAACAGTCCTTGAGCTCCAATCACTACCTTCACTACTTTGCTAAGGCTGAAAGGATTTTACTAATCTCCTGCAGGCATAAGGAAACATTTCCTCAATCTCATAATACCTAGTGATCAGACTGATAATTGTAAGGCACAACGTGAGAGGCTGCAGCAGGGACTGATCTGTGTCAGACATTTGTGAAAACAACCATTAAAGAGGTTCTAAAGCCTTAAGGATTTTCACCTTAATACATTCTATGCATCAAGGTTAAAAACCTTCTGTGCTGCAGCTGCTCCCAAGACCTTACCCCCTTTTTAATTCCCGAGCCCTAATCAATCCAGTGATGTGCATGAGCACAGCGGCTCCAGCCACTGTCTCTCTCCTCATTGGACAGATTGATAGCAGCATGAGCCATTGGCTCTCACTGCTGTCAGTCAAATTATGTGACACGGGAGTGGGAGGCGGGGGTGAGTCCTGTTGGCTGTGTCAATGGACGCAGCAGTGTGACTCGGAAGTGAGCCTGCATGGGTGCCCCCAGGGAAAGCACCTTTCCATGGGGGCACTGGTAGAGAGTGATAGGTGTCCTGGGAGCCGCACATCAAGTGGAAGCCTGCTGTGTGATAGTAAATGGCAGTCTCAACCTGGACCCCCACCAGGTTATGCTCCAATGCATTTTACTGAGTTTACTGTCACTTTAGCAAACAAAATATATCTAATGCTAGGTCCCTTTTTAACTACAGCCTGGAGGAACATCATATACTGATAACGTCTTACAACTAGCATTGATGACAACTGAGAGCTAGCAAAAAAGGCTTTTAGCTATTGCACAACATAATACGAGAGCATATACTGTATACTCCATAAGCCACAGTAATAAGCAACCCCACTGCACTGAGAGCAATGAAAATAGATAGGATGTATACAGCAACCACAGATTTTAGCATTCATTTTATCATGAAAAAAACTATGGAAGGTAAGTAGTTGCAGCACAAAGCAGGTAAGCTGTTTCTTCAGTCTATTTTCCTTGCATGTGACTGGATATTTTTTGCAAAGTTTTACCACATTCATTAAGCTAAGGGAAAACATGAAAATTCTCTTGCAAAGCGAAAAGCCTATTTGCCTAAAGTAAATCAACCCTAATGTATTTAGTTCTTGAATACTGGATGGACATAAGCAGGACTCAGAGCCAATCAGATCTTGAGCAAAGGTAAAAGCACCGCAAAGGTATTCTGCCTATCACTATGGCAAAGCAAAGCTCTATCCAGCATAGTACAGCTGGAATCACTCACAGTCTGTCAGATCGAAAGGTAAAAAGTTCAGAAGGTAAAATGTAAATGAGCCTACATTACTTCCTTTAAGTTTCAATATGATTTAGAATTCTTATGCTTTTATATGTTAGGTATACTTACTGTACTGCAAAGCAAATAGATTGCTCACTTTGCAAGGGAAGTTGCACTTTCAAAGGATATTTTTCCCTAAAGCTTAAGCCCTGTACACACGGTTCGACGATCGCATACAACAGGTCGTACTCACGACCGTTGTATGCGATATCGATCGTTCGTATGCGCGGTTTGAACAGTCAAACATACCACGATCGTACAAGGGAGTTGTATGAGCAGACTAGAAAACTTGGTCGTACCAACAAGCTCTCATACGACCATTGTATCGTGTGTACAGAGCAGTTGGTACAACAAGTTGTATTGTGATGGCTGGATGCTAATTACATGCACCTGAACGTTCTTTCCCCGGCCGTACGATCGTGTACTGCAGTCAGTATGCTGCATACAACAGCCAACATACGATTCGACGCGATCGTCGAACCGTGTGTACGGGGCTTTAGTGAATGACATTCTGCTGACTTCTATCATCCACTTATGTGCAAGCAAAAAAGCAGTTTTTAAACTTTTTATTTCCACATGATTGGCTATTTTTTTCTGAATGAAATGGTACCACATTCACTAAACTCTTGGGATAATTCCCATGTAAAGTGCAACTTCCCCTGCAGGTGAACAGCCTATTTGACTTTAGTAAATCAACCCCAGTATATAAGAAAATTAAATTTAATGAATAATCAAGAAGCTATAATGCAAAATAGCAAAATAACAAAACGCAAAGTGAAATACTACATACTAATGCAAGATCACAGGTGGAAATGGCAAGATAAATAAAGAAATAAAGCTAAAGCTGTAAGGAAAAGGCCAGAGGAAAATTACATTAAATTATAGAATCACGTTTATTTACATGTAATTATGTACTGAGGAAATACTGGCCATCTGGTTAGCTCCCAGCATGTTTTTACATTATGAACTTTGCATTGTAAGTATAACACTTGGTGTGTGAGATGTTGGGCTTGGGAGGTTTACAATTTCCATTTCTTTCCATTTGTATTTGTTGATTTGAACTGTATTTTCCCCTATAAAAATTCTGTAATATAAACTTTAAACCACTGTCTTATGAGCACAACACTTATGTTCCTAATTCTTAAAGAGGAAGTAAACCCTGATGGGTTTTACTTCCTCTTTATTAACCTGCAATGTAAAAGCATAATGGGCTAGTATGCATAGCATATTAGCCCATTATGTGGCACTTACCTGCATTGGAAGGCCGCAGACTCTAGCTCTGTGACTAGCCGAAGTCATATGACGTCACTCCCACGCATGCGGAGTCGCCAATTGCGGTACGATCTCAATGAAGAAAAGCCACAGAGGCCGTTTCTTCACTGCACATGTGCCTGATGATGTGGGCACATGCGACCACTCTGTATATCTCCTAAACGTGCAGGTTTAGGAGCTATACAGGGAACATCCAGGTAAGCCTTATTATAGGCTTACCTGTAGGTTAACATGGTTGTCAAGAGTTGACAACCACTTTAAAGCAGACTTTCAGTCATTTTTTCAACTTTTCATCTATTAAATTTTCTGCCCTTGTTGTTTTAATTTTGGTTAGTAAAACTTTTGTTTACTGCCAGTAAATACCTTATACAGCCCACCTCCTGTTTCTTGTCTGGTCATTAGCCTAAGCTTATGACATCATGCACAGCTCTCTCTCTCACTCTCGTGAGAGTTTGCCAGGAAGGGAGGTGGATGAGTCATAAGAGGGCCAATGAATGCTGCAGAGCTGGAGGTGTGCCTCTGTGTAAATCCAGGAAGTGAACAGGCAGCAGCTTCAGTTGCCCATAGTTAAAATGGCTGCAGCCAGGCTTGGAGAGTGAGATTTCTGCAGCATATTTGGCAAGTACAGAATCACACTATATATAAAATAATATGCAAATTGGTTGGAGGGAAGCTTCAGAATGGCAAAGATGTTTTTATTACAAATTATGTGAGCAGACTGCAGTTCCTCTTTAACCACTTCCCGCCCGGCGCATTGACAAATGACGTCCGGGCGGGGGGTTCATTATCCTGACTGGACGTCTATTGACGACGTCAGACGAGTGTATTAAACATTATTTTTGTAGAAACGGTAAGACTTCGAAGGGAGGTTGGTTAAACGTATAATAAAATATATATCACACTAAGACATGAACGGTTTATACGACGTCTTTAGAGTGAGAGGTTCGGACCGACGTCGGTAAAATTGATACCCGTTGACTTCGACGACGGACAAGTGAAGGACCTAAATGTGTCTCCGTGTGGAGGTCGAGACGTCGTAAGTAACCGGGAGAATACTGAGTAGGTGGAGGGAAGG
>BLSH010557882.1:223771-235899 GCA_018402905.1 Glandirana rugosa | reverse complement strand
AGCTACAGCTTTGCAGTAGATTCGCACCAACACATGTAGAAATCACACTTGTATCTGTACTGAAAAAACTTGCATCGCAATCGTATTCAATTCGCAAAAAATTTGCACCGCAGCAGTGTGAACCTAGCCTAAAACAACCACAAATAATAAATGTAAGGAACCCATGGCCCCTGCATACCTTGGGCAAGCCCTGGTCCTTCTGTTTATGTCACTAGCTTCAGAAAATTTCAAATAAAAGTTTAATATGAGCACACAGCAACTATATATGGCACAAAACTGTTTTTCAGCAAAAAATATATATCTTGTCCATTCCCAGATAGCAAGGATAACTTGCCACATATTTGTGGCAGTGTTGAATGATAAGTCTTGTTGACTTGCTGCACATTTGCACTGCCAATTTATACACTTGCAGAGCACTTGAAGCACAAGTTCTAGTTGACACTTTTTCAATCTGTAGCAAATTTATGTGGCAAGTCTCTAGCAAGAGCAAAGTTGCAGTGGTGAGTCTACAGCAAGAGTTTTGCAAGTCTACAACATGAATATTCAGCCACAGTGACCCCTGTGGTGGGGTGACTATTGCACGACATAACAGAACCAGAACTTGCAGTAGACTTGCAAAATGTTTGCAAAGAAAGTTGATCTGGAGTCATGGAATGCGGACTTGCTGCAATTGTGCAACGAACTTGTGAAGCCTGGCAAGTCTAGCAATAGCTTAGCAAGTCGATTTCAAACTTGCAGCTCAATTGCTTGCTATTTGGGTTGCGGCAGTTCATGCTGCTCATCAATTTATGACCTTGGTTTCTAGCTGCTGTTGATTTGCCATCTTCACTGGCTCCTGCCAGTGTTACAACTCCCCCTGAGCACCGCCTGTCCTAATCTCACTTTGTTTTTTGGATTATTCTCCTGCCTCTCCAGTTGGTGCATTGCTTGGTTTATCTACATGCACATCAGCAGTTCCAAGAGAATCAAACATGAATGTAGTGACTTAGAAACATCATGTAGTGAAATTTGGACTTCCTTGCAGGGGGCCCTGACTTTAAACTCCCCACCCCAGAGGAGTCGACATAACCTGCTGATGAAACACATGCTCTAAACTAAATGTGACACTGACCCTGGATTACCAGATTAATTATATAATTTGTAAATAAGGTACAAACTGCATGGGCTTTTGCCATATTTGATGTTACATACACATTTCAGCATACCTAAACCCCAAAACAAAATTGTGTACATTGCAGATTATCAGACCATAGATGTGGTGGCTGCATTTGTTTCTTTTTTTCAGACTTTGTTTCCTTTTTTACGCCTCATGATTCTGCTAGTAAGATGTTTCCTGTTGTAGTGTGATGGGGCACACTCGCTACACTGTACAATATCTACAGAGGAACAGCTTTATAATCCTAAACTGCCCTCCTGATTTAGGCTACAAACCACTTCTCCTCTCTTTATTTCCATTATATATGAAGGCAGTGTTCTGTAGTTAACAGAAAGTAACTGGGGAAGTTGAAACCACAATTTGAGATTTTAGTGCATTGCACCGGGAGTTACACGGACACTTACATTTTGGCAGAGTGCACAGGTATTTTTCTGTATTGTAGAAAGCCACCACATCTAAGAAATGGTAAGCTGCAATATAATACATTTTTGTGCTTGGCTTTAGATACAGTATCTTTTAAAATATACTGGATATTTGCTGTTTTATATGCAATAGAATCACAGTTGCGAACTAAAACCGGGTACACACTATTCATTTTTTTTTGTTCAATCCCGTGGGTTGAACGAAAAAAAAAATGTCCGCTCCGGTCGGAGCCACTGTACTATCCATGCAAAGTTAGTTCAGCGATCTCCCCCCATTGGCTGAGAGTGCTGATCAGGAGTTGGTCAGCTGCTGGTTTTCCAGCATGCTTGTAACAGGACTCGGCATAAAGGGCCGGCTTCTGTCGGACAGACCAACATACACACGGCAGAATGACGGCCTTTTTTTTTTAACTGCCTGTTGTCACCCAGCATTCGGCCTGTGTGTACCCAGCTTAAAGTTTACACAATACTATAAAAATCTAGATTATTTAGACAACCATTGAAAAATTTAAATAACTGGAGAAGATTTATTGCACGGGCACATTTATTACAATGATCTCATTTGTTTAGATCTTATCTCTTAAGGAAGTTTTTATTAGATGTATGCTGGGTGTAACCAAACAAATAATAAGTGATGACAATCCAGTAGCATTCATGGCAATTACCAAGAGGCCCACACGTTTTAAGTGAATGACAATCTAGATTTTGATAAGGTATATTTGTATAGATGTGGCAAAATTTTTTTTATTTGTTTTTTTTTTGCATGCAGGGAGTAATGTGCTTAATATTGATAGGCGTTACAGTTAACGCCCTGTGAGACAGAAATACCACCATTGATGATTTGAATCTTTGTAAAACCTTTTCTTGCACACCTTAATTTATTTCATACTTTTGCCAGTAAAGTAGCTCCTATTTACTCCCACAATCCAAAAACAGGTAGGTCTGTATTCAAAATCTATGCTGGTAGGTGTACAGTGTGTTTATCCATCCATACTGTGGTAGGGACATTACATTGTAGGCTGTTTTGGGGAAAGGGAAATTTGTGAATCAATCTGTGTTAACCACTTCCTTACTGGGCACTTAAACCCCCTTCCTGCCCAGACCAATTTTCAGTTTTCAGCGCTGTCACTCTTTGAATGACAATTGAGCGGTCGTGTGATGTTGTACCCAAACAAAATTGGCGTCCTTTTTTTCCCACAAATAGAGCTTTCTTTTGGTGGTATTTGATCACCTCTGTGGTTTTTATTTTTTGCACTATAAACGAATAGAAGAGCAACGATTTTGAAAAAAGAACAATATCTTTTTACATTTTGCTATAATAAATATCCAAACATAAAAAATAAAAAAACTAATTTATTCATCAGTTTAGGCCAATATATATTCTTCTACATATTTTTGGTAAAGAAAAATCACAATCAACGCATATTGATTGGGTTGCACAAAAGTTATAGCGCCTACAAACTATGAACATTGGTTTATGGCGTTTTTATTTATTTTTATTCTTTTACTGGTAATGGCAGTGATCTGCGATTTTTATCGGGTCTGCGATATTGCGGAGGACATGTTGGACATTTTTTACACTTTTTTGGGGCCAATGACAATTTTACAGTGATCAGATCTAAAAATAGACACTGATTACTGTATAAATGTCATTGGCAGGGAAGGGGTGAACACTAAGGGGGCAGTGAAGGGGTTAAATGTGTTCCCTGGGTGTGTTCTAACTGTGGAGGGGTGGGGTTGGCAGGGGCATGACAGATCTAACTGATCCCAGTGACAGAGATCAGTAGATCATGGGCGGTTCCCTGTTCCGGCTCTCGGTGAGGAGATTGCGGGTCGCGGGCAGACATTGCGCCCAGCACGAGCCAAAGGGGAGGACGTCTATTGATGGCCTCCCGGCATTTTAGAGCCGCGCTGTAGCTGTCAATCGGCTATGGCGGGACGGGAAGTGGTTAATGTAAATTGAAGATGTGATGTAGATGACCACAAAACCCTAACAAATGTCCTGGCCACCAGGTTGATAAAGGTTTTGCCAATTCTGGTTGACATTGATGAAACAGGCTCTATGCCAGGAAAATCTACTGATGTAAACTTTACATAGATTATTTACACACCACCAGCTCCCACCAGTTGCGTTAGTGGCTTTTGACATAGAAAAAGCTTTCAATTCTGTAAATTGGCTATATATGGCGGATGTGCTAGAGGCCCTGGGCTTTGGCCTGACTTTTCCTAAATGGTTAGACATCCTAAATAAATCCCCCAAATTAAGCTAATCAGAGAACTATCTCCAGTCTTCCTGGTGGAGCGTGGAACACAAAAAGGATGTCCTCTTTCTCCAGCTTTGTTCGTGCTGGTAATGGGATCATTGGCTTCCACGCTGAGATGATCGGATGGTAATAGTTGGAATCCCAGTGGGCATCATGGTGGAGAAATTAGCACTATATGCCGATGATTTGATGCTCTTTCTTAATGATCCTCTCCCACTTTGCTGAATTGTCAGGGATGCGTCTGAATTAGGAAAAATCACTCCTTATGCTCATTGACCCTGGAGTGCGTGGGGCTGCACATCCAACCCTTTTACTGACTTGGACAGACTCCCTACGCTATTTAGGAATTGACATTTCTCCTAATGTCCTAGACTTCTCCAAACTAAATTTATATCCCTTATTACTCACGAATAAACAGAAGTTAAAAGCATGGGAGAATTTACCTCTATCCCTTATTGGCAAAAAAATTGAGTCAAAATGAAGATATTTCCTGTACTCCTCTACAACCTATGGCATTCCGCAATATGGGTATCCAAAGCATTCTTCAAACAATTTGATTCTATGGTTTCCTTATTAATTTCAGGTACTTATATAGAGCTAATTATAACAAAAAGTGCAGCGCTAAAATGAAGTTTGATGATAGATATACATAAAGTAATCAACTGATCTACAGCACATGATCATTCATTGAACAGAAGTCTAGAAAACGTCCATGAGTAAAGTCCATGAGTGAAAGATAATCCTCTGTGAAGTGAGTATAAATGAAAAACACGCAGGAGCTCAGGTGTGACAGCTCCCATCCACCAAAGGCTAGACTGGCCTCTTAATGATCCGACCCTGACAGATCAACCAGCTGCTCAAACCCACATCAGAGGATATCCAACTTCTTGTCACAGGACGAACTCCACCATAAATAAAAAATAAAGAATCTAGTGCTCTCTGTCTAATGGATTTATTAATCACAGTAAAAGTAAAAGTATAACACTCACAAAACGAGCACTTGAAGCCAAGTGCAAGCGATCGTAGACTGCTGTGCATGCAAACACACTCCTCCAAGATGGCCGCAGGTGATGTCAGACGTAACCCCTCCCCGATGTACGCGTTACATCCTAGCACAGGGCGTGGACTTCTTCAGCATTTTACAGACTTCTATTCAATGAATGATCATGTGCTGTAGATCAGTTGATTATTTTATGTATATCTATCATCAAACTTCATTTTAGCGCAGCACTTTTTGTTATAATTATTCTATGCAAGGTTTTCTGAATTTTCCTTGAGTGCATAGTTGCTTTTGTGTCCTTGAAGGTTATGTTTGTGCTGAATATTTTTTTGTTTCTACTTATATAGAGCTGTCAATTTACGCAACGATTTACACACATATTTCTTCATATCTGTCTTGCGCTCCGCAGTTCAGTAAAAAGACACTTTGTAGACCCTGGACTCAAGGGGAGCTGGCATGCCTGAACCTATAAGCCTATTTTCTAGCAGTCCTTCATACCCACACTCATAATTTGGTGATCTCAGGTGATTCTAACACCTCTTCGGTCCTCAAGGCTGCGTACCTGGGATCCAATGAAGCCCTGTGTAACCTGTTATAATGAAGTCTCCATGCCCCTTTTAATCTAACCCTCTCCATGAAAGCAGTTCTTAGACCATAGCATCCCACAATCTCCAAACATACTATAATTTCTCGCTGTTAATCTCCCCACCTACCATTGTGGTTCAATGCTATGTTACTGGGGTTCCAGGAGATTCCTGATCCGATCACCTGGGCCTCCAAGGGCATTAAACTTCTAGGTCATATTTGTGAAAGGGGCTCTCTGAAATCCTTTGATACCCTGAAACAACAATTTGAAATTCCCAATTCCCACCTCTTCAGGTATCTGCATCTCCGCCTGTTAAATAATTTAACTACATGACACATTGCTATCATTCTCAATTTGGAATCCACCCATTGGACCTTACTCCTTCTGATTTGGAGGTCCTCCTCTCTGTCTAAACCATTATGTGATATTTACAAGGCACTCATGCCCTCTGTCCATGTTGACATCGCAGGTCTTCACTAGGGATGGGCACCCGGTTCAAGTCGAACTTAAGTTTGACTTGAACATCGGGTGTTCGCCTGTTCGGGGAATCCCAAACATTATGGGGCATTCGCGAGAAATTCGAGTACCCCAAAATGCATAGAAATCGCAGGTAAATGCTGCCCGCTGATAGGCCAAATCATGCACATCACCTGCATGCTTTGGCCAATCACGGCTCGCTCTGCTATGAGAGCCATGATTGGCTAAAAGGCAGGCTGCCTTTGGCCAATCATGTATATAAAAATTATGGAAATGGCGCTGTCTCCTTGGCGTGTCTGTGTAAGTGTTCCTTTAAAGATGTGTGTGGGCCTGTGTCTTTGGCATCCTTATTCAAATTACCATGGATGGAATACAGAGTAAAAAAATGAGAAAAAAGTTGGTGCCCGTAAATGTCCGTAAATGTTCGTGAATGTCCGTAAAACATAAAATGTGTAAAAACACCTAAAATCACCTAATAAATAAGTACACGAGAAACAGGCAGATATAATACAGATAAAATTAGGGAGGAAAAATGTAAAAATAGAAATTGGTGAATAGTTGAAAATATCGGCCGTAAATGTCCGTATGCCCGTAAATGTCCGTATGTACGTAAATGTCCGTAAAATAAAAATAAAGTGCTGTGGTGCCAAAAGGTGCAAAATCAATCAATGAACCTTAAATATTGTGCAATGGTTAAGAAAAAGTGGGGTCTCCAAGAGTAGTTGTGTCCGTTTGCGCTAGTTCATTCTGCAATAGGTATTGGTGTTTCAGAATCAGTATCTTTCTGCTATGCGATTATGACTCTTTCCATATCTTTATTTGAACAAAAAACAGTGATCCTTCTGTGAGTAATCCTTTTGGTGTATAAGTAAAAAGTGACTTCCGTGCTTATTCAAGGTAGTAAGGTGACTTCCACGTGTGCTCTCCCATATGTTCCCGCACTTACCAGATGTTTCATACCCCTGCAGGGGTACACGCCTTGGTAAATGGGGTCTTTTGGTCCTCCTTGTTGGGTCCTGGTATGTTTCTCCTGTGGTTGTGTCCTCGATCAAGATGCCTGTATACTGGAATCTTCCCTCAGTATCCGGCTCAAAAAATGGGGATCAGATAAAAATAAAGGAAAGAAAAGGACAGGGATCCTTGATGGTGAAGTACGTTTCAAACAATGGGGTTTATTGGATAAAAACAAACACAAATAAAAACTTCCAAAGCAAAAGTGTAGTGATTGCTATAAGGCAGTCACTGCATATAGTAGCTGGCTGGCTGAGCAGGAATCGCCTGCTTGAGGAAGGTGGGAGCTCCTTCCTTCCTCCTAGCTGTGCGTTACACAGCGCTGAACTTCAAAAACGGAAGTGACGCAAAAAAACGGAAATACGTAGTGAACATGACCACGCCTTACGCGTTTCGTCGAATAGACGTCCTCTGAGGCAGTGGCCATGTTGGTTATCAACAGTGTTTTTATACTGTGGTTGATGGGCGTGTATTCAGAAGATTGATGTTGGGAATGGCCAATGGTTATGTTAGTAGCATTCTGAACGAGAGGAAAGTAATTAGTGGGTAAAAAGGTTGAACCTGAGGCTGGATTAGTATTACTATCAGTGGGAAAAAACCGATTGTAGTAAAATCATTTAAGGAGCAGGATTAGGGATTTATTGGTTGCATAAAAAATTTTCTTTCTACATGAACCCGTTAGTATAGAGCGAAAGGGATCCCACCTTCCATCTCATTTATATCTTAAAGAACTGTAACATATGTCAAAAGTAACACATAAAAATTATTATAAAACGCATATAAAATCTAATACATAACACAGCTATTTGTTTAAGATGTAGAGGAAGCTTAATAACATATAATTGCTAAAAAACCATGGATGTGCATATCTATAGTGCAATGAGAACAAGCTCCCCCCAGAGGGCAATGATAAAATTACAAGTTTAACTATGATTGCTTGGTGGGTGATGCGGATGAGAAGGTCCAAAAAGGATGTTTTTGGATATGAGTTTTTTTCTTCAAAAAATATTTTAGAAGAACATGTCACCTGTATAAAATGTTTAAAAGCAACTTTGTGTGTCATCAAACAAATGTGAATAGGTTGTGAGAAAATAAAATAAAAATAAAAATGATTTTCTGAAAATGTTTAAAATACTTAAAAAACTCATGGATTGAATGGAGGAATATCTTAAATGTATATAGCGTATATCAATAAAACACACTTGAAAGATAAACCACATAGAGTTACACCACATATATAGTCTAATACATGACGCAACTGTTGTATGCAATATAGAGGAAGTGTGACATCGTAGGATCGCTGGAAATAGTGGATATATGTATACGATGAGAGTGAGCTCCCCCCAGAGGAGGATGATGTAATTGCAAGTTTATCTGTGGAGCTCTTGGTGAGTGATGTGGATGAGAAGGTCAAGACAAAAATATCGGTAAGGTTTTTTACAAAAATATTTTATATACACAGTGTATCATTGTGTGTCTCCAGTTGCGTGTGGAGTATTATAGGAATCATTTGAATAACCAAAAGAGATAAAAGAAGAGGTGCCAATTAAAAATATGGTTAGTAGCAATGATAATATTAAGAAATTGAAAATATTAAAACAAGAATTATAAATGTATCTGTAAGAGTTTTTAGACATAATAAAAAGTATGACGTATATTCATGAGGTTATGCATGATCAAGGGAAATACCCATGAAGAGGTAGGTGTGGCTAATTTAATAAAAACATTTTTTAAAAATGTATTCATATGTGGGAAGAAATTTTTGTATGTACGGGACCTAAAAGGAATACTAAAAGTTGGATATAAAACAATGCAAATCAATGTCGACGTTTAACCCTTTGGGTTTAAGACAGTCCAAGAGGTATATCCACCGTGTCTCATTCTGTGAAATTTAAATTTTCTTGTTACGGCCTCTCCAATTCTCCTTAATCCTGTCAATGCCATAAAAAATTTGTTTTTTAGGGTCTCTTTGATGAAATTCATCAAAGTGCCTAGACAGGTTATGCTTCGGGAACCCTTTTTTGATGTTCCTCACGTGTTCAGCTATTCTTATGTGCAAGGGTCTTGTGGTCCTCCCCACATATTGGAGGCGACATGGGCACTCAAGTACATATGTCACATGTGTGCTATTACATGTGATTAACTTGTCAATTTCTTACTCCTTGCCGTTTGTATTTGATCTAAACTTCTCCTTTTTTCTAGTCTGTTCTCTCGTCATCCTGCAGGGTAGGCAGTTCGAACACCGGTAAATACCTTTCATATTAGGCAGTAACTGTACTTCATTTGGCGGATTGATAACATTATGCACTAGACAGTCTCTTAGGTTCCTTGCTTTTCTGTACACAAAGGTGGGTTTCCTTGGGAGTAGGGACGTTAAAATCTTGTCAGTTTTTAAAATAGGCCAGTATTTTTCTATTATCTTTTCAAATTCCTTGTATTGTTTATTGTAGCCAGTAATGAACATAATGTCATCTTTCCTTTTTCTGTTATTTGTTTTCCCATGCAAAATCTCTTCCCTGGGTATTTCCTTAACTTTATCTTTAATTCTTATTAGGTCCTCTCTTTTGTAGCCCTTCTGTTCGAACCTACTTATCAGGAGGCTGGATTGCTCCTTGTAATCTCTCATGTTATGACAATTCCTCTTGATCCTCAGTAGTTGCCCTTTGGGTATATTCTGTTTCCATTTTGGATGGTGGCAGTTTGTTATTGGGATGTACCCATTTCTATCGGTGGACTTAAAATACGTTTTTGTTATTAGTTTATCCTCTGATTTAAAATTTTGTAGGTCTAGATAATTGATTTCCTTCATATTCAATGTGCTCGTAAATTTTATTCCATAGTCATTATTGTTCATTTCATCCATAAAATGTTGTAGTGTCTCAGCGTCACCTTCCCATACAATTAAAATGTCATCAATGTACCTCCGGTAAAACTTCAATTGGGGTCTCTCTGTATTATATATGTATTGCTCCTCCCACATATCCATGAATAAATTTGCGACGCTCGGTGCATATCTGGCACCCATCGCGACTCCTTTCTCTTGCATATAGTATTGTTGATCGTACCAGAAGTAATTGCTCTTCATGGTCAACTCCAGTCCCTCCAATATAAAATCAATTTGTTCCTGTCTGAGTTTAGAATGGGTATGTAGGGCTTTCTTCACTCCTTTTAGGCCATCCTCCTGCACAATGTTGGTGTAGAGGGAATTGACGTCTACCGTTGCCAAAATACAGTTGCTTGTTTGTTCTACCTTCTCCAATTCCATAATTAATTGTGTACTTTCCCGTAGAAAAGATTTGCCCTCCTTGACTAATGGCTTGAGGAACTGGTCCAGATACTCGCCTAGTCTTGAAAAAAGTGATTGTAGCCCACTGACTATGGGTCTCCCTGGAGGTTTGTTTGAATTTTTGTGGATTTTGGGAAGATAATAAATAACTGGTGTCTTTGTAGAATCCGGTATCAGGTATCTCGCTTCTTTTTTGTTTAAAATTCCCAATTCCTTCCCCTTCTTGACAAAAGTTTTCAGTTTCTTTTCCAGTTCTTTTTTCGGGTTTTTCTTCAATTTCCTATATGTATTCTCTATATTTAAAAGATTCTTCATTTCATCTTCATAGTCTTCTTTATTCATAATATGAAGGAAATCAATTATCTAGACCTACAAATTTTTAAATCAGAGGATAAACTAATAACAAAAACGTATTTTAAGTCCACCGATAGAAATGGGTACATCCCAATAACAAGCTGCCACCATCCAAAATGGAAACAGAATATACCCAAAGGGCAACTACTGAGGATCAGGAGGAATTGTCATAACATGAGAGATTACGAGGAGCAATCCAGCCTCCTGATAAGTAGGTTCGAACAGAAGGGCTACAAAAGAGAGGACCTAATAAGAATTAAAGATAAAGTTAAGGAAATACCCAGGGAAGAGATTTTGCATGGGAAAACAAATAACAGAAAAAGGAAAGATGACATTATGTTCATTACTGGCTACAATAAACAATACAAGGAATTTGAAAAGATAATAGAAAAATACTGGCCTATTTTAAAAACTGACAAGATTTTAACGTCCCTACTCCCAAGGAAACCCACCTTTGTGTACAGAAAAGCAAGGAACCTAAGAGACTGTCTAGTGCATAATGTTATCAATCCGCCAAATGAAGTACAGTTACTGCCTCATATGAAAGGATTTTACCGGTGTTCGAACTGCCTACCCTGCAGGATGACGAGAGAACAGACTAGAAAAAAGGAGAAGTTTAGATCAAATACAAACGGCAAGGAGTATGAAATTGACAAGTTAATCACATGTAATAGCACACATGTGACATATGTACTTGAGTGCCCATGTCGCCTCCAATATGTGGGGAGGACCACAAGACCCTTGCACATAAGAATAGCTGAATACGTGAGGAACATCAAAAAAGGGTTCCCGAAGCATAATCTGTCTAGGCACTTTGATGAATTTCATCAAAGAGACCCTAAAAAACTCATTTTTTATGGCATTGACAGGATTAAGGAGAATTGGAGAGGCAGTAACAAGAAAATTGAAATTTCACAGAATGAGACACGGTGGATATACCTCTTGGACTGTCTTAAACCCAAAGGGTTAAACGTCGACATTGATTTGCATTGTTTTATATCCAACTTTTAGTATTCCTTTTAGGTCCCGTACATACAAAAATTTCTTCCCACATATGAATACATTTTTAAAAAATGTTTTTATTAAATTAGCCACACCTACCTCTTCATGGGTATTTCCCTTGATCATGCATAACCTCAGGAATATACGTCATACTTTTTATTATGTCTAAAAACTCTTACAGATACATTTATAATTCTTGTTTTAATATTTTCAATTTCTTAATATTATCATTGCTACTAACCATATTTTACTGCATATAAGGACTCCAATACGTACTAGTTCCCTTTATGGGTACTTCTCCATCCACACCGATTAAATTATTTTTGTAAAAAATTTTTACATAAGTATACACCCTTCTTTAAAAACATACATGCCCTGGATTTTCCTTATGATTTTCAACCTATATTTTGTTACGTTTAGTTACAGCTGCAAATTGGGAAACCCAAATTCTGTCAGGTTCTCCATATAGGTGGCACAGAGTAAGACACTTTAAAGTTAAAAGAACAATGACGGAGAGGTTAAGAGGAATTAGGACAGTTACGGTATTTTTTACTCAAAAAATCCCAGAGA
>BLSH010557882.1:191916-208741 GCA_018402905.1 Glandirana rugosa | reverse complement strand
CAAGTCAGGGACAAGATCAAGTGTGCACTGCGCAACGCCATCTGTGGCAAGGTCCACATAACCACTGATACATGGACCAGTAAGCACGGGCAGGGACGCTATATCTCGCTAACTGCACACTGGGCAAATGTAGTGGCGGGTGGGCCTGAGCCAGCTAGCCATTTGGCGCATGTCCTTCCACCACCGAGGATTGCAGGGCATTTCTCTTTGCCTCCTGTTGCCTCCTCCTCCTACTGCGCTTCCTCCTCCTCGACCACCCACTCATCTGCTCAGCGTAACACCTTCACCAACATCAGCACATCCAGGGGGAAACGACAGCAGGCTGTTTTAAAACTGATATGTTTGGGGGATAAACCCCACACTGTGCAGGAGCTGTGGACGGGCATTGAACAACAGACCAATGAGTGGTTGTTGCCACTGAGCCTCAAGCCCAGCCTGGTGGTGTGCAACAATGGCCGAAATCTCGTAGCGGCTCTGGGCCTAGCCGGTTTGATGCATATCCCTTGCCTGGCGCATGTGCTGAATTTGGTGGTACAGAATTTTCTAAAAAACTACCCGGATATGTCAGAGCTGCTGCATAAAGTGTGGGCCATCTGTGCACACTTTCTGCGTTCTCACCCTGCTGCTGCTCGCCTGTCTGTGCTGCAGTGGAACTTCGGCCTTCCCGCTCACCGCCTCATATGCGACGTGCCCACAAGGTGGAACTCCACCTTGCACATGCTGGAGAGACTGTGCGAGCAGCAGCAGGCAATAGTGGAGTTTCAGCTGCAGCACGCACGGGTCAGTCGCTCTGCGGAACAGCAACACTTCACCACCAACGAGTGGGCCTCCATGGGAGACCTGTGTAGCGTATTGCGGTGTTTTGAGTACTCCACCAACATGGCCAGTGACGATGACGCTGTTCTCAGCGTTACTATCCCACTTCTATGTCTCCTTGAAAAAACACTTCCGGCCAGAAAGGAGGAGAATGAGGAGGAAGAGGAGGAAGAGGGGTAATTTCCACGGTTATCAGGCCAGTCATTCGCAAGTGGCTCGGAGGGTGGGTTCCTGCACCAGCATAGGCCAGGTCAAAATTATTCAAGCCAGGGCACAGTTCTGGAGGACGAGGAAGATGAGGAGGAGGAGGAATTGCAGCAGGGTGGCACCCAACGCAGCTCTTGGGCATCACTGGAGCATGGCTGGGGGGATACAGAGGACACAGATGATATACCTCCCACAGAGGACAGCTTGTCTTTGCCTCTGGGCAGCCTGGCACACATGGCCGACTACATGCTGCAGTGCCTGCACAATGACAGCTGAGTTGCCCACATTGTAACTTCTTCTGATTACTGGGTGGCCACCCTGCTGGATCCCTGTTACAAGGACAACGTGCCCTCCTTAATTCCCTCACTGGAGCGTGAGAGGAAGATGTGCAACTACAAGTGCACACTGGTAGAGGCGCTGCTGAGGGCATTCCCAAATGACACCGGGGGCTCAGCGGAAGCACAAGGCGAAGGCAGAGGAGGAGGAGGAAGAGGCCACCAACGCAGCTGTGCCACCGCCAGCAGGGTTAGCATGGCCGAAATGTGGCAAAGCTTTGTCAGCAGCTCGCCACAACAAACAGCACCACCAGCCGATAGACAACGTCTTAGCAGGAGGCAGCATTTCAGCAACATGGTGCAAGAGCATGTGTGCACACGCCTACACGTACTGACTGATGGGTCTGCCCCATTCAGCTTCTGGGTCTCCAAATTGGCCACATGGCCTAAGCTTGCCGTTTATACCTTGGAGGTGCTGGCCTGCCCTGCAGCCAGTGTATTGTTTGAACGGTTGTGTAGCACGGCAGGAGGCGTTATCACAGACAAGCGCAGCCGTTTGTCCACAGCCAATGTGGACAAGCTAACCTTTATTAAAATGAACCAGGCATGGATCCCACAAGACTTGTCTGTACCTTGTGCAGAATAAACATTTAGACCGGACTCACACAGCCATTTGTATACTTGTTTTTTTGAATATGCCTCAATATTTTGGGGGCTACCCCAATTATAAACAAACAAAAAAAAAATTAAGTGTTGTCTACCTCCTCCTCCTCCACGACCACGCCACTTCCACCTACACTGCCATGGTCAGGGCCTAGTCAACCTCTAGGCTCCTACTCCACATCCACCCCCCCTTCCCATTTTTTTTATTTGATTTTAATTTATTTTCCCTATCCCCATTTTTTTGTAGGGCACTTGCCCTACTCTTACCCCCATTTTACTTCCTTTTGCAGCCCTCTAGCACTTGCCAGGACTTTGTTACAGCCATTTTTGTGCCTAAAAGTTCGGGTCCCCATTGACTTCAATGGGGTTCGGGGTCCGGGATAACGTTCGGGCAACGTTCGGTGCCGAACCCAGAGTTTTTCCTAAAGTTCGTTCGGACCCTCCGAACCCGAACGTCCAGGTGTTCGCTCAACTCTACTAGTCAGGATTGTGTCTGCAGAATTATATTGGAGCCGATTTACGATGGATTTAGGTACACCAGCAAGTAGAGCATTGCAGTAGTCAAGTCAGGAGAACACAAATGTATGGATCAGCTTTTCAGCTACAGTGTATGATAGCATGGGACGCAGCAGAGCAATGTTTCTCAAGTGGAAAAAAGATTTTCTGACAACATTTTGTACATATGGCTTAAAGGTTAGACTAGCATCAAATATCACCCCTAGATTTTTCAATTTGGACTGAAGCTCAAGTACAGTGCCATCTATAGATAAGCTATATGGACTGGCCTTAAGTAGTTGATGGGGGGTGCCAATAAGCATGACTTCAGTCTTGTCACAGTTTAATTGAATAAAATTATGGGCCATCCAAGTTTTTATATCACTAATACAGTTAGATAGAAGAGAAGCAGCCAAAGTAGAATCTTTAGTGTGGATGTATATCTGAGTGTCATCAGCATAGAAGTCATACTTGAGCCCATGTGATCTAAGCAGTTGGCCAAGTGGAAACATGTATATGCTAAAAAGTAAGGGACCCAAGATTGAGCCCTGAGAAACACCGTACTTGACTGGGCCAGATTCAGACTTGAATCCACCAAGAGAAACAAAGTGACAGCGATTAGTGAGATATGACTTAATCCATTTCAGAGCCAATTCTGAGATTCCAAATATGGTTTCAAGGCGAGAGAGTAATAGATTGTGGTCTACAGTATCAAAGGCAGAACTAAGATCTAGTAGAATAAGAATAGTTAGTGACCTGGAATCAGAGGCTAACAGAAGAGCATTAGTGACTTTGACCAAGGCGGTTTCTGTGCTGTGTAGCTGCCAAAAACCAGATTGGAGGGGTTCAAATAGATAAAAGTCAGGTGATTAACTGAGATGTCACAGCCCACTCGAGGATCTTGGCAAGGAAGGGTAAGTTAGATGTATCAAAAGAGAAAGAGTGAAGCTGCTTAGGTGCAAGTCCAAGATCCAGCAGGCAGGTGCAGGTCCCGTTCGTGATCCAGGGAAGACTGATGCAATACAAAGAAACGACCGCACACCAACTGCATAGGAATTACTTGAAAGTTGCTTGTGGTTTATTCAAACGTGGTAAAACAACAATGTATCAAACAATGAGACAGATACCGACATAACCCATTATGATTAAGCAGACGAATGCTCTGTGAAACGCGTTAACCCTTACCTGTTGTTGGACATGTCGGTATCTGTCTCATTGTTTGATACATTGTTGTTTCACCACGTTTGAATAAACCACAAGCAACTTTCAAGTAATTCCTATGCAGTTGGTGTGCAGTCGTTTCTTTGTATTGCAAGGGTAAGTTAGATATTGGGCAAAAATTGTTTAAATTGTCCAGGGCCATGTTGGGTTTTTTTGGTGCCGGGGTGATAGCAGCAGTTTTGAGGATTGTTGGTACAAAATCAGTGCTAAAGGAGTCATTTATGATATTGAAGATAATGGGGTATAGAGAACTAAAACAAGATTTAAATAAGTGGGTGGCGGGGGCATGGCCAAGAGCAGCATGTGAGAAGAAGTGTCTCACATAGCTCCCTGCCAGAGATCCTCCATTGATCCTGATCCCAGCCGAATCCCTGGTGCTACCCGCCACCCCGGACTGTGTGAAGTATGTAGACCCGGACAATGATGACCCGAAAGCAACAGAAAGAAGACGGCATGCCTTCCAACTTCCAAAATGGCGCCGCGGCGGCCCAGCGTGCACGAGAAGACAGACAGAAGGAAGCGGGTAAGAATCAGCCTAAAACTCCTAAAGCTGTGGGGAAAGAGCCGCCCAAAGATATGATTTATTACACTCAGAAACTGAACGGCCTGGCGGAACACCATTCAGGGGATGAACTGGAACATACCCTGCACCTTTTTCATGCTGACTGGGGAGGACAGCCTTCAAAGCAAGGCCCTAAGGCATCCACGGCCCAGACTGATATAGAACTGGAGGAGCTGGAGGCAGAGGGGGAAGCGGCACAGCCCAGACTAGCTGACATTCTCTGAGCGGTTCACAAATGCACAGCTTCAGTGCACACGTTACAGGAACAGTTTGGAGAGCTAAGAGGTAATGGGACTGATCCGCCATGACATACAAAAGATCAGGGAGCGCACCACCACAGTGGGGGGCCGGGTCAGCGAGGTAGAAGATAAAATGGCTCCTATTATAAGAGACGCTCAGTCCCTTGTCAGAGCTACCAGGGCTAATGAACTCAAGTCAGAGGACATTGAGAACCGGCTGAGACGGAACAACGTCCGCATTGTAGGCCTCCCGGAAAAATCAGAGGGCAGAGACCCCACTGAGTTTGTTGAGAACTGGCTGACCAACAAACCTGGTAAAGATGTATTTATTCCATTCTACTCAGTGGAGCATGCCCACAGGGTTCCGCCTAGACCCTTTCCTCTGGGACACCCTCCCCGTACAATGCTGGCCAGACTCCTCAATTATAAAGACAAGGAGATAATTTTATGTCTGGCGAGGGAGCGACGAGACATAAAGTTCAATGGCGTTAAAGTTTCATTCTACCCGGACTTCTCGGCGGAAGTTCAACGCCGCAGAGCTAAATTTGGTGACGTCAAAAAAAGGCTACAACGCATTAAAGCCAATTATGCCATGTTATACCCAGCCAAGCTCAAAGTGATTGCTAGAGGCCCAGCCTACTTCTTTGAATCCGCCGCAGAAGCCTCAGATTGGCTTGATGTTAGCAAGCACCTATTCCACCAGGTGGATCGTCCAGCAGCCGAAGATGAGTGATAACAGACCCTTTCACAGTGAGCGGTCACTTGTTCTGCAATTAGACTGGAAGCACCTGTCACCTGCCATACCTTCTTGTTGATATGGCCAGGACACGGACATCCTGCTGATCGTGAGAACCTAGATTTATACATGCCTTTGGGAAACCAACTAAATAACCTTATGCAACTTTGTTGATTTTCATCCGCGTGTTTTTGCATGCTTATGGGAATGCTCAAATGGGCCCATAGGCTGAGTTCAAGTTTGCCTAATCTTTCCTTCAAGTTCATCATCCCCCCACAGGTACTGTATCCTCCAATGTGGACCCATGACCATCGCGGAGTTACTCTGCATACCTAAAGTCCACTTCCTGGAGGCCAGGGTGATGGCCTAACCTGTGTTCTAACTTTACAGTTTTGTGTTCTATGTTCTATGTTCCTTTCTCTGCCCAGATTCCGGAAATGATTTCTCTCTGTACAGCATGCCATGGACGAGAAATACAAAGCCCTCTGAAGCCCACTTTGTTGATTTGCCTCCT
This sequence comes from Glandirana rugosa, assembly GCA_018402905.1. Lineage (NCBI taxonomy): Eukaryota > Metazoa > Chordata > Amphibia > Anura > Ranidae > Glandirana > Glandirana rugosa. The sequence goes on along the minus strand of BLSH010557882.1, from coordinate 203,013 downwards.
GGATGTGGTGAGACCTACTATGCGAATACTTTGATACGTACTAGTGTCCCCCCTGATACTCTCAGGTGCCCCTGGGAGGCCGCTGCACAGATTCATTGCATTTCCCTAACTTTGCAATGAGTGCAATTACCTTGATATCGTGGAACATTAGAGGACTCAATGATCCTTTGAAGAGGACCATGGTCTCTACCGCTCTGAGAAAGCATTTCCCTGCAATCTGTGCATTGCAAGAGACTCACTTAACCTCTGATACCCTATCGTGTATAAATTTTGCCTGGGTGGTATGGTCGTATCACTCCACTAACACTTCCTATTCTAGGGGGGTGAGTGTTTTGGTACATCGATCCCTTGGCACAAAGATTACCAGGATATGTGTGAAGTATGGGAAGCGTTTAAAGCATTTTTACGGGGTCTATTCATCTCAGAGGTCTAGGGAGGCATGGATTGCTGCACAGGATGCACTTGACCACAATGATAGATCCAAGGCAGATAAGTAAATTTTTTTTAAATAAATTGGCCTTTTACGAGGAGGGGGAGCAGACTGGGAAATTGTTAGCCAAAATAGTTCATTCACACCAGACGTCCCCAGCCGTAGGGACGTTGCGGAATAGAGCAGGCCAACTCGTGAATAACCCCACGGGCATAATGTTAGAACTAGTGGAGTTTTACTCTGAGTCTAAACAGAGATATACCACAGAGGAACTGGAGGATTATCTTCGGGAGATCGAGCTCCCCTGTCTGTCTGAGTCTCAGAGCCAACTATTATATTCCCCTCCATTGAGGAGATCCAGGCAGCAGCTAATACTTTTCCCAACTCGAAGGCTCCAGGAACTGACAGTATCCCGAATGAAGTGTATCGACAATATGGGGATATTATCCTACCACATCTTCTGGCCACACTCAACGCTGCTAGAGAAGTCCAGAGACTCCCTGTATCCATGTCCCAAGCCAGTATTGTCCTCATACTCAAACCGGACAAAGACCCCCTAGATCCGGAATCTGATAGATCCATCTTTTTATTGGTGTTGGCTCTGAGACTCAACAAGGTAATATAAGGCATTATCCATCCGGATCAATCCGAATTCATCCCAGAGAGGTCCACGGCCATCAATTTGTGCAGGCTGTTCCTCAATATCCAATCTTGGGCTGACAATATAGGCGAGAGGGCCCTGCTGTTGATGGATGCACATAAGGCCTTTGACAGTGTCGAATGGCCTTATTTGTGGGCTACTATGAAAAAGTTTGGGATTGGTCCTACATTTTTATCTTGGTTCCGGCTGCTATACAGATCAGAGAGGCGGGACATGTCTCACTATCCTTTAACTTGCAAAGGGGCACCAGACAGGGGTGCCCCCTGTCCCCGTCCTGCTCGCCATCACCATAGAGCCTCTTGCGGTCTTGATCTGCTCTGACCCCTTGATTATGGGATCTAAATATGGCCCCTTACACGAAAAACTTGGATGGATGATACCATGCTACTACTTGGTCACACGAAGGGCTCACTGGCAGAGGCCATGTTAGTTATTGGGAGGTTTGGAAAACTCTCTCTTTGGAAAACGCTGATGTGCCCCCGGTCCTTCATGGTATCCCAGTGACCACCTTCTTTAAATATTTGGGGGTGTTCGTCACCCTGCAACCACGAGACTACCTCTCCCTAAATCTAGCCCCGCTGCTGGGCCGCATGAGGGATAAGGGATAAGATCAGGATCTGGACCAAACTACAGATGTCCTTGGTGGGTACAACAAACCTTATCAAAATGATCATAATGCCCCAATTGTTGTATGTGTTACATAACACCCCCATGGTAGTCCCCCTAAAGATGTTTCGCATTATTAACACCTTATTTCGATCATTCCTGTGGCGTCACAAACTGCCTAGGATAAAATTGGAGCAGCTGCAAAAACCCAAGGAGGAGGGCGGACTAGATCTGCCCAACCCCTGGGTATATTACCTAGAGGCCCAACTGCAACATATTGCCCGCATACTGTCCAATAAACATTCGCAGGGGAGAGAGAGCGAGGACCCTACTACTGCTCTTATGAACCGTGTCACAGGCACTGCTGATGTGGCCACGGGGCTGGAAGCCCTGGCCTACACTAAATCCAACAAACTGTTCCCTATCTATGTATTACTACAGAAGGTATGAGACAGCTGCAAGATATCACTAGATTCACTGGTCATAGTCCCATTTGAGACAACGGCCACTATGATGAGTTGCGGTCACTGACGTGTGCTGCCAGATGGAAGGCATACGGAGTCACCAACTTAGTATACATATTCTCCAACGGAAAGCTCCGCCCCTTTCAGGAATTACAGACTAGATTTGAAGTTACCCAGACTATGCATTTTCACTATTTGCAACTGAGCCACGCGATCAAAGCTCAATCGAGCATGACTGAGTGGATTCAATCCTTAGCCCCCATTTTCCATTACGTGGAAGGGGTTTCTCACCTTAAAGGTTTCATATCAGGGACGTATGCAATGCTTCTGAGTATTCTTCTGCGTGGTTATCCAAATAGAGAGGTACGAGAGTGGGAAGGGGACGTAGGTACATTGGAGGAGGATCAGCTAGAAGAGGTGCTCCAGGCAGTTCAACAATGCTCCCTTAACGTGGCCCAGCGCCTGTCCCAGTTATATATTGTGAGGAGAGTACACTACACCCCAGGGAGACTGTTCAGGATGGGGGTAAAAGATAACTCAGATTGCACTAGATGTTTGAGGGACCATGGTGATCTTATCCATTTGTTATGGCGCTGCCCAAAATTGCACCTTTATTGGAGTAAAGTTATTGACACCATTAATAAGGTATTCCAGGCCAAAGTCCCGCTTGACCCTAAACCATGTATTTTGGGTATCCTGGATGACCTCTCCTTGGAAAACAACACTAGACAGGTGATAGCCAGGGCTTTGTCCCAGGCTTGTAAGCTTATCCTTAAGATGTGGAAGGTGACAGAACCTCCCACCCTGAGGGAATGGTTAAACCAGATGGGGGCCATGCTCCCCTTGAAGAAATATACTTTCCAGTGTAGGGGTCACCCTGGTAAATTCGATAATTTATGGGACCCATGGTTGAATACACCAGGTTTAGCACCTGTGTATCTAATAATGGATAGATTGCTACTGTAATTACCTACTGGAACGAACTAGGGAATAACCATGTCAGTATTCTGTAATAATACTGGGATTGGGGACGGGAGGTATAAACCACTGAATGGATTATGACAACTGGCTTAATGTTGTACCTGACCATGTATCTTTGCGGAGAGATTTGTACTCTATTCGGAATCTGTGCTGATTGTAAACTTGCATTGTAATTTTCAATAAAATCTGTTTTTGAGAAAAATAAAAATAAATGGGTGGCAAGAGGGTCAAGTATGCAGATGGAGGATTTCATATTTGAGACCAATTTAGTTAGAGATAAAGATCAAGTACAGAGAAGTTAGAGAGAGAGGAGCCAGTGAAGCTAGGTGGGCCAGGAAGTGATGTGGATAAAACATGTGGTGTGGTAAGAATTTGGTCTTTTTTTGTCAATTTTTGAGGAGAAATAATCTAGGAATGTGTTACAGAGCTGTGTTGAAGCAGGTAGTGTAGAGGGTCTGTGATGTTTTAATAACCTGTTGATGGTGCAAAAAAGCTATCTAGGGTTGCTAAGATTTTTTTCTATAGCATGGGAGAAAAAGTCTGATCTAGCAGTCTCAAGTTTACCCTTATAGACACACAAATTGTCTTTCCATGCATGATAATGGACAGTCAAGCCGGATCTGCACCAGTTTCTCTCCAATCTCCGTGAGACCGCTTTCATAGAGCAAAGGTGAGAATTATACCATGGAGCTGGACGGGGGAATGAGATGGTTTGAGTTTTTAATGGGGCATAGTTATCAAGGGATGATGAAAGCACTTGATTAAGGGCATTTATTTTGTCAACAAGGGTGTCAAAAGGGGAGATGCAGGATAGGGAGGAATTAACAGAGTTAGCAAATTTAGGCTGGTCAATAGAAGTCCAGGTGTGCTAATTTACAGATCTAGACTAGGGATGGGCCGAACATACCCCTGTTTGGTTCGCACCAGATCTTGCGAACAGTTAAAAAATTAGTGCAAACACGCGAATGCCGTTAAAAACAATGGGACTCGAACATGAAAAATCAAAAGTGCTAATTTTAAAGGCTTATATGCAAGTTATTGCCATAAAAAGTGTATGGGGTCCTGCCCTAGGGGACATGTATCAACGCAAAAAAAAAGTTTTTAAATCAATTGTTTTTTCAGGAGCAGTGATTTTAATAATGCTTAAAGTGAAACAATAAAAAAAGAAATAAGGGGTCCCCTTAGTCTGCCTGTAAAAGGGCACACCTCTGTGATGTTTAGAACATAGCCAGGGCAAAATGACATTTCCAAAGGAAAAATTGTTATTTATTATCGCGACTGTAATGTATTACCGGTTCCCAGCAATATACATAAAATGACTGAAAAAGCATTGTGTTGCACCCCCCCCCCCCCCAGGCCATACCAGGCCCTTAAGGACTGGTATGGATTTTCAGGGGAACCCCGCACCAAAACGTTAAAAAAATTACGTGGGGGTCCCCCCAAAGTCTATACCAGGTCCTTCAGGTCTGGTATGGATCTTAAGGGGAACACCGCGCCAAATTTAAAAAAAAATGGCGTGGGGTCCCCCCCAAAATCCAAACCAGACCCTTATCCGAGCATGCAGCCCTGGCATGGCAGGAGGGGGTGGGGACGAGCGAGTACGAGCGAGTCCCCAAAACATCTGTATGTCCCCGTCACATCTGTCACAGTCCCCAAAACATCTGTCTGTCCCCGTGACATCTGTCACAGTCCCCAAAACAGCTGTATGTCCCCGTCACATCTGTCACAGGCCCCGTCACATCTGTCTGTCCGCCAACACCAAATAAACCCCGATTTGGGTTATTTTTACCAAAGAAATGTAGCAGTATCATTTTTGGTCAAAATTTATGAAGAGAAATTACTTATTTGCAAAATTTTATAACAGAAACTAAGAAAAATGCATTGTTTTTGAAAATTTTCAGTCTTTTTTAATTTATAGCGCAAAAAATAAAAAACCCAGGGGTGATTAAATACCACCAAAAGAAAGCTCTATTTGTGTGAAAAAAATTATAAAAATTTAATTTGGGTACAGTGTCGCATGACGGCGCAATTGTCATTCAAACTGCAACAGCGCTGAAAGCTGAAAATTGGTCCGGGAAGGAAGGGGGTTTAAGTGCCCAGTATTGAAGTGGTTAAAATCCATACCAGACCTGAAGGACCTGGTTTGGATTTTGGGGGGACCCTCATGTAATTTTTTTTTTTACATTTTGGTGCGGGGGTTCCCCTTAAAATCCATACCAGACCTGAAGGGCCTGGTATCGACTTTGGGAGGACCCCTATGCAATTTTTTTTGGGCAGGGTTCCCCTTAAAATACATACCAGACCTAAAGGGACTTTGGGGGAATTTTTATTTTTTTTTTACATTTTGGTGTGGGCCCTGCTGTTGTAAATTATTTTACAATTTGTGATGACATGCCCCAGTCAAATAGGTGCTTAAAAATTGGGCCTTGAGTGTTGACGGTGCCAGAACACTGTAACCCCTTGCAGTTACTCTTGTTGGGTGCAGCAACGGGCCCTGCTGTTGTTAAATTCATTTAAAAATTGTTATGGCATGCCCCTGTAAACCAGGTGCTGAAAAATTGGGTATTGGGTGTTGGTGGTGCCCTAAATATAAAATATTGTTTTGGATTATGGACAGGAGGAATAGGAGTAGTGGCAGTCTTAAAGGGATCCCAGATCCCTAGCAAACTTAATCAGTTGCATCAGTATCAGGGGCTTGATAGCTGCTGATCCAGGACTGATTCATTTTTATAAAAGTTAGCCTATCAACCAAGTCTGTGGAGAGGCGCACTCTTTGATTGGTAACAAACCCTCCACCAGCACTGAATGTCTGTTCAGAAAGCACGCTGCATGCAGGACAGGCCAGTAACTCAATTGCATATTCAGAAAGTTCCAGCCAGTGGTCCATCCTCAAGACCCAGTAACTCAGTGGATGCTCAGTTGGAAAGGTCTCCAAGTCTGCTCTTGTCCCCATATATTCCTTCACCATATAATGCAGACGCTGATGATGGTTGCTTAAACCCATCTGGCCTGGACGCTCAGGACTTAAAAATGTTTTAAAGGCATCGGTCAGCCGGCCACCTTCTCCACCGCTCTGCCTCTGAACGACTGAAGCTTCAGAAACACGTTGTCCAGCACCAGGATATGGTAGCCTCCGAGGGTCTAGAAAGGCATTGCACAAATATTTCTTCAAGGTTTCCTGAAGATGTTTCATCCTCTGCTCCCTCTGCGCAGGCAGGGTGAGCTCTGCAACTTTACCCTTGCAACGTGGATCAAGAAGGGTTGCCAGCCAGTAATGATCTCTCTCCTTGATACCACAAATCCTAGGGTCTTTTCGCAGGCTTTTCAGAATCAAAGAGTCCATGCAGCGTAAGTTTGAGGAGGCATGAGTGTCCTCTGGGTAAGTGAGGACGACATTATCAGGAACTACCTCCTCCCAGCCACGTACAACTCCTTGGGTTTCTGGGGACTGAAAACCATGATTCCTTGAAGACTGCTGTGTGTTATCCTCCACATCCATGCTGACACAATAATTCTCCTCCTCCTGTGTATTTGGGGGCTCTGCAGGAATGCTCTCTGCATAAAGGGGACCTTGAGAGGAAAGGAAGTCCTCCTCTTCCTTCCGCTGTTCTGCCTCAAGTTCCCTGTCCATGATTGCACAAAGCGTGTGCACCAGAAGGAATATTAGAGGGACAGCGTCACTGATGCATGCATTGTTGCTGCTCATCATCCTTATGGCCTCCTCAAATGGTGACAGGACAGTGCATGCATCCTTGATCAGTAGCCACTGATGTGGCGAAAATAAGCCAAGCTCCCCTGAGCCTGTCCTGGTGCCATGCTCACAGAGGTCCTCGTTGATGGCCCTCTGCTGTGCGTGCATCCACTGTAGCATTGCCAATGTTGAGTTACACCTGGTGGGCATATCACAAATGAGGCGGTTGGTGGGCAGGTTGAATTCCCGCTGAATGTCACCCAGCTGGGCACTGGCATTGTATGAACACCGGAAATGACCACAGACTTTACTGGCCTGCCTCAGGATATCTGGTAAGCCTGGATACCTGGTCAAGAAATGCTGCACCACCAAATTCAAAGTGTGCAAGCATGGAATAGGTGTCAAGTGTCCCTGTTGGAGGGCAGAGAGAAGGTTGGTGCCATTGTTGCATACAACCATTCCTGGCTCAACCACCTCTGAGCCTGCCCCCGCAGAGCTGCCAGAATCTCTGCCCCAGTGTGGCTCCTGTCCCCAAAACAGACTAACTCAAGCACTGCATGGCATCTTTTAGCCTGACTGCTTGCATAGCCCCTTGAACGCTTAGGGAGCACTGCAGGTTCAGAGGACAATTCTGCACAAGAGGTCACAGAGGTAGAAGAAGAGGAGGGGGTGGAGGAGGCGGATGTGGCAAAATCACCACCAGCTATTTGGAGGCGTGGTGGTGGAACTAGCTCCAACACTGAACCCTGTCCTGCATCCTTCCCAGCTGCCAGTAGAGTTACCCAGCATGCCGTGAAGGAAAGGTAACGTCCCTGACCATGCCTGTTGGACCATGGGTCAGTGGTAATATGAACCCTGCTGTTGACCGCCCTGTCCAACGAGGCCAAAACATTGCCTTCCACATGACGATAGAGAGCTGGAATGGCCTTACGTGAAAAGAAATTTATTTTGGGAACCTGCCACTGTGGAACAGCACAATCGACATATTCACCAAAGTGGGCAGAGTCTACCAGCTGAAAAGGCAGCAGTTGGAGTGCTAGCAATTTGGCCAAGCTAGCATTAAGACTCTGAGCATGTGGATGGCTGGGACAGTATTTCTTTTTACGGTTCAGCAACTGGGGTAGGGATATTTGCCTGCTGAATTCACCTGGTGGCGTACTGCTAGCAGATTGACTGCAATTACTTGTGGAACGCATTTCTAGACGTTCATTCTTCTGAGAAATAGCCATTCCATCCAGGCCACCAGTCGGAGACGGTTGACGGTGGAACCTATTCCAATACTGTTTTTGCCCGTTGCACAAAGCTGTTTGTGAGTATGTTTTTATGTTTTTAAATAAACTCTACTATCAAGGATAATGCGCTAGGCCAGTGCGCCCTTTTTGTGCCTTTTTGTTCATTCTTCTCAGTGCAGGTTTTGGAGAGGACTGGAGGTATAGAAGGGGTTGAGATCCCAGATGAGGCGCAAGGCGAAGTCCGCCTTGTTTTCTGGTGTGGGTTTTTCAGGTGCGGTTGCCAACGGACTGCATGGCTGGTTGTCATATGTCTTGTCAAGACAGTAGTGCCCAAGCGGCTGGAGTTCTGGCCGTGCTTGACCCGCTTCAGATATAGATTGCAAATGGCAACGGTGGGATCTACTGCACAAGTGTTGAAAAATGCCCACACCAAAGAACTTTTGAAAGTCAGCGGGGAGCCAGCAGCGCCCTGCACCTGTGGAGCTCTGTGGTCTGAAGCAATTGGTGGCTGCCCTTAAGCTGGCCCCTGGAGGACATTCTGCCTTGTTGGAGTTGTGCTTCCTCCTCGCTTTCCTCCTCTCTTCTCTCAGGCACTCGAGTACAGTCCGTGTCCTCATAATCCCCTCCCTCCTCATCACTGGAGCAAACTTGGCAGTATTCTGTAGCTGGGGGGAACATGACTGCTAGTTTCTTGTGCTTCTGCGGCACCCCCTGTCTCTAGGCTCATGCTACTCCCTTCTACAACCTGGGAACCAACATCAGAGCCTTCAAATTGCTGCGCATCCTCCATCAGCATGTAACCGACACTATGGTCGAATAATTCTGGTGACTCCTCCGTGCATGATAGTGGAGCTACAGAAGGAGTAACTGTGGACAAGGATCCGGTGGAATAGGACTGCTTTGCCAGCTGCGTTGGAAGGCAAACTTGTATGAGCCTGGGTGACAGAGGATGAGGAGGGCTTAGTTATCCACTCCACCAACTCTTCTGCATGCTGTGGCTGAATAGCATGTCCAACAGCAGAAAAAAAGGACAAGCGTGACCCGTCTGCAGAGGATGCACGATGTGCGCCACCACCACTTGTCACCGAAGACACAGAGGCTGCTTGCCCTCTTTTAGTGGCCTGGGAGCATCTGCCTCTCCTTTGTGGCCTTCCTGATATGATGGGGATTTTTTTTAACACTGCACTACACTGTATTATATACCGTACACCCCCGAATGCACTGATATAAAGTGTACACTCAATACACTGTGTGTATACAGTATTTCACAAAAGTGAGTACAACCCTCACATTTTTGAAAATATTTTATTCTATCTTTTCCTATGACAACACTGAAGAAATGACACTTTGCTCTAATGTAAAGTAGTGAGTGCACATCTTGTATAACAGTGTAAATTTGCTGGCCCCTCAAAATAACTCAACACACAGCCATTAATGTCTACACTGCTGGCAACAAAAGTGAGTACACCCCTAAATGTCCAAATTGGGCCAAAAGTGTCAATATTTTGTGTGGTCACCATAATTTTCCAGCACTGCCGTAACCCTCTGGGGCATGGAGTGCACCAGAGCTTCACAGGTTGCCACTGGAGTCCTCTTCCATTCCTCCATGATGACATCACGGAGCTGGTGGATGTTAGAGACCTTGCACTCCTCCACCTTCCATTTGAGGATGCCCCACAGATGCTCAATAGTGTTTAGGTCTGGAGACATGCATGACCAGTCCATCACCTTTACCCTTTAGCAAGGCAGTGGTCACCTTGGAGGTGTGTTTGGGGTTGTTATCATGTTGCAATACTGCCCTGCAACCCAGTCTCCGAAGGGAGGGGATCATGCTCTGCTTCAGTATGTCACATTATATGTTGGCATTCATGGTTCCCTCAATGAACTGTAGCTCCCCAGTGCCGGCAGCACTCATGCAGCCCCAGACCATGATACTCCCACCACCATGCTTGACTGTAGGCAAGACACACTTGTCTTAGTACTCCTCACCTGGTTGCCGCCACACGCGCTTGACACCATCTGAACCGAATAAGTTTATCTTAGTCTCATCAGACCACAGGACATGGTTCCAGTAATCCATGTCCTTAGTCTGCTTGTCTTCAGCTAACTGTTTGCGGGATTTCTTGTGCATCATCTTTAGTAGAGGCTTCCTTCTGGGATGACAGCCATGCAGACCAATTTGATGCAGTGTGTGGCGTATGGTCTGAGCACTGACAGGCTGACCCCCCACCCCTTCAACCTCTGCTGAAATGCTGGCAGCACTCATACCTCTATTTCCAAAAGACAATCTCTGGATATGACGCTGAGCGCGTGCACTCAACTTCTTTGGTCGACCATGGCGATGACTGTTCTGAGTGAACCTGTCCTGTTAAACCGCTGTATGGTCTTGGCCACCGTGCTGCAGCTCAGTTTCAGGGTCTTGCTAATCTTCTTATAGCCTAGGCCATCTTTATGTAAAGCAACAATTCTTTTTTTCAGATCCCCAGAGAGTTCTTTGCCATGAGGTACCACGTTGAACTTCCAGGGACCAGTATGAGAGAGTAAGAGCAAAAACACCAAATTTAACACACCTGCTCCCCATTTACACCTGAGCCTTGTAACACTAACGAGTCACATGACACGGGGAAGGAAAATGGCTAATTGGGCCCAATTTGGACATTTTCACTTAGGGGTGCACTCACTTTTGTTGCCAGTGGTTTAGACATTAATGGCTGTGTGTTGAGTTCTGAGGGGTGTACTCACTTTTGTGAGATACTGTATATATACTAGACTGTATATATTTTAATACACGATGTCAAGTGTACTATATGCCGTACGTACACCCCCGAATGCACTGATATATAGTGTACACTCAATACACTGTGTGTATATATATATATATATATATATATTAGACTGTATATATTTTAAGACACCATGTGGGGAGTCTTGAGTTGTGTGTCGGTAATTACAGATTTGGTGACCGTTGTTTTCACTCACGTGGGGATTCACTTTTACAGGTTTAACCCGGGTTAATCGGTAAAAGGAAGGGG
>BLSH010557882.1:170870-183761 GCA_018402905.1 Glandirana rugosa | reverse complement strand
ATATTATAATTTATGATTTCATTTTTCAAACTTTTTCATACCCGGGATGTCTACTAAACTCTTATTTGGACAGATTTAAGTGAGTTATTCCTAAGAATTACAGGCCTACAATATAAAACGCCAAATTTTCATGCAAAATAATTGTACCGCTTTTGGAACAAAATTCCAGACAGAATCATACCGCCAGGGAGGAAAATATTAGTTATTAGATTATAATTCATGATTTTGTGTTTCATCTTTTATTACATCTCGGATGTCTACTAGAGTCTTGTTTGGTCAGGTTTAAGTAAGTACTTACTAAGAATTGCAGGCCTATAATACATAACACCACATTTCCTTACAAAACAATTGCAACGCTTTTGGTACAAAATTCCAGACAGAATCATAACGCCAGGGAGGTTAACTGCTCCCTAGAGACCAGTGTACACATGCAGTCATTCATACTGCTAACTGAGATCCAGCACCATGGGTACCACCACAAAGGGAGATTTACAGCCCAGACAGGGGGTCTTCTGAGCTCAGGAGAGTGCATGAACCTGAGCAGGATCGCATGGACATTACAAGGTTTTGCAGTAAGTCTCCTACCGTGCTTCTTCTTGTGTGTGTGTGTGTGTGTGTGTGTGTATATATATGTATATATATATTTTTTTTTTCTTAAGAGGCGTCCAGAGCGAGGATATAAAAAAGAACACTGCATATGGGCAGACAGCCGCCTGTTAAAGGCATGGAAAGAGGTTATCCTGAAGGGGTCAGAGGGGGTGGAGCTGACCCATAGTAGGCTGACATGAGGAGGTCCAGGAAATATATATATATATATATATATATATATATATATATATATATATAAATATATATATATATATATATATACGTATATATATACTAGACTGTATATATTTTAAGAAACCACGTCAAGTGTACAATATACCGTACGTATACCCCCGAATGCACTGATATATAGTGTACACTCAATACACTGTGTGTGTATATATATATACTAGACTGTATATATTTTAATACACCACGTTAAGTAGTGTACTATATACCGTACACCCCCGAATGCACTGATATATAGTGTACACTCAATACACTGTGTGTATATATATACTAGACTGTATATATTTTAATACACCATGTCAAGTGTACTATATACCGTACGTACACCCCCAAATACACTGATAAATAGTGTACACTCAATACACTGTGTGTATATACTGTTGTGCTCATAAGTTTACATACCCTGGCAGAATTTATGATTTCTTGGCCATTGTTTAGAGAGTGTGAATGATAACACAAAAACTTTTCTTTCAATCATGGTTAGTGTTTGGATGAAGCCATTTATTATCAATCAACTGTGTTTACTCTTTTTAAATCAGAATGACAACAGAAACTACCCAAATGACCCTGATCAAAAGTTGACATACCCTGGTGATTTTGGCCTGATAACATGCACACAAGTTGACACAAAGGGGTTTAAATGGCTGTTATAGGTAACCATCCTCACCTGTGATCTGTTTACTTGTAATTAGTGTGTGTGTATAAAAGGTCAATGAGTTTCTGGACTCCTGACAGACCCTTGCATCTGTCATCCAGTGCTGCACTGACCCTTCTGGATTCTGACTCATGGGGAAAGCAAAAAGAATTGCCAAATGATTTGTGGGAAAAGGTAGTTGAACTGTATAAAACAGGAAAGGGATATAAAAAGATATCCAAGGAATTGAGAATGCCAATCAGCAGTGTTCAAACTCTAATCAAGAAGTGGTAAATGAGGGGTTCTGTTGAAACCAAACCACAGTCAGGTAGACTAACTAAAATTTCAGCCACAACTGGGCTTTTTGTCAAGCGGAATGAGCAGCTTTACCATCTGAAAAGATAAAGAGCCTCGTCCACAAATACCACAAAAGACTATAAGCTGTGATTTATGTTAAAGGGGGCAATACATGGTATTAAATTACATTTTGGTCTCATCACTCCAAATTACTTTGTGCCAAAAGGTTTGAGGCTTGTATGTGCTGTTTGGTGTATTGTAAGCTGGATACTTTGTGGCATTTGCGTAGTAATGGCTTTCTTCTGGCGACTCGACCATGCAGCCCATCTTTCTTCAAGTGTCTCCTTATTGTGTATCTTGAAACAGCCACACCACATATTTTCACAGAGTCCTGTATTTCGCCTGAAGTTATTTGTGGGTTTTTCTTTGCATCCCGAACAATTTTCCTGGCAGTTGTGACTGAAATCTGGTTTGGTTTCAACAGAACCCCTCATTTTCCACTTCTTGATTAGAGTTTGAACACTGCTGGGTCATTTGGGTACTTTTTGTTGTCATTATGATTTAAAAAGAGTAAACACAGTTGAACGATAATAAATGGCTTCAGCCAAACACTAACCATGAGTGAAAGAAATGTTTTTGTATTATCATTCATATTCTCTGAAAAATGGCCAAGAAATCATAAATTATGCCAGGGTATGTAAACTTATGAGCACAATTGTATATACTAGACTGTATATATTTTAATACACCATGTCAAGTGTACTATATACCGTACGTACACCCCCGAATGCACTGATATATAGTGTACACTCAATACACTATGTGTATATATATATATATATATATATATATATATATATATACTAGACTGTATATATTTTAAGACACCATGTTCAAGTAGTGTACTATATACCGTACACCCCTGAATGCACTGATATATAGTGTACACTCAATACACTGTGTATATATATACTAGACTGTATATATTTTAATACACCACGTCAAGTGTACTATATATCCTACGTACACCCCTGAATGCACTGATATATACACCCTGTTCCAAATTATTATGCCAATGATATTTTTCTCATTTAACTAAATAATTGATGTAAACAACAGTCAGCATAATTCTCATGTTATCAACTATTAAGAGTACAATTCAAATTTTATTCGAACAAACCTCCTAATGATAACAGTATTTTTTTTTTTAAATAAAAAACTTACAATGTATTGTTCCAAATTATTACGCACAGTAAGTTTCAAAACACTTTATAGGTTGTAAAGAACTGAAAATTGTCATTTGTTGTGTTTGCAGCATATTTACTGAAATCAAAAGCTATTTCAATCAAACTTTGAACAACATTTTAACTTTTTAAACATTTTAACAGGTCACGTTACATTTTAACATAGAACCCCTTATTTGATAGCAGCTTCACAAGTCTTGCATCCATTGAACTTGTGAGTTTTTGGACAGTTTCTGCTTGAATTTGTTTGCAAGATGTCAGAATAGCCTCCCAGAGTTGCTGTTTGGATGTAAACTGCCTCGCACCCTCATAGATCTTTTGCTTGAGGATGCTCCAAAGGTTCTCAATAGGATTGAGGTCAGGGGAGGATGGAGGCCACACCATGACTTTTTCTCCTTTTATCCCCATAGCAGTCATTGATGCGGAGGTATTCTTTGCAGCATGAGATGGTGCATTGTCATGCATGAAGATGGTTTTATTAAGGAAATCATAGTTCTTCCTTCTGTACCAGGGAAGGAAGTGGTCAGTCAGGAAATCCACATACTTTGCAGAGGTCATCTTTACACCTTCAGGGAACCTAAAGGGGCCGACCAGCTCTCCTCCCATGATTCCGGCCCAAAACATAACTCCACCACCGCCTTGCTGACGTTGCAGCCTTGTTGGAACAAGGTGGCTGTCCACCAACCATCCATTACTCCATCCATCTGGACCATCGAGGTTTGCACGGCACTCATCAGTGAACAGAATTGATTGAAAATTAGCCTTCATGTATTTTTCTGCCCAATGCAGCCGTTTTTGCTTGTGAGCATTGGTTAGTGGTGGCCGAATGGAAGGTTTATGCACAGTTGCAAAACTCTGGAGGACTCTACTCCTTGATGTCCGTGGGACTCCAGAGGCACCAGCAGCTTCAAATATCTGTTTGCTGCTATGTAATGGTGTTTTAGCAGCTGCTCTCTTGATCCGATGCATGGATCTGGCAGACATCTTCCTCAATGTGTCTTTATCTGCACAAAATCGTCTGTGCTCTGAATCAGCCACAAATCTCTTAATGATGCGATGATCACACTTGCCGTATATACTCGAGTATAAGCCGAGTTTTTCAGCACATTTTTTGTGCTGAAAAAGGCCCCCCTAGGCTTATACTCGAGTCAGCCTCTGTGGGTGGTATGAAAAGATGAGCCGATTCACATTGTACAGAGCGCGCTGCTTCTATGAGCCACTCTGTACATGAAACTGTGACCTAATTACGCTAGAATGCAGAGAGAGCTGTCAGATCGTCAAGTTGATGTCGGGAGGTGGGCTGGACGGAACAGCTATCAAACGCCAGCCAATAAGACTGTGTTCTGGCTACAATGCCTGTGTAATGGCTCGCTGTCCCTGTGTTATGGCTGCTGCATTTCCCACCCTAGGCTTATACTCGAGTCAATAAGTTTTCCCAGTTTTTTGTGCTAAAATTAGGTACCTCGGCTTATATTCGGGTTGGCTTATACTCGAGTATATACGGTACGTTTTTGTGAAATATCTAATGTTTTCATACCTCGTCCAAGTCATTGAACTATTTCACTCTTTTCGGCAGCAGAGAGATCCTTTTTCTTCCCCATATTGCTTGAAAATGGTGCTCTGCTTAATAATGTGGAACACCCTCCTTTAGTAGTTTTTCCTTTAATTGGGCTCACCTGGCAATCTAATTATCACAGGTGTCCGAGATTGTTTTCGGTGATCAAAAGAGCCCTGAGACACAGTACACTGTGGCAAATTCTGAATATGCCAGCACTGTCTCAATCCCTGCTTATCAAAGTAAGGCTGAAAGACCACCCCACACTGGTGCAGACCTCAAAAGCCTACTTTCACTATTGAGTACTGTTGAGTTATTCACTTTAAGGTCATCACAAAGGACAAGGGGGCACTCTTTACGTCTAGAGGAAAAAAGATTTCATCTCCAAATTTGCCACAGTGTACATCCATGGATAGAAGCAGAAGGATGGGAGAGTATGAGGATGGAGATGGAGGAATCTATGGACAGGAATAGAAGGATGAGGGAGTTTGGGGATGGAGGAATCCATGGATAGGAACAGAAGGATGGGAGAGTCTGGGGATGATGATGGAGGAATCCATGGATAGGAACAGAAGGATGGGGGAGTCTGGGGAATGATGGGTGTAGAGGGGTGTGGGCGGTAGTGATGGGTGTCAGTGGGTGAGTGTAGAAGGGTGAGGGTGTCAGTGATGATGGGTGTAGAGGGGTGTGGGTGGTAGTGATGGGTGTCAGTGGGTGGGGGTAGAGGGGTGTAGGTGTCGGTGATGCTGGGTGTAGAGGGGTGTGAGTGGTGATGGGTGTAGAGGGGTGTGGGTGATGATGGGTGTCAGTGGGTGATGCTGGGTGATGGGTGTCAGTGGGTGATGCTAGGTGTCGAGGGGTGTGGGTGGTAGTGAGGGGTGTGGGTAATACTGGGTAGTGATGGGTGTTAGTGATGATGGATGTGGGTGAAGCTGGGTGTAGATGAATGTCAGTGGGGAGGTGCAGAGGGTGTGGGTGGTGATGGGTGTAGAGGGGTATCAGTGGGTAGGTGTAGATGGGTGTGGGTGCTGATGGGTGTAAAGGGGTGTCAGTGGGTGGGTGCAGAGGAGTGTGGGTGGTGATGGGTGTAGAGGGGTATCAGTGGGTGGGTGTAGAGGGGTGTGGGAGATGCTGGGTAGTGATGGGTGTTGGTGATGATGGGTGTGGGTGAAGCTGGGTGTAGATGGGTGTCAGTGAGTGGGTGTAGAGGGGTGTGGGTGATGATGGGTGTCAGTGGGTGATGCTGGGTAGTGATGGGTGTAGATGGGTGTCAGTGGGTGATGATGGGTATTGAGCGTTGTGGGTGATGCTTGTAGGTGGTGATGGGTGTTGGTGGTGGTGGTGGCCAGGTGTTAAAATAACTGTCTTAATGAACCCCCGGTTACTATGCATTAAGTGCCCCACTGTAGTGTACATGCTTCTTAATATGTAGCAACATATCGCATTTCTCATGGTGCCTCTTATCACTCATGTGACCGCCCGGCCCGCCTCTCTCCTCATTTGTCTCCGGCTGCAGCTGACAGATCAGAAGAGAAGCAATGAGAAGGGATATGTAATAATCCAAAATGTTTTTTTTCTAAATGCTGTACAGTGGGGAGATGGCATTTTCATACGTGTGGGCAGGGTAATTTGCATCCGTGCACATGGGGGTACCTCTCGTACAGAGCTCTGCCCAGGACCATGTGAAAACTGTGGTCATGTGAGGAATCTTACATTAAGGCAGTTCCCCAACTGAGAGATGAGAATTCACTGTGTACAGTAATAAAGTGCAACATTTCTCTGAAAAGCGACTTATCCCATGTCACTACACACTGTAACTTGTATGTTCACATTAGGAGGGACATGCTGAGCCTGCGTCCACTCCACCAGTTCAGTGTACCTCTGTTACCTCACTCCCAGTAACAGAATGGGGTCCCACTGAGCACATAGCGCAGACCTCATGCATGCTCTCACTTAACTCCTTCCCGTACCTTGTGACAAGGCCATGTATCTCAGGTTTGTATCCGGGTGACATTGGATATCGACCACTAGAGAAGCAGTCAGAACATCGAACCCCCTCGCTACCGAAGGACCTGTCAACCTATCAGGTACCACGCCTAACGATTGTTTGCTTGTAGCATGTTCCTTTACTCAGTAGCCTGCAATGACTACTCTCTTCTTGATTTGCTGAGTTAACCATTTATAGCGGTATTACTTCATACCTCGTAGTGTGGTTACAGATCCTTGTTCTTTTGGATACGCCAGAACCCACATGCAACCCTTTGAATAACTTTAGGCCAGGCTCAGAATGTATGGTTAATGTAACTTTACTGGAGAGATGCAGCATAACAGTTCAATATGAACAACATCCTGTCCCTAATGTGGACTAGAATAATGTAATGGCCCTGGCATACCTCCATGAGGTGAGAGTCCATAACGGCATTGTCCATTGCTTGGATGTCCAGGAAGTCCCCATGCCTTTTGCAGACTGCAAGGCACAGCGGTCCTCCTCCTAGCTGGAGATTACATCTTCAGGCTTGTCTGTGTCTTCTTCGCATGCAGCAGCTCTCTGTCCTTCCTGCTTTTATTTACAGCACAGAGGAAGGGGCAGAGCCCAAAAAAGGTTGGGAAACTGCAGAAACAGGTTTAACCCCTTCCCAGACTGGGCAGCCTGTCTCACTTATTAACATAAAACATTCCCCATGTGGACAACCTGCCTACATGTGGATTTGATGGCAATATTAACATACACAATTACTTTAAATAAGATACTTAGAGGATGCCTTAAATCTGTACTTTGTGTTACAATTTTCATGGACAGTCTCAATGACAGAGTATACTGGAATTGTATATTTGGCTTCATTACAGTTTCAAAAAGCTCTTGTGCTCGCCGCTAGAGTTGATCGAACCTCTGGAAGTTCAGGTTCTGCAGGTTCGGCTGAACTTCGGGACAAAGTCCGGGTTCGGGTCTGGACTTGACCCGAACTTTGCCCCGGACCCCGAACCCCATTGAAATGGGGACCCGAACTTTTAGGCACAAAAATGGCTGTAACAAAGTCCTGGAAAGTCCTAGAGGTCTGCAAAAGGAAGGAAAATGGAGATAAGGGTCGGACAAGTGCCCTACAAAGAAATGGGGATAGGGAAATAACTTAAAATAATTTTTAAGCTAAAATTACATAAAAAAATCAAGAATGGAGGTGGATGTGGAGTTGGTGGTTGAGGAGGCGGTGAAAGTGGCGGTGGAGGAGGAGGAGGAGGTAGCCAACACTGTTTTTTTTATTTTTGGAATTTTTTTGTTTTTTTTTAGACCAGCAATGTAGATGCACTTTTTAATTTTGTGCAAGAAACACTAATCTGTCCCTTTAAGCAGCAGTAGGAACCTCTCCCTATAGAACTAGGAGATGATTTTAGATTCTAAAATCATCTCCAAGTTGTACAGGGAAAGCCTCCAGCTGTAGCTTTAAGGGAAAGATTATTGTTCTAAAATCATCTTCAAAGTGTGTGGGAAAAGCCTATTGCAGGGGCATAGAGCCATATTCCCTGAAGATGATTTTAGATCACTAATATGGCTCCATGCAGCTGAAACAGGCTTTTCCCACACACTGTGAAGATGATTTTAGAACACTAATATGGCTCCATGTGGGTGAAACAGGCTTTCCCCACACACTTTGAAGATGATTTTAGAACACTAATATGGCTTCATGCGGCTGAAACAGGCTTTTCCCACACACTTTGAAGATGATTTTAGAACACTAATATGGTTTCATGTGGCTGAAACAGGCTTTTCCCACACGCTTTGAAGATGATTTTAGAACACTAGTATGGCTTCATGCGGCTGAAACAGGCTTTTCCCACACACTTTGAAGATGATTTTAGAACACTAATATGGCTCTATGCCCCTGCAATAGGCTTTTCCCACACACTTTGAAAATTATTTTAGAACAGTAATCTTTCCCTTAAAGCAACAGCTGGAACCTTTCCCTGTACAACTTGATGATGATTTTAGAACACTAATCTTTCCCTTAAAGCAACAGCTGGAACCTTTCCCTGTAAAACTTGATGATGATTTTAGAAGAATAATCTTTCCCTTAACCACTTCAATACTGGGCACTTAAACCCCCTTCCTTCCCGGACCAATTTTCAGCTTTCAGCGCTGTTGCAGTTTCAATGACAATTGCGCGGTCATGCGACGCTGTACCCATATGAAATTTTTATCATTTTTTTCACACAAATAGAGCTTTCTTTTGGTGGACAGATGTGATTGGGGACACACAGATGTTTTGGGGGCTGTTTTATGGGGACACTTATATGTATGGGGACAGGGGTATCAGTGTGCTTGGTGCACTGTGTGGGGGGGCTATCTGTGAGAGCTTTCTGCATGAAATCCTCATCATGCAGAGAGCTGTCATATAGCTGCAGCTCCCCCCTCTTGTCACTGTCACAGAGATGCAGAGATGTTCGTCTCTGTTTACAATGTGACGGCTGTGATTGGACACAGCCGCCACATGATCGGGAGGGCCAGTCACTGCGCCTGTATCCCGATCTCTGCTCAGCTGGATCCTGTGATCATAATGATCACAGGATCCAGCAGCAGCGCGCCGCGTGTCCGCGCTGCGAGCTCCCGTTCTGCAGGACGTGTATACACGTCCTGTCAGAACGGGGAAGCTCCCACCTGGCCGTATATATACAGTGGCCGGGTGGGAGGTGGTTAAAGCAACAGACTCTACCTAGTCCAGTCAGATCGTTCTGTGCAGCAGGATGAGGTATGCAATCTGTGTCTCAAAGCACCAGTACTAATATCTCTTCCTCCCTCAAAGCACCAGTACTAGTATCTCTCCCTAGTCCACAATCAGATCGTTCTGTGCAGCAGGATGAGGTGTGCAATCTGTCCCTCAAAGCAGCAGTACTAGTATCCCTCCCTCCCTCAAAGCAGCAGTACTAGTATCTCTCCCTAGTCCACAATCAGATCGTTCAGTAATGCAGGATGAGATGTTCTGCAATCTGTCCCTCACAGAGCCAGCAGCATCCTCTCCCTAAACTATCCTGAGAGCATATGACATGCAGCACGGTGACTCCAGCCCCATATAGAGGCTGGGTCACATGGTGCACTAGCCAATCACAGCCATGCCATTAGTAGGCATGGCTGTGATGGCTTCTAGGGAAAACCAGTGAAACACTTGTTGATTGGCTGCCCTTGGCAGCTTTTCAACACGTGGAATAAAATACCAGAACCCCGGACCCGAACCCAGACTTTTTTTTGAAAAGTCTGGGTTCGGGTCCGGGACACCCAAAAGTTCGGTACGGACCCGAACTTTATAGTTCGGGTTCGCTCAACTCTACTCGCCGTGCCCTCTCATGCCCGCTGCACACTCCATGAGTGGGGACACAGGTTGGGCGGACTCGATGTCCACCAACTACTCGTGATCACCTGTTATAGAGGAAGAATGGGGAACCGCTGATGTAAACACGGCGGTTTCCCGTTCTGACAGGTGGCATGACAGTGATCTACTGATCCCTGTGATCGGGATCAGTTAGATCTGTCATGCCCCTGGCAGCCCATCCCCCATACTGTTAGAACACAGTGAGGGAACACAGTTAACCCCTTGATTGCCCCCTACAGGTTAGCCCCTTCCCTGCCAATGACATTTATACAGTAATCAGAGGCTATTTTTAGCTCTGATTGCTGTATAAATGTCAATGGTTCCAAAAAAGTGTCAAAAATGTCCGATCTGTCCGTGGCAATGTCGCAGTCCCAATAAAAATCGCAGATCGCCGCCATTACTAGTAAAAAAAAAAAATTGTGAAAACGCCGTAAATCAATTCTCATAGTTTGTAAACGCAGCAACTTTTGCGCAAGCCAATTAATATACGCCTATTGCCTATTGCAATTTTTTCCCCCAATAATATGTAGAAGAATACATTTTGGCCTAAATTGATGAATAAATAATTTTTTTTATATTTTTTTTGGATGTATAGTATAGAAAAAGTAAAAAAATATTTTTCAAAATTGTCAGTCTTTTTTTTGTTTTTAAAAAAGAATAAAAAAACGCAGAGGTGATCAAATACCACCAAAAGAAAGCTCTATTTGTGGGAAAAAAGCATGTAAATTTTGTTTGGGTGCAACGTCGCACGACCGCGCAATTGTTAGTTAAAGTGACGCAGTGCCAAATCGCAAAGAGTGCTTTGTTCAGGAAGGTGGTTAATCCTTCCGGGGCTGAAGTGGTTAAAGTGATATTACAGGCTAATTTTTTATTTTAAAATAACAAACTTGTTATACTTACCTGCTCTGTGCAGTGGTTTCACACAGAGCAGCCCAGATCTTCCTCGTCTCGGGTCCCTGTCCTCTCCCACTTGCCGAGTGCCCCCTTAGCAAGCAGCTTGCTATGGGGGCACCCGAGCTGCTGCTCTGTCTGTCTATTCAGACACAGACTGCAGCTCGGCCCCCACCCCTGCTCTCTCCTCATTGGCTCACCAGCTGTGATTGACAGTAGCGGGAGTCAATAGCTCCTACTGCTGTCTCAGCCAATAGGGAGGCAGAGACCCTGGAGTACCGCTGTTCTCATGCACATCACTGGATCGAGATGGAGCTCAGGTAAATTTTAGGGGGGGCTGGGGGGTGCCAAACACAGAAGGTTTATTACCTTCATGCATAGAATGCATGATGGTAAAAAACCTTGAGCCTTTACAACTAGGGATGAGCCTGATGTTCGAGTCCAACGTCAGTTTGACTCGAACATCGGGCGTTTGTCCGTTCGCCCAAATCCGAACATTATGGGGCATTTACGGCACATTTGCGCACCGCTGAACGCCCCATACTGCACTGCGAGATCGCAGTGCATTGACGGTCACTGTTTGGCCTGTCATGACCTGTATGCTTTGGCCAATCACAGCACGCTCTGCTGCAAGAGCCATGATTGGCCAAAGGCAGGGTGCCTTTGGCCAATCATGGCTCAAGGGGCTAAGGCCACGCCCCACACTTTATAAGGCTGTTTACACAGCAGCCGTATGTAGTGTGTAAATGTAGAGAAATAGAGAGAGATTAGGCAGGCAGTGTAGTTAGTGGATATAGGATGTAGTCAGTGTAGTATATATACAGAGTGCAGGCAGTGTAGAATATATATTAGTGTAGTATATATTACAGTGTAGGCAGTGTAGAATATATATTAGTGTAGTAAATATTACAGTGCAGGCAGTGTAGAATATATAGTAGTGTAGTATATATACAGTGCATTCAGTGTAGAATATATATACAGTCAGTGCAGGCAGTGTATTTATATATTGTGACGACATGGCAAAGTGGTAAACGGACGCTATCTGTTGCCTCGTATGCGTTCATGTAGACTCGATTAAACGGAGTCCGGTCCAGATTTTACCAGTCACCATGGCAGGTTCCGGTCCGGAGTTTGTGGTCCACTGGAGTCCACCAGCAGGTGGCTTAAATAACCAGGAAGAGAAAACACTCTAGCTCTGACCTGAAACTCAGAGAGGGATCTGAGGGAGCTCTGTGTCTGTTTGGACTTTAAAAGACAAGGTTTGCATTTTGGCTTATGTTTTGTGGGTGTCGGGGCCAGCCCTACACCATATAGTTTGGAAACTATACTGTTTAGTTTAGCGCCGGATGGCAAGGACTTATTTTCTGTTTTGTTTGTTTTTAACCTGCAAACCTTTTACCAATAAACCTGGCAAACCGCCAGATTTTAAAGAAAGTTGCCTGCACGCTGACTATTTTCCTCAGGAAAGTCAATCCCCATGAGCTAATCTCCCATAATATATATATATATATATATATATATATACAGCCTAGTTTATATATATATGTGTGTGAGCCTACCCGTTGATAGACTCACACTTATAAAAATGAATCAGTGCTGGATCAGCAGCTATCAAGTCCCTGATGCTGATGTAACTAGGATTGAGGGGGGAGGGTGCATTAGATTATAACGGGGTAGACAGGTCAGACAGGGGTCAGCCCCTATTGGTGGGTGGAATGGGGAAAGATGGGGGGAGGGCAAAGTAAAATCGTGTTTGTCATGGTAAAGGTTACCAACTAACATTGTACCCTTGGAAGTATAGTAGAAAGAAACGGGAGGGGGGTAGAAAGGGGTAAGGTGGGTGGTTATCCCCGACTGGGGACAGACTGGACAGATGGGGCAATATTAGATTACGTGGGAGGGGGGAGTTAGGATCAATGTAGTCGTAGTCCCTGAACTATCGACGACTAGGTCGTGACTAAGTAAAAATATTCACACTCAGATAGTTGCCCATCCGAGTGTGTGTATATATATATTTGATCCGACATATATATATATATATATATATATATATAATACCCTCTAATCGAGTAC
>BLSH010557882.1:140686-153085 GCA_018402905.1 Glandirana rugosa | reverse complement strand
GGACTTTCTCTGTACCATACAGAATTTATACCACACATTTATTATAAAAAAAACATAACCCTTGTCCTTTTCTGTACCTATCTCTAGGGATTTGCAGGTGGGACCCATGTACAGGGTCTATCAGCACCTGACCCACTTTAGGTTTAATTTACTTTTTCAACATACTATCAATTGGTGTGGAACTTAGTAAGCAGCGGTCGGCAGACACCCACCATCATTATTATCCAATTTTGTCCACTGAATGAAACAATCAGCCCTTGGGTTCATATTGAAGCACCTGTTGTCCTTTGACATCTAGATTCCTTTTGGGTAAATATAATATTATATCTACTATAACCACGATCCATTCCACCCCATCCTTTCCCATCCCTCCCTGTCCATCCCCAGTACCCTCTTTTCCTAGGTTCATTATTCCAGTTCCTTTTATTCCTCTCCTGACTATCCTTCCGACCCCTCCTTTTCCTCCCCACCCCCCCCCCCCTCTTTCCATCTTTTTTTTTTCTCTCCCTCTCTCCCAAGTGGTGTGTACCTATTCCAACTTAGTAAATGTAAACATTCAATCCTAAATTGTATTGAATTTATAATTA
Source organism: Glandirana rugosa (assembly GCA_018402905.1). Taxonomy (NCBI): domain Eukaryota; kingdom Metazoa; phylum Chordata; class Amphibia; order Anura; family Ranidae; genus Glandirana; species Glandirana rugosa. The sequence goes on along the minus strand of BLSH010557882.1, from coordinate 152,498 downwards.
CAAATATATCTTATCGCAGGATACAATCTACCCAATTGCGTCCCCACATCTACTACCATTTTGGTGGTTCTTGGGGTGTCAGCGCCTTGACTGCCTGCTAACCCTGGGTCACAACATTACCAAGTGAGTTGATAATTTATGAATTCACTATATGTCTGATTGACAGGATAAATGTTGTTGTTTGATTTAGTATTCCATGTTTCACTATATATATTTATATGTTTGTCTTTACAGGACAGAGTATATAATTAAACCCCTCGATCTTCTGAGGAAGCATTGTATTGAAAACGCGAAACATGTAAAGAGTGGAACTACCCTGCACGGTCGTGGGCCCAAGTTGTATACATCCCATATTCCCCAACAGATTATCCCCTACCGCACCAATTATTTTTCCCCTTACCTATATTGGTTTGATATTCTTATTAATTATTTGAGATATTATCATTGCCAATACTAGATTATGGGAGATATGACATACTTATCGAGTGGGAATGGGATGTAGCCCACCACCATGCAGTAGTTCAGGGGTTAAAAACTATAAATTGTATTTTAAATCTGTTTTAAAAGTGATTTAATAAATGTTATTTTTTTTATAATAAATGTGTAGTATAAATTCTGTATGGTATTGAGAAAGTCCCATTTCTAATCGCTGTCCAATTTCCTATGAAACAAAGATGTCAATGGATCTATGGGCAACTCAATATCACCCATGTCTTGTATTATCTGTGCAACCCCCTTCTATTTTTTTTTTTTTTTCATTTTATGGTACTCCCACCTAATGTGCAACATTGCTCCCTGCACATTGCATCCTCACCAACATATTAGGGATTTCCCAAGTTGGCACTTGTGCTCATTTGGGTTTTATATACCATCTTGCTAAACACTTAAAATTAATTTTCACAGTATTTATGTCCAATAAGGAGGCGCACACCAGCTTCAGCGCCTTTTCCTTCTGTTGCTCGCAGGACTAGTCCCATTTCTCTTTCCCATTTACCTATATATGGCAGTATTTTTCACCCCACCAGCTTAGTCAGTGTCTTATAAATCTGGGAAATGAAATGAGTTGGGATCACCCGAGAATTGAACAACTACACAAAGGGATGCAGATTTCCCTCTGCCTGTAACAGCTGTGGTAAGGATGTTACAAAGTGCATCAGTTGGCAGTGCCTCCAATCATTCAACAGAAAAGTGCCCCATTTGTGCCTTAACTCTTAAATTGTGTATTTCTCAACTCCCTTGATAATATCCTTCAATTTTATTCCCCGGTAAAAAGAATGCGTGCCAATCAAGGGTGTTAAAGGTGAATTGTTGTCCTATTTAAATTGTCTTTGAATTGTGTCTCATATCTTGAATGCTTTAGATGTTAATGGACTCACATTTGCTGAAATACTGTTGCGGATATCACTTTTTCTAGTGACGTGTTACTCTGCATTCCCTCCAATTTAATCCAACTCCCCATATACCCACTCTACAATTTGTGCATGGATAACTGCCTTATAGTATCTCTTTGGGGTTGGTACTGCCAAGCCTCCTTCTGCTTTATCTTGCCCAGAATTGCAAATTGTATTCCAGGGCTCTTATCCTGCCAAATGAATTTTCAGATAAGTGATCTTAACATCCTAAAGTATGATTGTGGTAGCTGTACTGGAAGCATCTGAATTTATACGATTTTAAGAAGTATTTCCATCTTTAGAATGTTTATTTGTCCTACCCAAGAGAGTGATCTTACTGAGATTTTCTTTAGTTCGTTTTTAATCTCATTTAACAAAAGTATGTGTCAGGAAAAGGTGTAACCAGAAATGTGTGGTCTGCCACAGAGAATACCAGACACAAGTAAAGTGTAAAATAATATAATTTATTTAAAAATAAGTAAATAACATAAATGTAAACACACCTCCAATATACCAAAACTGTGTAAATCGAACCAGATAACCAAACAAATAGTGGCACACAATGAACAACTGCCCAAACCAAGTATATACAGGAAAAAGGATAAGGGAAGCAGAGTTGTAACAGAGCCAAGGTCATACACTGAAGATCAAGCAGAGGAAGCTGGGCACAAGACAGGACAGGGAGAGGGTAACAGGAGACGGAGTAAGCAGGTCTGAAGGGATCAAGCTGCAGATTCGGAGTCAGGGTCCAGGATCAGAATGCAGGAACACAAGAACCATCAACATGGGGACAAGGTGCTTTGGGGTGGGGGGGCAGAGCCCTCCTGTCCTAAAGCACCCTCCCATATTGACAACATATAGCATGGTACGTATGGCTCGCTCGCCCCTTCTTTCCTGGCCTGCCGGGTTGCATGCTTGGATAAGGGTCTGGTATGGATTTTGGGGGGCCCTACGTCGTTTTTTTTATAAAATTTTGGCGTGGGTGGGGAACACAAAGTTTCACATAAAATGAAACAATAAGAATGAAAAATTTCTTTAAAACTGACCCACACCGTTTTTAAAAAAAAATGTTTTGGTGTGGGTGTCCCCTTAGAATCCATACCAGATCCGAAGGGCCTGGTATGGATTGGAGGGGGAGTATGGTTTTTTTTCCAAAATTTTCTATTGCTGACATTGTTTTGTTTTCATTTGAGCTGTCAGTGGGGAAGCCCGCTGACAGCTGAAGTCATCGGTTGTTAAGGATGCGGCGCCAACTTCCGGTCCTGCTGCTTAACAACCAACCATTCTTCACACAGTATTTGAATCGGTCTATCGTTTTTCGACCAATCCAAATTCTAATTGTTGTGAAAATTTGGAATTTATTAGAAAATTAATAAACAAAACTAATTTTAAAGAATTTCAACAAAATTCATTACTATTTGTTACTATTTCATTCAGAGTTTCGGATACATTTGAATCTCCAAATAACAAAAAATTTGTCAGAATTTGTATTCGGACCAAAAAAGAATTGCACATGTCTAATATGGATAATCTTGCGTTACAGTATATTAACTTATTATTATATTATATAAGCAAATCTGTCATTTATATATTTTTAAGAACAATAGCATTAACGTAGTTAATATTTTTAAAATATTAAAAAAAAAACATTTATAATGGAGTTAATTATATAATTATAATGTCATATATTAATTATATATATATATATGATCATTTAAAATAATTTTATTAGCACCAAAACATTACCAGCACAAAACTAATGACTGTGATATAAATAAGATTGTTTAACCGCTTCGTATCCGCGCCATAGCCGATTGACGGCTACAGCGCGGATCTAAATTGTTGGAAGGCCGTCAATAGACATCCTCCCCTTTGGCTTGTGCCAGGCACGCTCTCTCCACCACCACACACTGCGTGCGCGTGCCCGTGGGTCAAGCGGACTCGATGTGCGCTGGAGACCCGTGATCTGGTCACAGAGAGCCAGAACGGGGAACCGCCGATGTAAACACGGCGGTTTCCCATTCTGTGAGGGGGGGGGGGGCATGACAGATCTACTGATCCCTGTGATCGGGATCAGCTAAATCTGTTATACCCCTGTTAGCCCCGCCCCCCGCACAGTTAGAACACATACAGGGAACATATTTCACCCCTTCACTGCCCCCTTAGTGTTAACCCTTCCCTGCCAATGACATTTATACAGTAATCAGTGTCTATTTTTAGATATGATCGCTGTATAAATGTCATTGTTCCCAAAAAAGTGTCAAAAATGTCAGACAAGTCCGCCGCAATATCGCAGTCCCAATAAAAATCGCAGATCGTCGCCATTACCAGTAAGAATAAAATAAATAATAAAAAACGCCATAAACCAATGTCCATAGTTTGTAGTCGCTATAACTTTTGTGCAACCCAATCAATATACGCCAATTGCTATTTTTTTTTACCAAAAATACGAGGAAGAATATATGTCGGCCTAAACTCATGAATACATTTGTTTTTTTATTTTTTATTTTTGGATATTTATTATAGCAAAAGTAAAAAAAAAAATATTTCAAAATTGTCTCTCTTTTTTTGTTTATAGTGCAAAACATAAAAAATGCAGAGGTGATCAAATACCACCAAAAGAAAGCTCTATTTGTGGAAAAAAAAGGACGCCAATATTGTTTGGGTACAATGCCGCACGACCGCGCAATTGTCATTCAAATAGTGACAGCGCTGAAAACTGAAAATTGGTCCGGGCGGGAGGGAGGTTTAAGTGCCCAGTAAGCAAGTGGTTAAATATACATATAAAATACATTTCAGTCAATTAAACTTCAGGGGAATAGTATTGCTTAATGGAGGCTGAAGGAGGGGAGGGGCGAAGAGGAGGTCATGTTCTCACATAGACTACAGACTGCGGAAGTGACAGGGAGAGAGGGAAGGGGAAAGGGGGAGATGCAGAGACGCTGAGGAGAGAGCTTTATAACGGAGGCATGTAATCTGACCACACTATCATGGATCAGAAGCCATGATAGACATGGACCGTGGTCAGTTTAAACAGGGGAACACAGGAATAGCCAGGGCCAACCAGGTATTGTACAACATAGAAAGGGACGATTGGCATGGCAAACGCGCTGTGCTATATCTTGTGCCTTAAAGGGACAGGAGCATGTTTTGTTTTTGTTAGGGTTACAACCACTCACTTTAAGGTATGTAATGTATACAACTGAATCACAGTTTTTCGACAAGCCTCGTACACACGGGACGACGATCGCATTCAACACGTCGTACTCATGACCGTTGTATGCGAAATCGATAGTTTGTGTGCGCGCTTTCAACAGTCGAACATACGACGGTCGTACATGGGAGTTGTATGAGTAGATTACAAAACTTGGTCGTACCAACAAGCTCGCATACGACCGTTGTATCGCGTGTAGAGCAGTTGGGTACAACAAGTTGTATTGTGCTAAACACGCATGCGCAAAGTCCACTTCAACTAACACGAAATTAGATGAAGGAGCCCAAAGGGTGATGCTACGATACCAGCACTTCCTCTTTATACGCTCGTTCGCGTCATCACGTTCGGCCGACCGCAAGTTGTATGTACAACCGTCGGGTGCACGTCAGTATGCTATTTACATTATGCAACATACGATTTGCGACGATCGTACGTACGATCGTCGTCCCGTGTGTACGGGGCATCAGGGTAATTGAACCGATCCATGCAAATTACACCTTGTGTAAGAGTAGACCACCTTGTGTGATGTGGATGCTTGTTTTTGATAGATATTACTGCAATTTTGTATCTTTTTTGTAAATCTCCTTATATTAACTTGCAGGTAAAATGTTTTCCATCTATAAAAAACAATGAATGGGGAGAAAGGCATATACAACCCCCTCTTTTAAAACAGTAGTGGATTGACATTCTGTATGTTTTGGATGTGGGAAAGATGGTTTATTGTAGTAAATACTGTTAGATACTGAGCAGGGACTACCAGAAGAGACTACCAGACCACATTGCTACTTTAATGCAAGATGACACTTGTTAAATTGGCTATCCTACAGTCTGAATTGCTGTAATAATGCTGGCATGTGTTAAACTGTTGACATTTATAATGTTGAGATAAAATGCCAATGGCATTCTGTGATACAAGAAATGCATTTGCTAATCTGCTAACAGAGAACAATGTCAGTCCACATTTTTTGTATTTGCCAGCAAACCTGACTCTTGATCTGCAATATTTATTGATATTGCCAAGCTGACTCTTGTTCAGATGATGACTTTTTCACTGCATCAAAAACATCTGTGGCTTCCCGCAGATCCTATGCTTCTCTAGCAATTGACAGTTTGCCAGAAAGGAGATTGCTATATACACAGACATTTTGGGGTTGATTTACTAAAGGAAAATGGGCTAATCAGTCTGTGATTTTTTTTTTAAATTTTAAAATTTTCATTGCACATGATTGGGTATTTTTTGCAAAGTGCAAACACATGGATTTATTATTTGCAAATTTAACTTTCACCGCATTCACTAAGTTAAAGCCATTTAGTAAATTACACACAGTCCCCTCCGTTAGAAAACGTGCTATGTTCCAGTGTCTGTGCTTAGTGAAAAATATGCCCTTTCCTGCCTTATATCCTAGCACCACTCGGCACTCACGTGACTCCTAGCTGCTCCATTTTCCAATCTGACAGCTACAGTGGGAGGGACAGAGAATCCCCCGATGACATCAGTCGGGAGGAGGGGAGGAGAGAGCCGAGATGTCATCCGGGGAGGAGGGGAGCAGCGAGGAGTCACGTGAGTGCCAAGGAGCACTATGAAATAAGGTAGAAATGGGCATATTTTTTACAAAGCACAGACACTGGAGCATAGGACACTTTCTAACAGAGGGGATTGCATGTCATTTATTCAGTAATTTCAGCAGCAGGAGGGGAGGGGTGGGCACTGTCACTAGCTAACAGGCAGGGAGAGAGGGGGGAGAGGACAGGGGAGAGATGACAGAAAAAAGGTGTCAGAGCTCAGCAGCCATGGTAAACCGTGGTCAGTTTATAGGGGGGAGGGCAGAAATAGGCAGGATCAGCCAGGTATTTTAAATGACAGAAAGGTCCAAATTACACAGCACAAGCACTGTGCTGTACAGCATGCCTTAAAGAACAGGGTCCATTTTTTGTTTTTAGGGTTATGCTTTAAAAACTTTAAGGGAAAATGCAAAGTGAAAATTCCCTTGCAAAGTGAAACCCTATTTGTCTTTAGTAAATTATCCTCATTGTGTTTGTTAGTATTTGCTTTCTTTTTGAAGTGAAATTACTTGCTTTTTGTGAACACCTAACAAGGAGTAGTTGTACACCAAGCATCCATTCTACACCTTGCACACACTTTCCACTCCAAAAAAAAGCCAAGCTTCAGTGTGGAAAAAGGCTATTTAAAAAAACTTAATCTCACTGGATGTAATACAAACATACAAGTGTTTAATTCCCCAGTCCAGATCTTTACACCTGTAATTCCTGTACATTTCGTATTCCGCTTATAGCACAGCACACTTTCTTACTTTGTTGTGTAGTCATATTGCTGTTTGATCTGTTACTTACTACTGTGTATTTGGACAGTGTGGTTCCAGAAATGACTCTAGCAATCTTTACAAACACTGCGTGTTTTAAAGTCCTCTAGCACTCTGCTACTTTTGATAGAAAAAGCAATTAAGCAAAAATATATTTTGACACATCACAATAAGCTTTTTAAAAATGTAACTCCACTGTTTACCTGTGTCAGTAATAAACTGCACTCACAAATTCATGTGCTGCCAGGGCTATTTTCTTAGGCTTGTCACTGAGTTCCGCATCACTTCATAGTCATGTCCTCCTTTGCGTGATGACATCACAAGGTATTCAATTCTCCCAATGCATTTCGTTATCATCTACTTCATCAGGAGCACTCCTGATGTGCTGGTGATAGTAAATGAATTTGTGAGTGCATTTTATCTATAGCATTATGCGTATGTTATTAAAGATTATTACACCGCATATCACTCTATGCTGATGATACTTTGGTATATTTGGCAGATCCACAAGACTCCCTTAAAGATGTATTAAACCTTATCAACACGTTCGGGGACTACTCTGGCTTTAGGGTGAATTGGGAAAAGTCTATCCTCTTTCCTCTGGACCAGGCGGCCACCTCACTGATATATGCGGGATCAGAATTACAGGTTGTCTCCTCATTTAGGTATCTAGGCGTGCTGGTACAACTACCGATTCCACGGTACATTGAGAACAACATATGCCCTTTATTAAGACAATTACAAGAACACACTCAAAAATGGATGGATCTCCCACTGGATCTCATGGGCAGGGCCAACATTATTAAAATGATTTATCTCCCCAAATTACTCTATGTCCTGGCCAATGCGCCATGTAGGGTCCCCAAATCCATTTTTAAACGTCTCGATTCCACATGCATAACATTCCTTTGGCGAGGCGGGGCTCCTAGAATAGCACTTGAGACGCTCCGACTTCCATCCCACTTGGCTGGTCTGGCCTTCCATAATTTTTACCTATACTACTTGGCATCCCATTTGGTATCTGTCCATGACTGGTTACATCCCAGTGACACTAATGCCTGCACTAGCACAGAGGGGGCAATTGTCTCCTCCATGGAAACACTCCACAACATGATCTATAGAAACTGTGTCCCTGATGGGCCGGGGACAGATATAATACACACGACCTTATCTCTTTTTCAGACAATCAAAAACAAATTCGCCCAGGAATCATGGGACGCTTCACCGAACACACCCCTATGGTGCAATAGCACACTTAAGGAATTGGAGTCTATACCAGGCCTGTGAGATGGTCATCAAAGGGAGTCAAATACCTGTGTCATCTCTTTGACGCACAGGGTTTTAAACCCTTCCAACAACTCCAGCAGGAGTTTAATCTTCCGAATTCTTATCTATTTTATTATTACCAATTGAGACATGCAATTAGGGCGCAATTTGGCAGTCTAGACAACATACTCCGCATGCCTCCTTTAGAAAAATTACTCAGGGACCCGGCTCCCACTAAGCTCATTTCAACCTATTATATGGCCTTGGCTGCGGACAACAACCCCAGATTCCGGAAAGCCCAAACTAAATGGACCAACTTAGATATACAGATCACGGAGGAGGATTTGTCAGAATTCTCCGACACCTTCAAATCCTCGGTAATCTCTTCTAGAGACCGAGTGATTCAAATTAAAGTCTTCCACCAGTCCCATCTCACCCCTCATAGGCATGTAAAATGGGTTTATCATCCATGGACACATGCTTTAGGGGCTGTGGCCAACAAGCGGATTTTCTGCACTGTTTCTGGTCCTGTCCGATAGTAAAGCACTTTTGGAAAGACATTGGCTCCTTCCTCTCGACAGCCTTGGGTCTTCCTAATATTATTAACCCTAAGAATTGCCTTTTGGGAATCTTTGGGGACCTGTCACTGTCTGCATCGGCAAAGAGACTCCTTCGTATCCTCTTCTTTTACGCGAGGAAGTCTCTCTTGCTGACGTGGAAGAGCTCACAGACATTGAATAAAAACCTGTGGTTGAAATTGGTGAATGAGGCACTACCCCTATATAAGATCACCTTTGATCTTCGAAAACGGAGTAACAGATTTCATAAGATTTGGGGCGGATGGCTGGCCAGCCCTCTTACACTATGTCCCGTCTTGTCATAGGGGGAAGCTCCACTTAGTCTTCCCCAGCTTAGCACCAACCCATCTGACCTGCTATAAATAACAATATGCTATGTTATATACCTAATGCACTCAAGTCTGACTACTTAAAGATATACCCAAATGCCATTTGTTGCAAACTATAATTGGGAAAGTTTGGTTGACCATGTACAAGCCGCCAATACTTTGTATTTACTCATCGGGTAGTTTGCCCGCAGTATGTTTGTTGGTTTTTGTGTTTGTATGTCTTTATAATCAATAAAAATATCTTAAAAAAAAAAAAAAGATTATTACACTATAAATCTTTATGTCTTGTCCTCTTCCATAACCCCATTGATTGCTGCTTGGAGGGGAAGGAGTATGTCACAGCTATGTTGTTGTTGTTGACCATCTTAGTAATATAAGCGTTCAATTTTAACACCATCAGAGTGTCCCTAGGAGAGGAATACCACTTAAGTGCACTTTGGAACACTTTTATCAACACATGGAATTGTTTGGACACCATGGACTTTATATGTTTTCACCTGAACACTTTGTATTTATATTTTTATTTATTTAATATTGTGGATTGAATATTTCATATTTTGCTTTGTTCACACATTATATTCATATTTTCAGTGGATCGTTTACAGTATTATTACGGAGTAAACACTTTTTTATATTTATTGTTTGGGAGGGATAAATATATTTCTTATTAGTGTTTTATGATTTTTTTTTTTACTTCATTTGGGTTTTAGTGTTGTAGATTGAGTTATTTCTATGTAATATCTTTTTTTTTATCTTAACACAGCTTCTTTGGGGATTTTTATATTTACACGAGGGCAGAATCTATAGGGAAGCACAGAATTTGTTGTTACATATTCTGAAATTTTAATTCCACTTTGGCAGGCCATGGCTTAGTAGTGAAGAAAACAGATATATATGAAGTCATAGGATCCATTGCTTTCATACATCTGCCCTTTGTGATCCCCTACATATGTGTTGAATGGAACCAAACAAAAGAACAGGTGTACAAAATAGAACGAACATTACTTTCAAGAATATATCAAATGTGCATTGGTTGCAAATATCTAAAATGCTATGATTGTAGTTATATTCCTCTACAAACAAAGAGTCATTCAGGTTTCCTTGATTCAAGGAAAACATGAAGGAGGCTGAGGGTGTGTCAGGAATGTACATTCAGATCCACTGAATATGGTCTGCGGCTGAGGTTAATGTCAACAATTTCCCTTATTGCTATAGTTACATGCCTGTAGTCAATTAGAAGGCCAACCACCTGTAGAAGAGACTGCTGCACGCTCAAAATATGATAATCTGATCAGCAGTTATTCACCAGGGGTCTTTTAGGGATTGGCAAGCAAAGGAATGCCATTTCAATTATTATCATTATTAACGCACTGCTTTTTATGTTTCCCATGCCCATAAGAGTGATATGCAGAAAGGATATTTGAATATTTAGTTAAAGCTTAAAAAACAATAGGCCAAACAAATATTGGGGATTATTAACTAAAGCTGGAGCGTGCAAAATCAACTTCCAGGTGTTATTGCCAAAGCTTAACTGAACAAGTTGAGGTTAGAAGATGACTGGTTTCTATGCAGAAGTCAGCCTGATTTTGAACTCTACAGCTTTAGTAAACAAACCCCCATTGTCTAAATGCCAAAGTCAGGAAGATTCTTGCTTAAATCTTGGTATCTTTTGTATTTTTCTTCCAGATGTGGGCAGTAACGCAACATAAGGCAGCATTTCCATTTTTCCTCTATGCAGGAGCTTCCTGTAATAAAGACCAGTCACTGCTGCTCTCTCTCCTTGTGCAGGGTGATTGGTCTTCTATCCACCCTCCTATAATTTTCTGCAGGCAGCTTGTAGTGGGTGAGCCTGCCAGCTGTTGTCTAGTGACAATAGTCATGGTCTGGGATCCTGTGGCATAGATATGGGGGCGTTGACTGCACCCGGGTGACACCATCAAGTAGGTATATAAATATATATTGCGATGGTATGCAAGGCGAAGTGGTAGATGGACGCTACCTGCCGCCTCATATGCATTCATTTGGACTGGATTAAACTGAGTCTGGTCCAGATTTTACCAGCCACCATGGCAGGGCTGGTTCCGGTCCCGAGTTTGTGGTCCACTGGAGTCCACCAGCAGGTGGCTTAAATAACCAGGAAGAGAACACACTCTAGCTCTGACCTGGAACTCAGAGAGCTCTGTGTCTGTTTGGACTTTAAAAGACAAGGTTTGCATTTTGGCTTATGTTTTGTGGGTGTTGGGGCCAGCCCCACACCGTATAGTGAGGTAACTGTACTGTTTAGTTTAGCGCCGGATGGCAAGGACTTATTTTCTGTTTTGTTTGTTCTTAACCACTTCAGCCCCGGAAGGTTTTGCAGCTTTAGGACCAGAGCACTTTTTGCGATTCGGCGCTGCGTCGCTTTGACTGACAATTGCGCGGTCGTGCGGCGTTGTGTCATGTCAATGGAGTGATATGCCACACCCCGACCGGGGTTGTGGGTGTTTTGTATTCGGTTTTACGTTTGGAACAGAAAATTTCAGGTTTGTCTGTGTCTCGAGAGACTCAAGGTCCAGTCTCGATCTCACACAAGAGAAGGACCAATAAATTCGGTGGACGACCACCTGAGGTCACCTGGTGTTTGAGCCCTGGCCTTGGTCGGGACGGTACCACCGACCATTTTAGACCTGGTCTGAGTCAAATTAGGTCAGGTTTACTTACGTATACTCCGCCG
>BLSH010557882.1:123348-140676 GCA_018402905.1 Glandirana rugosa | reverse complement strand
GGCGCGCGCGCGCCCCCTGGTGGGCAAAATGCGAATCGCCGCCTATTTACGTCGATTCGCGCCCAGCTCCCCGACTGCCGCCGTGAAAAGACGGCGCGCGGTGGGGAAGCGGTTAACCTGCAACCTTTTACTAATACAATAAAAAGGTGCCTGTACCCTAACTATTTTCCTGTGGAAAGATGATCCCCACAAGCTAATGTCCCACAATAAATGTACACAGTGCCTTGAAAAAGTAAGTATTCATACCCCTTGAAATTTTCCACATTTTGTCATGTTACAACCAAAAACGTAAATATATTTTATTGGGATTTTATGTGATAGACCAACACAAAGTGGCACATAATGTTGAAGTGTAAGGAAAATGATAAAATAGTTTTGAAAATGTTTACAAATAAATATGTGAAAAGTGTGGCGTGCATTTGCATTCAGCCCCCCGAGTTAATACAGCTACAACTCTTTTTGGGTATGTCTCTACCAGCTTTGCACATCTAGAGAGTGACATTTTCCCATTCTTCTTTGCAAAATAGCTCAAGCTCTGTCAGATTGGATGGGGAGCATCTGTGAATGGCAATTTTCAAGTCTTGTCACAGACTCTCAATTGGATTTTGGTCTGGACTTTGACTGGGCCATTCTAACACATGAATATGCTTTGATCTAAACCATTCCATTGTAGTTCTGGCTGTATGTTTAGGGTCATTGTCCTGCTGGAAGATGAACCTCTGCCCCAGTCTCAAGTCTTTTGCAGACTCTAACAGGTTTTCTTCTAAGATTGCCCTGTGTTTGGCTCCATCCATCTTCCCATCAGCTCTGACCAGCTTCCCTGTCCATGCTGAAGAAAAGCACCCCATAGCATGATGCTGCCACCACCATGTTTCACAGTGGGGATGGTGTGTTTAGGGTGATGTGCTGTGTTCGTTTTCCGCCACACATAGCGTTTTGCTTTTAGGCCAAAAAGTTCAGTTTTGGTCTCACCTGACAAAGCACCTTCTTCCACATTTGCCGTGTCCCCCACATGGCTTCTCGCAAACTGCAAAAGGGACTTATGGCTTTCTTTCAACAATGGCTTTCTTCTTGCCACTTTTCCATAAAGGCCAGATTTGTAGAGTGTACAACTAGTAGTTGTCCTGTGGACAGATTCTCCCACTTTAACTGTGGGTCTCTGCACCTCCTCCAGAGTTACCATGGGCCTCTTGGCTGCTTCTCTGATTAATGCTCTCCTTGCCTGGTCTGTCAGTTTAGGTGGATGGCCATGTCTTGATAGGTTTGCAGTTGTGCCATACTCTTTCCATTTTTGGATATTGGATTGAACAGTGCTCCGTGAGATGTTCAAAGTCTGGGATATTTTTTATAGCCTAACCCTGCTTTACACTTCTCCACAACCTTATCCTTGGCCTGTCTGGTGTGTTCCTTGGCTTTCATGATACTGTTTGTTCACTAAGGGTCTCTAACAAACCCCTGAGGGCTTCACAGAACAGCTGTATTTATGCTGAGATTAAATTACACACAGGTGGACTCGATTTACTAATTAGATGACTTCTGAAGACAATTGGTTCCACTAGATTCTAGTTAGGGGTATCAGAGTAAAGGGGGATGAATACAAATGCATGCCACACTTTTCAGATATTTATTTATAAAAAATGTTGAAAACCATTTTTCTTCCACTTCACAATTATGTGCCACTTTGTGTTGATCTATCACATAAAAACCCTAATAAAATACATTTACATTTTTGGTTGTAACATGAAAAAATGTGGAACATTTCAAGGGGTATGAATACTTTTTCAAGGCACTCTATATATGTAAAATAGCCAAAAAAGAGATATGGCAGCCAAATGTCTATAAGTACAATATCCCAAATTGGCACTCACCAGTTTTCACTGTAACCAAAAACAACACAAAATATCCCCTCGTAGTAAAGCTACCAGGAACAAGGGTTACTCTAATGACAAAAATAGTGGTTGGTTGATTTTTTGTAAGGTTTAGGATTGATATTGGGCGGTTTCTATATGTGTACTATCAAAAATTCAATATTATATGTATAATACCCTATATATACCAGTGAAATTGAAAACATTTCATCCATAAATAATAAAGTTTATTTTATAAAGTGTCTCTGTGCTTCAGTGCAAATGAATACATACTCTTCTCAAAAAGTGTTCCACAGATACTGATGCCTTCACCAACACCTCTGCGCTCTCACCTCCAATCTACTTGGATCTAGCATCCACAATCAAGGATCTTTAGGGGGCCTCAGATGTTACCTGGTGATCGCCTCCTCCTTCTCTCCTTAACCCAGATTACATGGCTCCAGGATCACCTGTCACCCTTAGCCTTTTTGTGTTGTTATGGTGTTTTTGTTTACAGTGACAGCACCCTATTGGAGAGTGGCTTTTTGGGATATTGTACTTATAGACATTTGGCTATTTTACACACACATCGACGCCACTGGGATCCATTATCATATATATACCAGATGGGTGACACCATTAAGTAGGTAGGTTGGGTCAACCACTATTTTTGTCATTAGAGTAACACCTCTTCCCTGGTAGCTTTACTATAGGGGGATTTTTTTTGTGTTGAGATATATACAGTATCTCATAAAAGTGAGTACACCCCTCACATTTTTGTAAATATTTTATTATATCTTTTCATGTGACAACACTGAATAAATGACACTTTGTTACAATGTAAAGTAGTGAGTGTACAGCTTGTATAATGTATAACAGTGTATATTTGCTGTCCCCTCAAAATAACTCAACACACAGCCATTATTGTCTTAACCGCTGGCAACAAAAGTGAGTACACCCCTAAGTGAAAACGTCCAAATTGGACCTAAAGTGTCAATATTTTGTGTGGACACCATTATTTTCCAGCACTGCCTTAACCCTCTTGGGCATGGAGTTCACCAGAGCTTCATGGGTCGCCACTGGAGTCCTCTTCCACTCCTCCATGATGACATCATAGAGCTGGTAGATGTTAGAGACCATGCGCTCCTCCACCTTCCATTTGAGGATGTCCCAAGGATGCTCAATCGGGTTTAGGTCTAAAGACATGCTTGATGTATAGATTATGGAGAAGAGCTATGGACTTTTTAGGCACACGCATAGAATTATTATAAAACGCTACATTTTTATTTTGTTCAAAAGATAAAAAAGACCATGCATTTAGACAGTGCTTGTGCATCAAGGATAACTACTACATAAACATCTCATAACCACATAATAACACAACATCCGTAAAGCCCACAGAAGCAGATAATTAGATCCAGGCTGCTGAGTCTACTGTAGATGTATAATATAGATTTTTCTTCTTGGCTCTACATATTACATGCATAAAGCGCTTCCTCGGGAGTTGTAGGTCACTACAATGTATGGAAAACATCATAATTGCTGTATATGCTGGAGACATGCTTGGCTAGCCCATCACCTTTACCCTCAGCTTCTTTAGCAAGGCAGTGGTCGTCTCGGAGATGTGTTTGGGGTCATTATCATGTTGGAATACTGCCCTGCGGCCCAGTCTCCGAAGGGAGGGGATCATGCTCTGCTTCAGTATGTCACAGTACATGTTGGCATTCATGGTTCCCTCAATGAACTGTAGCTCCTCAATGCCGGAAGCACTCGTGCAGCCCCAGACCATGACACTCCCACCACCATGCTTGACTGTAGGCAAGACACACTTATCTTTGCACTCCTCACCTGGTTGTCGCCACACAAGCTTGACACCATCTGAATCAAATAAGTTTATCTTAGTCTCACCAGACCACAGGACAAGGTTCCAGTAATCCATGTCCTTAGTCTGCTTGTCTTCAGCAAACTGTATGCGGCTCTCTTGTGCATCATCTTTAGAAGAGGCTTCCTTCTGGGACGACAGCCACGCAGACCAATTTGATGCAGTGTGCTTCGTATGGTCTGAGCACTGACAGGTTGACCCCCAACCCCTTCAACCTCTGCAGCAATGCTGGCAGCACTCATACATCTATTTCCCAAAGACAACCTCTGAATATAACGCTGAGCATGTGCACTCAAATTCTTTGGTCGATCATGGTGAGGTCTGTTCTGAGTGGAACCTGTCCTGTTAAACCACGGTCTTGGCCACAGCGCTGCAGCTCAGTTTCAGGGTCCTGGAAATCTTATTATTTCCTAGGCCAGGGATATGCAATTAGCGGACCTCCAGCTGTTGCAAAACTACAAGTCCCATCATGCCTCTGCTTCTGGGTGTCATGCTTGTGGCTGTCAGAGTCTTGCTATGCCTCATGGGATTTGTAGTTCTGCAACATCTGGAGGTCCGCTAATTGCATATCCCTGGCCTAGGCCATCTTTATGTGGAGCAGCAATTCTTTTTTTCAGATCCTCAGAGATTTATTTTCCATGAGGTGCCATGTTAAACTTCCAGCGACCAGTATTAGAGTGAGAACACCAAATGTAATACACCTGCTCCCCATTCACACTTCAGACCTTGTAAAACTAACGAGTCACATGACACCGGGGAGGGAAAATGGCTAATTGGGCCCAAATTGGACATTTTCACTTAGGGGTGTACTCACCTTTGTTGCCAGCGGTTTAGACATTAATGGCTGTGTGTTGAGTTATTTTGAGGGGACAGCAAATTTACACTGTTATACAAGCTGTACACTCACCACTTTACATTGTAGCAAAGTGTCATTTCTTCAGTGTTGTCACATGAAAATAATATAATAAAATATTCACAAAAATGTGAGGGGTGTACTCACTTTTGTGAGTTACTGTATGTGGCTAGTTGACCACTTGGTACAGTGTCCAGCTGATATACTGTATATTTCAGCCTATCATAGAGACTTATCCAGGTTGCTGGCGGCAGGGCTGGATTCTGCAACTGTGCCTCCAAGGAGCCTGCAAATACTGACATCAAACCAATCATGTACATGAGGCTTAGAGCAGGATTTTTTTTCCTATTCTTTTTTAATTTTTGACCCTGCACCCATCGTCACTCTGTCCTAGGCCAGAATAACGTGTCACTTGTCCTGCAGCCTCCTGGGGCACTTACATCGCATCTCCCAGCAGGCTACAGAATCAGCACACAGAGTGGCTGGGGAGTTGGGCATGGCACGTAATCGGAGCTGGCTGCCTGCACCCAAAAAAGACACCTAGCTAGGGAGGACCAATATGGCAGCACGAGACCCACTGTACAGCACCTGAACAGCGGATTGCAGAGAACTGCGCTGGATTCACTGTGTGGGTGAGTATGTGTTTTGAAGAACCCAGGAACACAGGTAAGAGGGAAAAATGGAGGGGGGAGAGAGGAGTTGAGTTTCACTTTAAAACAATTGTGGATATAGAAAACATTGCAGAAACGAAATTCATAATCATTTGTTTTCTTCATTATTACAAGACATTTTTGTATTTGTGACAGATGTTCCATTGTAAACTGAAATGCTATCCATGGTGATGATCGTGGCAACATCTGAAGCTTTGCAGGGCCATCATGCATCAGCATACATGAAGCGATTTAATCTGAACCTTCTGTTTATTCAGTCTGTGGAAAAAGCAAATACATTTCACATTATCTATGCAGCACCAGTATCATAATGATTCTTTATCAAGTACTTAGCGTCTTATAAATATTGACTTAGTCACTAAGCACTGCCAAGGCTGAAAATAGAGTCCACTTGAAAGTAATGTGTTGTTAACAATATACATCTAAGTGTCTGTTCTTCCTTATGTGCAGCTTTGCTGTGTGCAACATGCATCAAATAATTCACAACATGCTTAATTTTGATTATATATTCTATCAACAACGATAAACGATACAGCCAACGCGCAAACATTGTTAAAAGTGCAAAGTATAACAAAAAATATAAGGCAGGGGACCCTGCTGAAATTATATCTCTTATGCAACCATAAATGTTTGGGCTGATTTATGGTAAATTCAATATGATTGGTTGCAGGGCTGGTGCAAGGATTTTTGACACCCTAGGCAAAACCTAATTTTTCCACCCATTTGGCTCCTCCCCCAACTCCACCCCCTTTGCCCTGTCAATGTATACGATGGAGGTGGTGGAGGTGGAGATTTGTGCAGCGCCTCTCTACCTATTTCTTTAGCCGTGGTCCACAGGCCCTCACCTGTGCCTCTGGACTGGAGATGAGCTCCCAGGTCGCGTCTGTTCGTGCCATTGCGTACATTATAGGCCATTTGTGGGAACTTTTCACGCCCCATAATGCATTCCAATGGCGGCGGAATGCCGTCCGCTGATTGGCCAAAGCATGCTTCGGCCAATCAGCGGGCGGCCTGCTGTGAGAGCTTTGATTGGCTAAAGGCAGAGTGCCTTTAGCCAATCACTGCACAGCAGCCTCAATCCATGCCCCACACTATATAAAGCCGCTTGTACAGCGGCTCTATGTAGTGTGTGTTGGCGGCGGTGATAGAGAGAGTTTAGGTTGCGGATTGCTGGCAGTTTAGCTAGATAGCTATTGAAAAAAAAGGAAAAAAAGATAGCTAGCTAGATAGCTTGTATGTAGATCACCCAATCTATCTATCTGTCAGTTAGTGCAGGCAGGTTAGTGTAGGGAAATATATACTAGATAGGGCTATCTGTATACAGCCAGGCAGTGCAAGAATATATATATATATATATATATACCTTCCTAGTGTGTGTTTGTGTGTGTGTATATATATATATATATATATATATATATATATATGCAATGCCTTTACTGTAGTAGACTATATACAGCTAAATCAGTGTATATGGTGTCCGATTAGGCAGTGCAAGAATATATATACAGTCAGGTCCATAAATATTGGGACATCGACACAGTTCTAATCTTTTTGGCTCTATACACCACCACAATGGATTTGAAATGAAATGAACAAGATGTGCTTTAACTGCAGACTTTCAACTTTAATTTGAGGGTATTTACATACAAATCAGGTGAACGGTGTAATATGTGCCTCCCACTTTTTAAGGGACCAAAAGTAATGGGACAAATCCTTTCCTTCTCCATACTCTTCTCTTCCCATCACTCTGGTACAAGTTGATGTTGGTCTCATCTGTCCATAGGATGTTCCAGAACTCTGAAGGCTTTTTTAGATGTTGTTTGGCAAACTCTAATCTGGCCTTCCTGTTTTTGAGGCTCACCAATGGTTTACATCTTGTGGTGAACCCTCTGTATTCACTCTGGTGAAGTCTTCTCTTGATTGTTGACTTTGACACACATACACCTACCTCCTGGAGAGTTTTCTTGATCTGGCCAACTGTTGTGAAGGGTGTTTTCTTCACCAGGGAAAGAATTCTTCGGTCATCCACCAGTTGTTTACCGTGGTCTTCCAGGTCTTTTGGTGTTGCTGAGCTCACTGGTGCGTTCTTTCTTTTTAAGGATGTTCCAAACAGTTGATTTGGCCACACCTAATGTTTTTGCTATCTCTCTGATGGGTTTGTATTGTTTTTTCAGCCTAATGATGGCTTGCTTTACTGATAGTGACAGCTCGTTGGATCTCATATTGAGAGTTGACAGCAACAGATTCCAAATGCAAATAGCACACTTGAAATGAACTCTGGACCTTTTATCTGCTTCTTGTAAATGGGATAATGAGAAAATAACACACACCTGGCCATGGAACAGCTGAGCAGCCAATTGTCCCATTACTTTTGGTCCCTTTAAAAGTGGGAGGCACATATACAAACTGTTGTAATTCCTACACCGCTCACCTGATTGGGATGTAAATACCCTCAAATTAAAGCTGAAAGTCTGCAGTTAAAGCACATCTTGTTCATTTAATTTCAAATCCATTGTGGTGTATAGAGCCAAAAAAATTAGAATTGTGTAGATGTCCCAATATTTATGGACCTGACTGTACATATATACACACAACATATTGAGTGTACACTATATATCAGTGCATTCAGAGGTGTATGGTATATAGTAAAGACAATGTAATGCAGTGTTAAAAAAAATACTCATGTCAGGATAGCCACAAAGGAGAGGCAGACACTCCCAGGCCACTAAAAGAGGGCAAGCAGCTTCTGTGTCTTCAGTGAAAAGTGGTGGTGACAGGCATAGTGCATCCTCTGCAGCGGCTCACGCTTGTCCTTTTTTTCTGCTGTTGGACGTGCTATTGTGCCACAACATGCAGAAGAGTTGGTGGAGTGGATAACAAAGCTGTCCTCATCCTCCGTCACCCAGACTCGTACAAGTTTGCCTTCCAACGCATCTGGCAAAGCGGCCTATTCCACCGGATCCTTGTCCACAGTTACTCCTTCTGTAGCCCCACCATCATGCACGGAGGAGTCACCTGAGTTATTCGACCATAGTGTCGGTTACATGCTGATGGAGGATGTGCAGCAGTTTGAAGGCTACGATGTTGGTTCTCAGGTTGAGGAAGGGCGTAGCGTGAGCCTAGAGACAGGGGGTGCCTCAAAAAGGACAAGAAACTAGCAGTCATGTTCCCCCAGCTGCAGCATACTGCCAAGTTTGCTCCAGTGACGAGGAGGGAGGGGATGATGAGGACATGGACTTTACTTGGGTGCCTGAGAGAAGAGATGAGGAAAGTGAGGAGGAGGAGGCCCAACTCCAACAAGGCAGGATGTCCTCCAGGGGCCAGCTTAAAGGCAGTCACCCAATTGCATCAGAACACAGAGCTCCACAGGTGCAGGGCACTGCTGCCTCCCCACCGACTTCCAAAATTTCTTTGGTGTGGGCATTCTTCAGCACATATGCAGGAGATCGCACCATTGCCATTTGCAACCTATGTCTGAAGCGGGTCAATCGCGGCCATGACTCCAGCCGCTTGGGCACTACTGTCTTGACAAGGCATATGACGACCAGCCATGCAGTCTGTTGGCAAGAGTACCTGAGAAACCCACACCAGAAAACAAGACAGACTTCTTCTTACTCCTCATCTGGGATCTCAACCCCTACTATACCTGCAGTCCTCTCCAAAACCTGCACTGAGAGGAATGAAGGTATAGCATTGTGTGCCACAACTAGTACTTGCAGCCAATCTGCTGGCAGTACACCACCAGGTGAATTGAACAGGCAAATATCCCTACCCCAGTTGCTGAACTATAAAAAGCAATACTGTCCCAGCCATCCACATGCTCAGCGTCTTAATGCTAGGTTTGCCAAATTGCTAGCACTCCAACTGCTGCCTTTTCAGCTGGTAGACTCTGCCCCCTTTCGTGAATTTGTGGAATGTGCTGTCCCACAGTGGCAGGTTCCCAAAAGACATTTATTTTCACTTAAGGCCATTCCAGCTCTCTTCCATCATGTGGAAGGCAATGTTTTGGCCTCGTTGGACAGCGCGGTCAGCAGCAGGGTTCAGATTATCGCTGACTAATGGTCCAGCAGGCACGGCCAGTGACGTTACCTTTCCTTCACACCGCACTGGTTAACTCTGCTGGCAGCTGGGAAGAATGCAGGACAGGGTTCAGTTTTGGAAAAGTTTGTGGTCATTTCCACCATTCATACAATGCCATTGCCTGGCTGGCTGACATCCAGCAAGAATTCAACCTGCCTAATTTGTGACATGCCCACCAGGTGGAACTCATCACTGGCAATGCTGCAGCGGCTGTACGCACAGCAGAGGGCCATCAATGAGTACCTCTGTGAGCATGGCACCAGGACAGGCTCAGGGGAGCTTGGCTTTTTTTTCATTAGTGGCTAATGATCAAGGATGCATGCACTGTCCTGTCACCATTTGAGGAGGCCACAAGGATTGTGAGCAGGGACAATGCATGCATAAGTGACAATGTCCCACTAATATTCCTTCTGGAGCACAAGCTTCGTGGAATCATGGACAGGGCACTTGAGGCAGAACAGAGGGAGGAAGAGGAGGACTTACTGTCCTCTCAAGGCCCCCTTTATGCAGAGAGCATTCCTGCAGAGCTGCCAAACAAATGGGAGGAGGAGGGGGAGGAATGTGTCAGCATGGATGTGGAGTATAATATGCAGCAGTCTTCAAGGGATCATGGTTTTCAGGCACCAGAAACCCAAGGAGTTGTACATGGCTGGGAGGAGGGAGTTGCTGATAATGTCATCCTCAGTGACCCAGAGGACACTCATGCCTCCTCAAACTTACGCTGCATGGGTTCTCTGATTCTGAAAAGCCTGTGAAAAGACCCTAGGATCCGTTATATCAAGCAGAGGGATGATTACTGGCTGGCAACCCTTCTTGATCCACGTTACAATGGTAAAGTTGCAGAGCTCATTCTGTCTGCGCAGAGGATGAAACATCTTCAGGATACCTTGAAGAAAAGTTTGTGCAACACCTTTCCAGACCCTGGAAGGTTACCAGGTCCTGCTGCTGGTCCTGAACAACATGTTTCTGAAGCTTTGGTCGTTCAGAGGCAGAGTGGTGGAGAAGATGGCTGGCTGAGCAATGCCTTTAAAAAATTTTTGAGTCCTCAGCACCCAGGCCTGATATGTTCAAGCAACCATCGCCAGCGTCTGCATTATATGGTGCAGGAATATATAGGGGCAAGAGCAGACTTGGAGACCTTTCCAACTGAGCATCCACTTAGTTACTGGGTCTTGAGGATGGACCACTGGCTGGAACTTGCTCAATATGCAATCGAACGTGCTTTCTGAACAGACATTCAATGCTGCTGGGGGGTTCGTAACCGATCAAAGAGTGCGCCTGTCCACAGACTCGGTTGATAGGCTCACATTTATAAAAATGAAACAGTCCTGGATCAGCAGCTATCACGCCCCTGATGCTGATGCAACTGATTAAATTTGCTAGGGATCTGGGATCCATTGAAGACTACCACTGCTCCTATTCCTCCTGTCCATAATCTAGAACAATATTTTGTATTCAGGGCACCAGAAACACCCAAGGCCTGATTTACAAGGGCATGCCATAACAATTTAAACTAATTTAAAACAGCAGGGCCCGTTCCTGCAACCAACAAGAGTAACTGCAAGGGGTTACAGTGTTCTGGCACTGCCAGAACCCAAGGCTCAATTTTTCGCCACCTGTTTGACTGGGGGCTTTCATCACAATTTTTAAACTAATTTACAACATCAGGCCCTGTTCCTCCGTCCAACAAGAGTAACTGCAAGGGGTTACAGTGTTCTGGCACCGCCAGGACCCAAGGCCCAATTTTTCGCCACCTGTTTGACTGAGGATTTCATCACAATTTTTAAGCTAATTTACAACAGCAGGGCCCGCGCCAAAATTTTTTAAAAAAATTACGTGGGGTTCCCCCCCAAAATCCAAACCAGGCCCTGCAGGTCTGGTATGGAATTTAAGGGGAATCCCGCGCCAATTTATTTTAAAAAAATGGCATGGGGCCCCCAAAATCCAAACCAGACCAGGCCACATGCCCTCAACATGGGGAGGATGCTTTGAGGTCCCTCCCAAAGCACCTTGTCCCCATGTTGATGGGGAGAAGGGACTCATCCCCACAACCCTGGTCGGTGGTTGTGGGGGTCTGCGGGCAGGGGGCTTATCAGAATCTGGAAGCCCCCTTTAATAAGGCGGCCCCCAGATCCCGACACCCTTATGTGAATAGGTATGGAGTACACTGTACCCCTACCCATTCACCAAAAAAGGAGTGTAGTGGTACAAAAAACAAGAGGCAGTTTTTGACAAGTCCTTTATTGTGTAAAATAGCTCTTCTTCTTTCTTCCCTCTTCTTCTGGTCTTCTGCTTCTTCTTTTAGTCTTCTTCCTTCCTCTCTTCGTCTTCAATATCCATCACTGTCCATCCCAGTGACGTAACCGAGTGAACCCTCCCCCTTCTGATGTCATGCTCTGTCAGAGGGGGCCGGTCACCCATTTACGTCCCTGGGTAGCCCCGCCCCATCTTATAAAAGAACTGTCATTATGAAGACCGCCCATTCTGGGAGACGCGCAGAGGCCGGGCTGCAACAGCGGGGAGAGCGGCGGCAGAGAAAGAAGAAGGAAGAAGATGAGGATTGAAGACAAAGAGAGAAAGCAAGAAGACTGAAAGAAGCAGAAGAAGGACCACGGCAGGAGAAGATGGAGGAAGACCGGAGAAAGAAAGAAGAATAGCTATTTTACATAATAAAGGACTTTACAAAAATTGCCTCTTGTTTTTTGTACCACTACACTCCTTTTTTCGTGAATGGGTAGGGGTACAATGTACCCTTATTCCTATTCATATGGGGGGCGGGAACTGGGGACCCCCTTATTAAAGGTGTCTTCCAGATTCCGATAAGCCCGCAGACCCCCACAAGCACCGGCCAGGCTTGTGGGGAAGAGGCTCCCCTCCCCCAAAGCACCCATACTCCCCATGTTGGGGGTATGTAGCCTGGTATGGTTCAGTGGGGGGGGGGGGCTGCCCAGGCCTGCATGATCGGATAAGCGCCTGGCTTGGATTTTAGTGGGACCCCCACATCAATTTTTTTTTTCATTTGGCGTGGGGTTCCCCTTAATATCCAAACCAGACCTGAAGAGCCTGGTTTGGACTGGGGGGGGACCCCACACACTTTTTTTCAGTGGTTTTTGTATATTGCCAGGAACCAGCAATACATTACAGCCGCGATTTTAGATGACAATTTTTCCTATGGAAATGTCATTTTGCTCTGGTTATGTTCTACACCTCACAGAGATGCGCCCTTTTACACACAGACTAGACAAGGACACCCCCCAGGCACAATATTTAAAGGAATTTTTCATTTTTTTTTTCACTTTAAGCATTATTAAAATCATTGCTCCTTAAAAAACTATTGATTTAAAAACTTTTTTTTTCATTGATACATGTCCCCTAGGGCAGGACCCGGGTCCCCATACACTTTTTAGGGCAACTACATTACATATAAGCCTTTAAAATTAGCACTTTTAATTTTCATGTTCGGGTTCCATAGACTTTAACGGTGTTCGAATGTTCGCACAAACTTTTTGTCTGTTCGCATGTACTGGTGCAAACCGAACCGGGGGTATTCGGCTCATGCCTACTCTGGACCTAGCCTAAAGAAAAATAATGGCAACACTGGCTCGCTTACACATGCCAGCCATGGTCCGCAGGTATATGGACAGGCTGGAGTAGCATTTGGACAGGCTGGGGTAGTATAAGGACAGGCTGGGTTAGTATATGGACAGGCTGTGGTAGTATATGGACAGGCTGGGTTAGTATGTGGACAGGCTGGGGTAGTATATGGACAGGCTGCGGTAGTATATGGACAGGGGCTTGGCGCCCTGGGCGGCAGTGAGCCCTGGGCAGCCGTCTACTCCGCCTAGTGGTAGAGCCAGCCCTGATTGGTTGCTAATGGCAATTTAGACACTATTTCATTCTCCAAGATTATAAATCACACCTGAAATGTTTAACACTGTATTAACAGAACACAGCAGGCACACATTTTACAGTTAAAAGATCAGTGCCAGTAATAAGCTGCCTTCTTTAGGGGCAATTGACATTTCTCCTTTCCTGGCAGGTGCAATAATGTGCTAACAACTATGTTGCATTATGGCAGACTATTCATTTTGAATGAGATTCCAGTTCACAGAAATGGACATACATTACTTTTTCCAAACACACTGCATAGTAGTGCATTTTCATTCATTGTATTCATTGCATAAACTGCAATGCTTGTGTTTCGGAGCTGTGTTGGCTTAATGTGTTGGGGTGCAATTCAAAATGGATGGCACCACAATGCTCTAAAGCATGTAATGTACATGAGCGTGCATTGCAGTAATGTATGCAGTACTGCGATGCAGTGCAGTGCAAAAGTGTGCTTCAATCATGAAGGCTCATTTACCCCCTGAAGAGCATTCCCCATTATGTTGCCTACTGTTTTAACACCTAACAGCTTGTACCTCTGCTCCACAATCTTGTCGTGCATTGCAGTTTGGTGGTAGCAGTGCAGCCCGCCAAACATAACAGGGGGGAATAGTTATTGCAGACTGTGGTGAGCAGGAAAGCATCTCAGAATGCACAACACATCAAATCTTGAGGCAGATACGCTACAACCGTAGAGGACCACATCGGGTTTCATTTTTGTCAGCCTGGACAAAATACAGACTGTGTACAGTGGGTTCAGGTTCACCAAAAGTAGACAGCTGAAGACTGGAAAAATGTAACCTGGTCTGATGTATCTCCATTTCTGCTAAGACACACAGATAGTAGGCCATTCACTAGATCTGAATGCAATAGAACACATTGGCATGCGGTAGAACAAGAAATGCACAGCCTGAATATATACTCACCAGCCACTTTATTAGGTACACCTTGCTAGTACTGGGGTGGGCCCAGGGGCCTATCTACTACAAGGCAAACAAAGCATCTCTGTACCGGGATGATGCCTGCAGCTGCAGATATAGTTTTTTAGAGCCGGCAGACGGCTCTCTTTTAATAGCAATTACAGCAGCTTACTAGCAGCTCTTTTGATATAACAAGCAGCGGGAGGGGACGTCTCCTCCCTCCTACTGCCTTCCGCGGCTCTCCCGGGCTCGGACAGCCAAGCAAAGCTGGGATCGGCTTTGCTTGGCTGTTCATAGCAGTAAACTGACATCACTTCCTGTTTACTTGGGAACCATTGATGCCAATTCTTAAAAATCGAAAGCATCTTGGAGTTTTGAATGCTTTTAAGTGCAGAGAAGTGATTTGGGGTCTTATAGATCCAAGATTTCTCCATAAAGAGTACCTGTCACTGCCTATTGCTGTCACAAGGATGTCTGCATGTGGACTTTCGTACATCCATTGGTGGTTGAAACCAAGTCAAACATTACAGACACTAAACAAGTTATTACTGACCTTTAACAAGAAATACAAGATGGGGCTTTTTTATTGACTGCAGACGTCACATCCTTATATACTAACATTTCACATTCAGGTGGCTTACAGGCTTTAGATTTTTTTCTGTCAAAAGATTGGCTACATTCCACAGTTACGGCCAGTTCACACCATAGAAACGCAGTTCAGATGCGTTTCGGGTGCATGTCTGCATGCACGTATTTGACGCTTTCCAGTGCATTTTTCCCCCTCTTTTTTTCTTCACCTTAAATGGGAACATGTGCATTCCAGTGCAATTTTGGTGTGGTAAGGTGCAATCTAGTGCGTTTTTGATGGCTTCCAGTACAGTTCAGTGCAGAAAAAATGCAGCATGTTCTACTTTTTCTTCTGGAACTGGAACTGAGTGCACTGGTGAACAATTCCGTTTGAACCCATATAACCTGCTATCCATGCATTTCTGATGCACAAAAAACAAACTGGACTACTTGATTTTGCTATGTCCCATTTTTTTTTGGTTAAACCAACAATTTTATTTAAAAACTAGGGGCGTGGCAATGGGACTAAATTTGCGCCTAGCCTCGCAAATGTATTTATGGCTAGATGGGAGCATGATGTAATCTATGGCAAAGTATGGCCAGCCCTCTCTTTTTATAAAAGGTATATTGATGAGGTTATTTTCATTTCGAGTAGAGATATTCTTTCCTTACAGAAGTTCATTGCTTTCCTGAATGATATTATTCACAATATAGAATTAGCCCATAATTTTAGTTGGAGGAAAATTAATATTTTGGACTTGACGTTGATGATCAGAGATTAAAAAAATAGTAACCAAGTAATTTTTTAAAAGCACAGACAAAAACAGCTATATTCCCCTTAATAGCTGTCATAATCCTGTCTGGCTAAATAATATTCCCAAAGGACAGCTTGTCCGGATGAGAAGAAATTGTAGTTTACTATCTAATTTTTATTCCCAGTGCCAGGTTCTCAAAGCTAGGTTCCTACAAAAAGGATATTCAGAAACAGACCATGATACAATTATTCAAGAGAATTGTGAGAGGGAAAGGGCCTCTTTTTTAACCAATAGAGTGATTTAAAAAAAATAAAATTTTTAGTCTTGCCTAGGGCATCACAAATCCAAATTACGCCACTGGTTTGACACTCTTCTGCTTTCAGAACGGCCTTAATTTTCATGCGATACTGTAGATTCAACAAGGTGTTGGAAACATTCCTCAGAGATTTTGGTCCATATTGACATGATAGCATCATGCAGTTGCTGCAGATTTGTTGGCTACAAACCCATGATGTGAATCTCCCTTTCCACCACTTACCAAAGGTGCTCTATTGGATTGAGATCTGGTGACTGTGGATGCCATTGGAGTACAGTGAACTCATTATCATGTTCAAGAAACCAGTTTGAGATGATATGAGCTTTGTGACATGGTGCATTATCCTGTTGGAAGAAGCCATCAGAAGATGGGTACACTGTAGTCATAAAGGGATGGACATGGTCAGCAACAGTACTCAACTAGGCCATGCTCAATTGGTACTAAGGGTCCCAAAGTGTGCCAAAATCCCAGAAAACCATCACACCACCACCCCCAGCCTGAACCGTTACAAGGCAAGATGGATCCATGCTTTCATGTTGTTTACGTCAAATTTTGACCCTACCATCTGAATGTCACTGCTGAAATCGAGACTCATCAGACCAGGCAACGTTTTTCCAATCTTCTATTGCCCAATTTTGGTGAGCCTGTGCAAACTGTAGCCTCAGTTTCCTGTTCTTAGCTGACAGGAGTGGCACCCGGTGTGGTCTTCTGCTGCTGTAGCCCATCTTCTTCAAGGTTTGATGTATTGTCCATTCAGAGATGGTATTCTTAATACCTTGGTTGTAACGACTGGTTATTTAAGTTATTGTTGCCTTTCTATCATCTCAGACCAGTCTGCCCATTCTCCTCTGACATTAACAAGGCATTTTCATCCACACAATATCCGCCCACTGGATATTTTCTCTTTTTTGGATCATTCTCTATAAACTCTAGAGATGGCTGTGTGTGAAAATCCCAGTAGATCAACAGTTTTTTAAATACTCAGACCAGCCCATCTGCACCAACAACAATGCCACATTTAGAGTCACTTAAATCCTCTTTCTTCCTCATTCTGATGCTCGGTTTGAACTTCAGCAAGTCGTCTTCAACACGTCCAGATTCCTAAATGCATCGAGTTGCTGCCATGTGATTTGCTGATTAGCAATTTGTGTTACCAAGCAATTGAACAGCTGTACCTAATAAAGTGGCCGGTGAGTGTAGAAAAGGGGGGGTCAAAACCCCTTCTTTTTCACGCAGAATATGCCGCTTTTTATGCCATGTGAGTGGCCGGTGAAATAATCCATGTCGACAAGTTAACGAACCATTGTGTTTAACGATTAGTCGTTTAGTGTACCGTCGTTGAGCTACGTAAATCCTTAGACCTGCACAACTTCTGCTGAACGACTTCAAGTTTGGCTCGTAGTCTTACTCCTTCTTTCTCCTAAATTCACTGAGATTTACACCGTAACAACAACCACGTCTACCCGACCAGACTCATAAATTTTTTGACAACTAGATGACCCTAAAAGTGTGTGTCGGTAGAGATCTCAAATATCTCTTACTAGGTTTTTTC
>BLSH010557882.1:85868-103734 GCA_018402905.1 Glandirana rugosa | reverse complement strand
ATTTTACTTCCTTTTGCAGCCCTCTGGGGCTTTCCAGGACTTTCCTACAGCCATTTTTGTGCCTAAAAGTTCGGGTCCCCATTGATTTCAATGGGGTTCGTTGTCCGTGCGATCGTTCGGGTTCCGTCCGGACCCGGACCCGGACTTTGTCCCGAAGTTCGGACGGACCAGCAGAACCCGAACTTCCAGGTGTTCGCTCAACTCTAATAGTAGGGGTTGAGATCACAAATGAGGAGCAAAGAGAAGTCCGCCTTATTTTATGATGTGGGTCTTTGAGGTGCTGTTGCCAACGGACTGCATGGCAGGTTGTCATATGTCTTGTCAAGCATGTAGTGCCCAAGCGACTGCTGTTCTGGCCGTGCTTGAACTGCTTCAGTCATAGATTGCAAACAGCAACGGTGCGGTCTACTGCACAAGTGTTGAAAAAAGCCCACATCATTGAAGGTTTGGAAGTCAGCGGAGAGTCAGCAGTGCCCTGCACCCGTGGAGCTCTGTGGTATGATGCAATAGGGTGGCTGCCCTTAAGCTGGTCTCTGGAGGAAATCCTGCCTCGTTGGAGTTGGGCCTCCTCCTCCTCACTTTCCTCCTGTCCTCATCATCCCCAGCCTCTACAGCCTTTGAAGTCCGCTTTCTTTCCTCTTTTTTCTTTTGTGTTATCATCCCCTCCCTCCTCGTCACTGGAGCAAACTTGGCAGTATGCTGCAGCTGGGGGGACATGACTGCTAGTGCCTTGTCCTTCTATGGCACCCCATCTCTCTAGGTTCATGTTACTCCCTTCCTCAACCTGGGAACAAACATCAGAGCCTTCAAATTGCTGCGCATCCTCCATCAGCATGTAGCCAACACTATGGTTGTATAATTCTGGTGACTTCTCCTTGCATGATGGTGGGGCTACAGAAGGAGTAACTGTGGACAAGGAGCGGGTGGAATAGGCTGCTTTGGCAGCTGCATTGGAAGACAAACTAGAATGAGCCTGGGTGACAGAGGATGAGGATGTTATTAGTTATTCACTCCACCAACTCTTCTGCATGTTGTGGCTCAGTAAGATGGGCAACAGCAGAAAAAAAGGACAAGTGTGACCTGCCTGCAGAGGATGCACCATGTTCACCACCGCCACTTTTTACTGTAGACACAGAGGCTGCTTGCCCTCTTTTAGTGGCTTGGGAGCATCATCTCCTTTCGGACATGATGGGTATTTTTTTAACAACGCGTTAAACTGTATTATATACTGTACACCGCCGAATGCACTGTATATGTAGTCTAGACTGAATGCAAAGCGTGTATATATATAATATATATATATATATATATATATATATATATATACACAGTATATCACAAAAGTGAGTACACCCCTCACATTTTTGTAAATATTTTATTATAACTTTTCATGTGACAACACTGAAGAAATTACACTTTGCTACAATGTAAAGTAGTGAGTGTACAACTTGTATGACAGTGTCAATTTGCTGTCCCCTCAAAATAACTCAACACACAGCCATTAATGTCTAAACCGCTGACAACAAAAGTGAGTACACCACTAAATGAAAATGTCAGCACGGTGGCCAATATCATACAGCAGTTTAACTGGACAGGTTCCACTCAGAACAGGCCTCGCCATGGTTGACCAAAGAAGTTGAGTGCACATGCTCAGCGTCATATCCAGAGGTTGTCTTTGGGAAATAGACGTATGAGTGCTGCCAGCATTGCTGCAAAGGTTTATGGGATGGGGGGTCAGCCTGTCGGTGCTCAGACCATACGACGCACACTGCATCAAATTGGTCTGCATGGCTATCATCTCAGAAGGAAGCCTCTTCTAAAGATGGTGCACCAGAAAGCCCACAAATAGTTTGCTGAAGACAAGCAGACTAAGGACATGGATTACTGGAACCATGTCCTGTGGTCTGATGAGACCAAGTTAAACTTATTTGGTTCAGATGGTGTCAAGCGTGTGTGGCGGCAACCAGGTGAGGAGTACAAAGACAAGTGTGTCTTGCCTACAGTCAAGCATTGTGGTGGGAGTGTCATGGTCTGGGGCTCCATGAGTGCTGCCGACACTGGGGAGCTACAGTTCATTAAGGGAACTCTTCAGAGACTGGGCCGAAGGGCAGTATTCCAACATGATAATGCCCTCAAACACACCTCCAAGATGACCACTGCCTTGCTAAGGAAGCTGAGGGTAAAGGCAATGGACTGGCCAAGCATGTCTCCAGACCTAAACCCTATTGAGCATATGTGGGGCATCCTCAAACGGAAGGTGTAGGAGTGCAAGATCTCTAACATCCACCAGCTCTGTGATGTCGTCATGGAGGAGTGGAAGAGGACTCCAGTGGTAACCTGTGAAGTTCTGGTGAACTCCATGCCCAAGAGGGTTAAAGCAGTGCTGGAAGATAATGGTGGCCACACAAAATATTGACAATTTGGGCCCAATTTGGACATTTTCAATTAGGGGTGTACTCACTTTTGTTGCTAGCAGTATAGACATTAATGGCTGTACACTCCCTACTTTACATTGTAGCAAAGTGTAATTTCTTCTGTGTCACATGAAAAGATATAGTAAAATAGTTACGAAAATGTGTACTCACATTTTGTGAAGGGGTGTACTCACTTTTGTGAGATACAGTAAAGGCATGTAAAAATAAGTCCAAATAAGCACAAAAAGGAGAATACAAAACCGATTACAACATGAGAAGTATAGCATGTAAAGAAAAGATAAAGAGTGAAAGACGAGCCAAGTAAATAATTCCTTTATATCCCTAAGGCTAACTTCACACACAGAACCACTGCTATATTGGCAAAGATACAGCCTAAATTAATATAATTAGTCATTTCAAGTTATATAAAGTGGTTTCAGGCTATTTGGCTCTCATCAGTATAATGTGTGGACACTGATTCTGTTATGTGGGTCTTGGAGAACAATCCAACTAGGATAGTGAGTTGGCACATGGTGTGGAAAAGTAAAAGCAAGCAAATGCCTATCCTGTAAAGTCCTAAGAGTACAGTCTTTGCACCATGCCAAGTCATTTTTATTGCCTTTTTGGCTAACTATAACTCGAAAACTGCTTTCACACAGAGTTGCAAAGACAAAGAATTCCTGTTAAGGCGTGCTTTGGGCAATCATAATTGTCACACATAAGGGTGAGAATTCCGTAAGTCTAATGGCATGTCATCAACGGTATAAATAAGGTTACGCTTAGACCCAGATCTGCAACCAGCACTTCATATACAACCCCCCAACCCCACAACAAATTTCATAATAAACAGGACTGCAGTTGCAGACAAAAAATTCTGCAAGAGAGTATTGCACAATGGGTTTGCCAGCATCCACATGGTGATCTGCCCTCTTTCTTTGTGACAGGTATTGCCAAGTAAAGTAAAAAAAAAAAAAAAAACGAGAGCAGTGGGGGGTGGGATACATACAGTGAACTAGCTAAACTTAAGCATTGTTAAGTGCTAAACCCTTTACCAGGTCCACCACCTTAGTGAATGGTGAAAGGTCACACTGCTTAACATTTGTTGCTGCAGATGGCAGGTTGTGGCCCTTGGATACGTGTAATTGCACTTTGTCTACGAATAGGCATTGGCTGAGGGTGCTGGTCAAAATATTCAGGAGCAGAGAACAGCCATCATATAGAAAGAAAACAGGGTGTGGAAAGGGCCTTAGTAAGAAGAGAGTAGAACCCTGCCAGAAAGGTGATAGCCAGGGAACAAATACTGGCCTTAGTCACACCAAACATGCCACTAGATCTAAGTCAAAAAAAGGGAGGGAATTCCCTGATACAGCCCATGCGCTGCACACTGCAGAGAGAGACAGTGGCTGCCATGACACTTGACCTGGAGAAGGCTCTGCAGTGAATTCTCAGACAGGAAACATCTGGAGTGACACATGGAGCAGAGCCCTGTGTTTGCAAGAAGACACATCCAGGTATGCTGCTGCAGGGCTTATGCAGTGAGATGACCAATATTTTAGGGCAATTAAGAAAACCTGCACTTGGACTGACTGGAGAGCCTTCCAGGATTTAACATCAGGCCTGAATGCACCAACGCCTGTTTGAAAAAGAAAAAAATCCTCGCAAAGTCTTGTAACAACAGAGCTGGAAAAGATGTCCACCTTCCTAGAGGACATTAAGCACCTAGAGTTCAATTCTCCTGTAGGTGGCAGTTTATCCCAGGGTTCATAAACAGGAAATGCTGCATCCCTCTATGGACAATAGCGAAAATACATTTTACCT
This sequence comes from Glandirana rugosa, assembly GCA_018402905.1. Taxonomy (NCBI): domain Eukaryota; kingdom Metazoa; phylum Chordata; class Amphibia; order Anura; family Ranidae; genus Glandirana; species Glandirana rugosa. The sequence goes on along the minus strand of BLSH010557882.1, from coordinate 99,502 downwards.
ACTTAGCCGCACTTGCATAGATCACAAATGACTTATAGATTTTCACCTCAGAAAAATGTTATTATTGTCTTCTGCATGTGCAGGGAGAATGTTTGTCAGCCAACACACCATCAACATTGTGGATTGGTGTGAGGGCAAATATTATATGTATAGAAACTGTATTTTCAGCCATATATTTTCTACAAAGAAGCCTTATTTCAGCCTAATGAAGAGTAGTGAAACTCTCCAGAAAAGAGGAAGAAAAAGAGCTGCATACAGTACAGAGCCTGTGTCATATAGTTGCAGGACTGAGCAAATAAAAGAGCATGCTTAAAGTGGTTACAAAGCTTTGGTTATCTTTTTTTATAAAAATAACAAACATGCCTATACTTACCTGCTCTGTGCACAGAGAAGCCCAATCCTCTTCTTCTGGGGTCCGCCACCAGCGCTCCAGGCTCCTCCTCTTCATTAGGTGCCCCAGGGAAAGTCGCTTTCCCTGGGGGGCACCCGTGCGTGCTTGCTCCCGAGTCCCGCTGCTGTGTCCATTGACACAGACAGTGGGACTTGGCCCCGCCCCCCACTTCCATGTCAACGGATTTGATTGACAGCAGCGGGAGCCAATCTTCCAGTGAAGAGAGAGACAGTGGTGGGAGCCGCTGCTCTCATGTACATCGCTTGATCAGATGGGCTCAGGTCAAGGAAAAGTTGGGTTCTGGGGGGAGCTGCAGCACAGAAGGTTTTTCACCTTAATACAAATAATGCATTAAGGTGAAAACGCTTAAGGCTTCAGAACCACTTTAAAGGGAAATTTGAGTGAACACATATTCTGAGTAATTTTTTAAGTCACTTTCACATTTGAAATGTTCTTCTATGTTTATGTTAATTTATTAACTGTAGTTACTTACAGATTGACCACTACTGGGATCTGTATATTTCACTAATTCAACCTCCCTGCTTAAAGGATAAGTTCACCTTTGTAAAAAATAAAAAATAAAATAAATGCACATCTTTTTTGCAGGTAAAAAAATGTGCATTTACTTTTTTACTAGGAGCCTGCAAAGCATTGCACCCACGATCAGCAGGGGGAGGGGGGCTATGCAGGGGCTGCTGCAACACTAACATGTTACACCCTGAATATGGGTGTAATATGAAACATGTTACGAAAAGTGAGCTTATCCTTTAGGCCAGGTTCACACTGGTACGACACGACAGTCATACGACTTTGGATCTGACTTTGTCCTGCGACTTGAAGTCCGACATCCATCTGACTTCAGTGAACAGGGATCCGACTTTGATCCTGACAATGCAAGGCACTTTGTGTCTGGTATGAATCTTTAGGGGAAACTCCACACCAAATTAAAAAAAAAAAGGCATGGGGTTCCCCCTCTAAGAGCATACCAAGCCCTTCAGTCTGGTATGGATTTTAAGGGGAGCCACCACGCCAAAAAACGGCGTGGGGCCCCCAAAATACATACCAGACCCTTAGCCACACATGTAGCCTGGCAGATCAGGAAAGGGGGTGGAGACAAGCAAGCGCCCCCCCTCCTCCTGAACCATACCAGGTGACATGCCCTCAACATGGGGGGTGGGTGCTTTGTGGCCCTGCGCCAAAGCACCCACTTCCCATGTTGAGGGCATGTGGCCTGGTATGGTCTGGGGGGGGTGCTTGCTCATCCTCCCCCCTTTCCCGACCTGCCAGGCCACATGCTCGGATAAGGGAATGGTATGGATCTTTGGGGGGACCCCCACGCCATTTTTTTTTGGTGTGGGGTTCCCCTTAAAATCCATACCAGACCGAGAGGGTCTGGTATCGTTCTGGGGGGGGACCCCACGCCAATTTCTTTTCATTTTGGTGGGGGGTTCCCCTTCAAGATCCTCAGCACACAAGTCGCACCGCAAGTCGGATCATCATGATCCAACTTCTGATGCGACTTCTATTCAAATCAATGGGCTCCCATAGGGAACCATTGATTTTTAATAGAGGCATGAGAAATGCCTGACGAGACTGAACGCGGCTGTATCCAGAGTTAAGCAGCATTTAGCAGCTTTTACTGGGCGTTTTTACAGCTCTAGCGCCGTCAGATCGCGCTGGTCCTGGGGTTTTTTTGGAGCTTAAAAACGCCTATGCCACTTACAGCTCCTAAACGCCTGTGTGTGCACGAGGCCATAGAACATGGAGCGGTGTTTTTAAGCTCTAAAAAAAAATGCCTGATGCTCCTAAAAGCAGCTGTAAAAATGCCCATGTGCATGAGGCCTTAAAAACAGAAAAAAAAGCTATTTATAATGTGTGTATATATATATATATATATACACACACACACACCCTGTATTACCAAAAGTATTGTGACACCTGCCTTTACACACAGATGAACTTTTATAGCATTACAGTCTTAGTCCGTAGGGTTCAATATTGAGTTGGCCCACCCTTTTCAGCTATAACAGCTTCAACTCTTCTGGAAAGGCTGTCCACAAGGTTTAGGAGTGTGTCTATGGGAATCTTTAACCATTATTCCAGAAGCACATTTGTGAGGTCAGGCACTGGTATGGACGAGAAGGCCTGGCTCGCAGTCTCTACTCTAATAATCCCAAAGTTGCTCTATCGAATTGAGGTAGGCCAGTCAAGTTCCTCCACCCCAAACATGCTCATCCATGTCATTATGGACCTTGCTTTGTGCACTGGTGCACAGTCATATTGGTACAGGAAGGGGCCATCCCCAAACTGTTCCCACAAAGTTGGGAGCATGAAATTGTCCAAAATGTCTTGGTATGCTGACACCTTAAGAGTTCCCTTCACTGGAACTAAGGGGCCAAGCCCAACCCCTGAAAAACAACCCACACCATAAACACCCCTCCTCCAAATGATTTGGACAAGGGTACAAAGCAAGGTCCATAAAGACATGGATGAGTGAGTTTGGGGTGAAGGAGCTTGACTGACCTGCACAGAGGCCTGACCTCAAACTGATAGAACACCTTTGGGATGAATTAGAGCGCAGACTGCGAGCCAGGCCTTCTCTCCAACAACCTAACCTAACCTCACAAATGCACTTCTGGGAGAATGGTCAAAAATTTCCATAGACACACTCCTAAACCTTATGGACAGCCTTCCCAGAAGAGTTGAAGCTGTTATAGCTGCACAGACACAGTGGGGGGTCCCTTAACCATGTACATCCATCTAGCGTCAGCTTCTGTCTTTCTATCTGTAGAAATTTTACACCAGAAAAAAACATGGTCTTGTTTAATCATGAAACTGGAGGTTCCACCAGAGGCAAAGATGCCCACTTTTTAGTAAACTCCTCCTCAAAGGGGAAATGCACCATGACAAAACAAATTGCCAAGTCAGTCGCTTCCACTGTTTATACATGAAATCATCTAAGATTAAGGTTAGGGAAAAACCTAAGCAAAATGCGTCTGTTTATGCTTCTTATAAAGTACTGGGGTGTCAGATGCCATTGACATGGAAGTGTATCCCTAACCGATTTAATCAGAACTGACAACTCAGATGCTTTGTCGTCACTCCCTAAACAACCCTGTATTCAACAATTAGGTGCCGAATCTATGCCCACTGCCTGGGAAGACTCCATTTCAGACTCTTCTGGGGAAACAGAGGGGGGGGGGGGGGGGCTGGTGCTTCTTACTCACCATTGACTGGAAAAAAGGAGGTTCAACCCGTGAACCCATTTCTATACTGAAAGTGGGGCAGAAGAAGGAATTCCTGTTCTGCAGGCCCTCCATGGAGGCCCGACTCACCCTCTCTGACATGCTGCCCCCAGCAACCATCTTCTGAGCCTTCAACTGCCCTGGGCAACTTACTGTATCCTTCCATGCTAGTTACAGGATTTTGCAGGCTGTCTGACCTCCTACACTGGGTTCTGTTCCCAGCATGTGCAATTGCAAGGGAAGGCCCTCTTCTTCTTGCTAGTGATTACTACTGTGGCAATAGGGCAATGTGCCTATAAAAACGTCAGCCTCAACTCCAGGCCTAAGCCACAGCTGAAGCCAGTGGCTAAATTTACTGCCAGCCTGTGCTGTACCCAGGACCAGCCAGGCAGTCCTCAACAAAGTTCCCCAAAAGGATAAAATGAAAGAAGGGTTCCTAGATAGACCCTGGGCAGTGAGACTGCTAAAAAGCACTTCCTACACTCAAATGTCCCCATGTGAACTTGGCTGCCCAGTTCTCATAGGGGGAGTAGCTGCAGACAAAAAGTCCCCTGAGGGACATAGGTCGTAAGCATAGCCCCCACACTGCTCACCTCGTAAGGGAAGAGCACTACACACTAGACCTTGGGTAGGAGAAGAAGGGAGAAAATAGAGGGAGATCCTCCACTTACCATACTGCTACCAAGGATCATGAGGACCTCTGGGAGGAGGAGGAGGAGGACGCCATCCACTGCAGCTGGGGTGCTGTTTGCTGAGGGGGCACTGTCACAGGACAGTTTGAGGGCAGTCTGTCACCCAGACAGAAACTTGCTTGAAGGAAACACAAAGGTAATAGAATTTCCAGGAGGTTCCAACTCCTCAACATTAAATTAATAATTGTGCTCTTTCCACAGCATGGGGGAAAATGGCCACCAGCATGGACATCCCTGAGATGTCTTTTGTATTTTCAGTTGTACCTAGCGTCCTTCTGCTGCAGGTGGCAGTATACCCAGTAGGTGATAATCTAAAGGAGAGCTGTGTCCTCCAATGAATGAAAGAAAAATAAGTGTTTGGGATTGCAAAGCGAACAAATTATATTTGTAACAAGTGTAATATGTATAGTACCTCTTTTGTAAATAGTCCCTTAGATGCTTTTGCTTCAACTTGATTTTTTTTTTAATTTTTCTTTTCTTTGTAAAGGCTAATTTTTGTAGGTGCTCCTTAGTCTTGTTTTTTGTTATAAGGCTGCATTGTTATGCTCTTAGCAAAAGAATGGTAACACTACTGGGACTACAAAGTGGATGTACTGTACACTTGCAACTTAATAGATGTGAAAGCAGCTTGCACTCTCAGGTAGCTGCAGTATAATAGCTACAGAGTTCAGAGAATAGGCAAGCCTAGTGTGGGAATGAACTGTACTCTGTCTGTACAAAGGAAATCAGAATCCTGTATTGAGTCAAATCAGAGGATACAGAATAATGCTAGTGAAAGACCCTTTTATATTGTAATTGACACACTTTTCCTGAACATTTGTAGAGCTAGATGTATGACATCTGGACAGGGCAATCTTTTGTCATCAAACAAAGAGAATATTAACCTCAGTGAGCTGCTGGACATGTATTAGACCAAATGCACAAACCAATGTCATAAACAGCTAAGATACTATCACTTGGCTGATAAGAATTCTCTCTCTATATATATATTTTTTTTTGTAATTTACAGCCTTTCATTTAAGTGGAACTAAAGGCTACATACAGTATCTCACAAAAGTGAGTACACCCTTCACATTTTTGTAAATATTTTATTCTATCTTTTCATGTGACAACACTGAAGAAATGACACTTTGCTACAATGTAAAGTAGTGAGTGTACAGCTTGTATAACACTGTAAATTGCAAATGATTATGCCAATGATAGTTTTCTCATTTACCTAAATAATTGATGTAAACAACAGTCAGCATAGTTCTCATGTTATCAACTATTAAGAGTACAATTCAAATTTTATTCGAACAAACCTCCTAATGATAACAGTATTTTTTTTCAAAATGAAAAACTTACAATGCACTGTTCCAAATTATTACGCACAGTAAGTTTCAAAACACTTTATAGGTTGTAAAGAACTGAAAATTGTCATTTGTTGTGTTTGCAGCATATTTACTGAAATCAAAAGCTATTTCAATCAAACTTTGAACAACATTTTAACTTTTTAAACATTTTAACATACGACCCCTTATTTGATAGCAGCTTCACAAGTCTTGCATCCATTGAACTTGTGAGTTTTTGGACCATTTCTGCTTGAATTGGTTTGCAAGATGTCAGAATAGCCTCCCAGAGCTGCTGTTTGGATGTAAACTGCCTCCCACCCTCATAGATCTTTTGCTTGAGGATGCTCTAAAGGTTCTCAATAGGACTGAGGTCAGGGGAGGATGGAGGTCACACCATTACTTTCTCTCCTTTTATCCCCATAGCAGCCATTGATGCAGAGGTATTCTTTGAAGCATGAGATGGTGCATTGTCATGCATGAAGATGATTTTATTACGGAAAGCATAGTTCTACCTTCTGTACCAGGGAAGGAAGTGGTCAGTCAGGAAATCCACATACTTAGCAGAGGTCATCTTTACACCTTTGGGGACCCTAAAGGGGCCAACCAGCTCTCTTTCCATGATTCCGGCCCAAAACATGACTCCACCACCGCCTTGCTGACGTCACAGCCTTGTTGGAACAGGGTGGCTGTCCACCAACCATCCACTACTCCATCCATCTGAACCATCCAGGGTTGCACGGCACTCATCAGTGAACAGGACTGTTTGAAAATTAGTCTTCATGTATTTTTCTGCCCAATGCAGCCGTTTCTGCTTGTGAGCATTGGTTAGTGGTGGCCAAATGGAATGTTTATGCACAGATGCAAGACTCTGGAGGACTCTACACCTTGATGTCCGTGGGACTCCAGAGGCACCAGCAGCTTCAAATATCTGTTCTATGTAATGGTGTTTTAGCAGCTGCTCTCTTGATCCGATGCATGGATCTGGTAGAAATCTTCCTCAATGTACCTTTATCTGCACAAACCCATCTGTGCTCTGAATCAGCCACAAATCTCTTAATAGTGCGATAATCACGCTTACGTTTTCGTGAAATATCTAATGTTTTCATACCTCGTCCAAGGTATTGAACTATTTCACTCTTTTCTGCAGCAGAGAGATCCTTTTTCTTCCCCATGTTGCTTGAAAATGGTGCTCTGCTTAATAATGTGGAACACCCTCCTTTAGTAGTTTTTCCTTTAATTGGGCTAACCTGGCAATCTTATTATCACAGGTGTCCAAGATTGCTTTCAGTGATCAAAAGAGCCCTGAGACACAATGCCACCCATGAGATAAACTGAAAAACAAAATATTTAATCTTTGTGACACTGAAATAGAATGTGCATTACAATTTGGAACAGGGTGTAATGTCTAAACCGCTGGCAACAATAGTGAGTACACCCCTAAGGGAAAATGTCCAAATTGGGCCCAATTAGCCATTTTCTCTCATGTGACTCATTAGTATTACAAGGTCTCAGGTGTGAATGGGGAGCTGGTGTGTTAAATTTGGTGTTATTGCTCTCACTCTCTCATACTGGTTACTGGAAGCTATAAGAAGATTGCCAAGACCCTGAAACTGAGCTGCAGCACAGTGGCCAAGACCATACAGCAGTTTAACAGAACAGGTTCCACTCATAACAGACCTCGCCATGGTCGACCACAGAAGTTGAGTGCACGTTCTCAGCATCATATGCAGAGGTTGTCTTTGGACAATAGACGTATGAGTGTTGCCAGAATTGCTGCAGAGGTTGAAGAGGTGGAGGGATCAGCCTGTCAGTGCTCAGACCACACCAATCTTATTTGGTTCAGATGGTGTCAAGCATGTGTGGCGGCAACCAGGTGATGAGTACAAAGACAAATATGTCTTGCCTACAGTCAAGCATGGTGGTGGGAGTGTCATGGTCTGGAGCTGCATGAGTGCTGCCGGCACTGGGGTGCTTCAGTTTATTGAGGGAATCATAAATGCCAACATGTACTGTGATATACTGAAGTGGAGTATGATCCCCTCCCTTCGGAGACTGGGCCGCAGGGCATTATTCCAACATGATAACAACCCCAAACACACCTCCAAGACAACCACTGCCTTGCTAAAGAAGCTAAGGGTAATGGTGATGGACTGGGCAAGCATATATCCAGACCTAAACCCTATTGAGCATCTGTGAGGCATCCTCAAACAGAAGGTGGAGGCAACCTGTGAAGCTCTGGTGAACTCAATGCCCAAGAGGGTTAAGGCAGTGCTGGAAAATAATGGCTGCCACACAAAATATTGATACTGTGGAACCAATTTGGACATTTTCACTTAGGGGTGTACTCACTTTTGTTGCCAGCGGTTTAGACATTAATGGCTGTGTGTTGAGTTATTTTGAGAGGACATCAAATTTACACTGTTATACAAGCTGTACACTCACTACTTTGCATTGCAGCAAAGTGTCATATCTTCAGTGTTGTCACGTGAAAAGATATAAAATATTTACAAAAATGAGAGGGGTGTACTCACTTTTGTGAGATGCTGTATGTATTTTCTAAATTTTCGGGGTAAAGCTGTCCACATCCTTCACACCACCGGCTCTCACTGCTGTCAGTCTGCAATCGTGATGGGAAGATTACCCTGCAGTAGAGCAATCTGAAAGTGAGGCTTGAATCGCTCATGGAGCGCAGCATGGTAGGGATGACCTTGATGGTGGTGCGGAGGATGTTCTATGTTGAACAGCTTTACCCTGGATGCCTGCATACTTAGATGTGCCTGTTTTAATCATTAACCATGTGAGTTGCTAAATGTTGTACCTTCATTAAATGTAACCATATTGCTACACCTAGAGGCACCTCTCTTCTCTTTTATGCTCAGTTGTAACATGACGCTACTCATATATGAAGACATTGCTTGTTTATCAAGTTGAAATTTATAAAAAAACTCACTCACAGACCAAGTTACTCGCAATCCAAGGTTTTACTGTATATGTAATATCTGAGTTTGCAAGGCATTTGGTGCACTCAGTGTGAATTTACACCATTTGTGGTTGTTGAGCACGATATTTAAATGAAAGCTGTTGTGCCCAGGAATTTTGCTTCAACTTGATGGAAAATTTCCATGAAAGATCCTTCCCTCTTTTCAATGAAATTAAAAAAATAAGATGTTCACCAAACATGCTATTTCAGTCTGTCCGATCATATGCACTAAAGAAGGAAGCATGTTCTGATGCTGCAGATATCAGGGAGATGTCTCCATTGTCATTGTTTTAGGAGTGACATCTGCCTGTCTATGACAAGTTTTAAAGCAAGTACAATTATATGAAATACATAGGACCTTTAAAGGTCATTTCCTAAATTTGCAATAAACTAGTAACTGCTTACCGCTTCTATAGCTTCAGTTTCAGGAACTGAAAACAGCACTAAAAAATAAAAAACAAAATTAAAGATAATAGAATACAATTCTCCTAATACTAATTTCAGCAATAAAATCTATTTTTTTTTAATATACAGTACATGTGAATGTGATCTACTTGAATTAAATGATCTACATACAGTGAAACCTGTGCTGAGAAATATATGGGGTATACCATTACTAGCCTCTTTTTCTTAAAATGCTAGTTCCCTAAAACAAATATGCATATCAGAAGTTCTGACTTTGTTGGCTGCATGCTCAGTCTGGGTCAGCGACTCCACTCATTGAATTATTGGATCAGATTAACAGTCAAGCAACTAGAATTTTCAGAAAGAGGTCAGCAATGACAGCCCTCATATTAATCTTTGCACAGGTTTCCTTTTACCAGTCTGCTATGTGGCTTATTCTATAACTGATTTCTTCTCAGCAGTTGTCAACATGGATCTTTGCTGCACTGTCTGATATCCATACAGCTAATGAAATAAACTATATACCCATATACTAATATAATCATGAACAAATAGAAAAGTGAACTTGTACAGTGAGGGAAAAATATTTGATCCCCTGTTGATTTTGTACGTTTGCCCGCTGACAAAGAAATGATCAGTCTGTAATTTTAATGGTAGGTTTATTTTAACAGTGGGAGACAGAATAAGAACAAAAATATCCAGAAAAATGCATTTCAGAAAATGTATAAATTGATTTGCATTTTAATGAGTGAATTAAGTATTTAATCCCCTATCAATCAGCAAGATTTCTGGCTCCCAGGTGTCTTCTATACAGGTAACGAGCTGAGATTAGGAACATTCTCTTAAAGGGAGTGCTCCTAATCTCAGCTTGTTACCTGTCCACAGAAGCAATCAATCAGATTCCAATCTCTCTACCATGGCCAAGACCAAAGAGCTCTCCAAAGATGTCAGGGACTAAAATGTAGACCTACACAAGGCTGGAATGTGCTACAAGACCATTGCCAAGCAGCTTGCTGAGAGGGTGACAATAGTTGGTGTGATTATTTGCAAATGGAAGAAACACTAAATGACTATCAATCTCCCTCATTCTGGAACTTCATGCAAGATCTCACCTTGTGCAGTTTCAATGATCATGAGAACGGTAAGGAATCAGCCCAGAACTAAACGGGAGAATCTTGTCAATGATCTCAGAGCAGCTGGGATCATAGTCACCAAGAAACAAATTGGTAACACACTATGCCATGAAGGACTGAAATCCTGCAGCGCCCGCAAGGTCCCCCTGCTCAAGAAAGCACATATACAGGCCCATCTGAAGTTTGCTAATGAATATCTGAATGATTCAGAGGAGAACTGGGTGAAAGTGTTGTGGTCTGATGAGACCAAAATCAAGCTCTTTGAGATCAAGGATCAATGGAGGAGTAGGAATGCTGCCTATGACCCCAAGAACATCATCCGCACTGTCAAACATGGAGGTGGAAACATTATGCTTTGGGGTGTTTTATTGCTAAGAGGACAGGACAACTTCACTGCATCAAAGGGACGATGGACGGGGCCATGCACCGTCAAATCTTGGGTGAGAATCTCTCATGACAATGACCCAAAACACACGGCTAAAGCAAAATAGGAGTGGCTCAAGAAGAAGCACATTAAGGTCCTGGAGTGGCCTAGTCAGTCTCCAGACCTTAATCCCAAAGAAATATTGTGGAGGAAGCTGAAGGTTCAAGTTACCAAACGTCAGGCTCGAAACCTAAATGACTTGGAGAAGATCTGCAAAGAGGAGTGGGACAAAATCCCTCCTGAGATGTGTGCAAACCTGGTTGCGAACTACAAGAAACATCTGACCTCTGTGGTTGCCAACAAGGGTTTTGCCACCAAGTACTAAGTCATGTTTTGCAAAGGGGTCAAATACTTATTTCACTCATTAAAATGCAAGTCAATTTATAACTTTTTTGAAATACGTTTTTCTGGATATTTTTGTTGTTACTCTGTCTCTCACTGTTAAAATAAACCTACCATTAAAATTATAGACTGATCATTTCTTTGTCAGTGGGCAAATGTACAAAAACAGCAGGGGATCACATACTTTTTCCCTCACTGTAATATTCACATAAGGGCTCTGATGCACGGATAAAGATGCAGACAGACTGCGCTCTCAATGCTGCACACTTCAGATTGATCAACACATTGGTGCGAACAGGCTGCTTGCAGGTGTCTGCACCGAACACCTGTGCATCCTGAGCAGATAGGCATAAAGATTGGTATGTCCCATGCGAATGGGCGCTAAAACACATTTCAGGTAAACTTTACAATACTTTCCCTGATACTTCTTCTTTATTGGAAAACAAATGAGTACAAAGAATAACAGTTATGGGTAGCTAGCCCTTCGTTTAGCTCATACTCGGTGAGCACATGGACATGATTGAATGCTCACAACACGAGTCCCACCCCAATTTAAAAATATACTGTGTGTATGTATGTATGTATGTATATATGTGTGTACACACCAGTGTTGCAACCTCCTGCAGCGTTTTTTACTGGCAGAACATGGAAAATTTACTGGCGGAGCACATTTTTTTACTGCCACCTTGAAAAATAACAGAGCTTCTATTAAAACCTAAGACAATTGATATTTAAACACAACATGGAAACACTAACAATACCCATATCAAGTAATTTGCCTGGTTTACACTTAAAAAATGAGCACAGCATGACAAATTATCAGACCCTGATATTCAGACAGTTGTAAAAATCACAGATTTTTACAAACTGTCAGTAAATTTACTGGCAACCCTGGTACACACACACACACTGATTGGAGATCAGGAGACTCCACAATGTGGGGAATGTGTGTTACAGAACAAGTAAAATGTATAGTTAATATATTAAACAAAATAAAAATTACAAAACGAGTTACATGTATTGCTATATATACAGTATATCCAAGGGAACTGTTGTTATGGGATTCTAGCAGATACAAATATAGAGGTTATAATAAAAACATAATATATTTAGCATGCATTAGTTAACTACCTGCTGTTAGTGTGCAGAGAAGTACAAGTCTTGTCAGTTTCAGCTCCATGGTTGTATCTGGCTGTCTGCAGTCTAATGCTCAGGACTGTAGGCTGCTATTTTCTAGAACAGAACAAGTTTATCCATTGTCTGCTTTTATCAGGCTCACTGAAATGAAACGAGGGTAAGTTTGTTCCCACCAACACTGTTTTATAAAAAAAAAAAAACATTGCACACTGTAGGTTTTAGTCAGGTTGGTTTCAGGGCTATAAAACACAGTCAGTTCTTATTTCACATTTCAAATACTATTCAAAAGCCACCACCTGGTTTGGTTTTAGATCATTAGCCAACTTACATCACAAAATAACTAATATTTACAGTCTTTGACCAAAAAATAGAAACCCAATTTCAGCATAATGTAAGATTACTTTAGATTTCGATAACAGCTGCGACACATCAACTTCACAAGGCTGCAGTATAATGTTGGTAATACCCTTGCTTCTGCAACTGTCCAAAGTTGATCTCAAGACCACAATATGCTACTATTCCCAGTAGCAGGGATTCATGCTGCTGGGATTGACAGCTGTGTTTGGATAGCAGTGGCTGGCGAGCCAGTGCACTGGTTGTGTGTAGTCACAATCACCACAGGTAGCTGCAGCCGCCGACAGCCCGTCATTGCAATGCACAGGCTTGGCGGCCGCTGTATCCACATGCCACTGTCAATCCCAGCAGCAGGATTCAGTAGATTTCTGCTGCTGGGATTCACAGTGTGGCAAAATGCCTCTGCGAATGGTGCCTTAACCACTTGAAGTCCAGCATGTTAAAGCCCCTTCCTGCCCAAGCCATTTTTCTGTTTTCATTGCAATCATAATTGATGACATTTAATCAAGTTATTTCTTACACGCAGCATAGGCATTCTTACAATTACACCCCAAAGTACATTCTGCTACTCCTCCTGAGTATGGGAATAACACATGTGTGAGACATTTTCATAGCCTAGATGCATAGTGGGGCCCAAAATCCAAGCAGCACCTTGGGGCTTTAACCACATCAGTACTGGGCACGAAAACCCCCTTCCTGTCCAGGCCATTTTTAAGCTTTCAGTGCTATCACACTTTGAATGACAAAGAGCTTTCTTTTGGTGGTATTTAATCACTAGTGGGTTATTAATTTTTGTGCTATAAATAAAAAAGTTTGAAACTTTTGTGAAAAAATGCATTTTCTTTGTTTCTGTCATAAATTTTTGCAAATTAGTAATGTTTCTTCATAAATTTTGGCCAAAATTTATACTGCTACATATCTTTGGTAAAAAATTACCCAGATAAGTGTATATTATTTGGTCCTTGTGTAAGTTCTAGAGTCTACAAGCTATGGTGCCAATCATTGAAAATTGATCACACCTGATATACTGACAGCCTATCTCATTTCTTGAGACCCTAACAAGCCAGGAAAGTACAAATACCCCCAAAAGACCCCTTTTTGGAAAGTAGACAGTCCAAGTTTTTTAGTAAGAGGCATGGTGAATTCTTTGAAGTTGTAATTTTTTCCCACAATTCTTTGCAATATGAAGATTTTTTTTTT
>BLSH010557882.1:27424-42012 GCA_018402905.1 Glandirana rugosa | reverse complement strand
ACATATACATACATACATACATACATACATACACACACACACACACACACACACACACATATATATACACACACACACACATTGCGGTTTGCAAGTGGTTTACTGGGGTTATGGCTGAAGCCGCGGTATCTTTTCTTTCTGCCGGCGGCCGGCTTTCTCGTAAAATCGGTCCGAGCGACTCATTAGCCAATGGATCGCTTACCACTTCCACCGGCTCATCTGAGAAACAATCCAATGGTGCGACCGGCTGGTCAAAGAAGTGAGAGACTAGATCATTTCTGATTGCCTCTATGGTCTTGGAAGACCGGAGCGATGTCATGATGTCACGTCCGGTCTAGGGCGGAAGTTAACAAAAAAAAATTTTTTTTTCCAAGCAAAAGATGAAAAAAATGTTTTTTGATGTTTTGCTTTTAAAAAGGTGAAGAGATATGGGGTCTCTCCAGAAAAGACGACCTGTCATCCTTATCTCTATTACAAGGGATGTTTACATTTCTTGTAATAGGAATAAGGAATAAGAAAAGTGATTAAAAAAAAAAAAAAAACGTGTAAACACCCTCCCCAAGAGTCGATCTCTTTATTGATTAAAGATTTGAAGTCATTTGCTAAAATCTTTGCCAAATCGCCTTAAACACTTCCTCCCTGAAATAGTCCATCCCGACCAGACAGGCTTTATAGTAGGCCGGGAGGCTAGGGAAAATTCCAGTAGGGCTCTCCAGCTCATCCATTGGGCCCATACAGGTGATCATCTGCCTCCCGACTTGATTGTTTCCCCCGATGCCAAGAAGGCGTTTGATCGCGTGGACTGGGATTTTCTTAATGCTGTGCTGGTGAGGCTGGGTCTAAGCCCACATATGATGCGCTGGATTTCAGCATTATACACATCCTCTACGGCTCAGGTTAGGTTAAATGGTGGCTTATCCCCTGTGTTCTACATACAGAATGGCATGAGGCAGGGGTGTCCATTCTCGCCCCTATTGTTCACTCTGGTCTTGGAACCACGGCTCCGAAAAATACGAGCTAATCAGAATATTAGAGGGATCCCTGTGGGTTCCATGGAACATAAGGCATACACGGATGATGTCCTTTTCCACATTGTGAACCCCATTGTCTCGTTGCCAAGCCTAATTTTCAGATCAATTATACCAAATCGAAGATCCAATTACTATTCCTCTGTCTCTGGCTTCAGCCCTGAAGGGGGATTTCTCCTTTACCTGGGCCTCTCCCTACATGCAATACCTGGGCATACAACTCACTGACAGTCAGGACACTCTATACACTCATAGCTTTATTCCCTTACTCAAGAAAATTCACCTAGACCTACAGTCTTGGGACAAGGCGACCTCTACATAGTTCAGTCGCACGGATATCATTAAAATGACAATATTGCCCTGCATATGGTTTCTCCTGCAGATGGTCCCTGTCCCCCTACCCTGACACTTCTTTGCGGAGCTTTGTAGCCTTTTCATTGGGTTTGTGTGGAGAGGCAAAAACCAAGACTAGCCATGGCGTTGCTGCAGTGGTCGAAAAAAAATGGGGGTTTAGGTTTACCTGATGTTTCGCAATATTACCAGGACATTGCTTTGCAACGTGTCCATAACTGGAGGTTTAATGCTTCCTCTAAACTATAGGTGTCAATGGAAAAAGTTATAGCAGGCCGAAATCTATTGTACGCTCCATGGGTTCCATGGGAGGACAGGGGCCTCTCTGATTGGGTATCCTCTCTGACTACCCATACTCAGAAGGTCTGGGATAGACTGAATAGGTCCTTGGCCCCCCCAACATCACCGTTGGCTCCAGTGTGCGGTTTCCCCTGGTTTCCTCCCAGTGAGCAACTGTCCTCTTTTGGAACCTGGGTGAGCGACTGAATTTTTAGTTTGGCACATTTTGTGGAGGGCCATACCATGGTCCCACTTGCTACCCTTAGAGAATGATATGGTAGCTTCCACTTTGATTTTTTGAGGCACCACCAGCTTACTGACTTTGTTGATTTGCACCATCATGAGTTGCAGATCAGGTCTACTCTGGAGGGGGAAGAATGGCTTGCCACCTGCAGGGGCAACAAATAAAGATTTCACTCCATCTGGGCACTCTGGAAAGACCACATCTCTGGAACATACTCAGTCTCTTCCAGCTTGGACATTGCCTTGCTGGCCCTGACTGACCCCACATTTAAATAAATGGCCCCGGCGGACCAAAATCCCGCCGTCAACAACCTTTCTGTTGCTGTATCTAACAAGGTAATGAACCGGGTGTAAACATCATGTTCTTGTTGTGTTAACAATAGTTCAGTTTCATGATAGTTTTAGGTCACCAGTGTTTTGTTTATTCTGTGAGTCTTATGTCTGATAAAGATTGCTCTCAACGTTAGGAAGAAGATAGGAGGACCCTACTAAGGGGAGAGGGGATATGTCCACAGGGACCGACTGTCCGGGACATAGGAGAACCTCCATATGTCTTATAGTGCTGATATAGCTCATCACGTTTACCAGTATTCACCTGAACTGCGAACGATGACTCTTTTTTCTTTTGTTTCTATTCATTTTATTTACGATTTGTACTGCTTGAAATGTTAAATGAATATAAAAAAGGACCAGTGTAAAAATAAAATAAAAAATGCAATTAAAAAAAAAAAGTCAAAGAGAACCATCCCTCCGTGCTTGCACACAGAAGCAAACCCATACGCAAGTCGTGCTCGCATATGCAAACGGTATTCACACCACACATGTGAGTTATCGCCGCGAACATTAGAGCGAAAGCAATAATTCTAGCACTAGACCTCCTCTGTAACTTTAAACAGGTAACCTGTAAAGGTGTTTAAAGTGTCGCCTATGGGGATTTAAGTACCCTCAACCTTGTACACACGATGCAACGGCCGTACGACCGGACGTCCAAATTCGTATGTCGGCTGTTGTGTCTCACATACTGACATGTGTAAGCGATCGTATGACCAAGCCTAATGTGGTGACATGTTACGAGCGCATAAAGAGGAAGTTCAGGTGAATGTGATTTGTGAATTAGGAACGTAGGTTTACACGAATGGACACTTCCGAGCATTCCTGACTTCTGAGCATGCGTGTTTTGCACATACAACTTGTTGGACCAACTTCTCTGTACACACGATACAACAGTCGTACGATCGCTTGTTGTACAACCAAAGTTTTCTAGTCTGCTCGTCCAACTTCTGTTGTACGACCGCCGCACGTCGGCTGTTCTTATCGCGCGTACTAATGGTCGAATGATCGTACAAAAAGCGGTCGTATGACCGTGTTCATACGACTGTCGCACTGTGTGTATGGGGCTTTAGTTTGTCGCCATTCTACAATTGTGTGCAATATATTGTGGGGTTTTTTTATTCATTAAAGTGTATTTTATCCCAAAAAAAATTGCATTTGAAAAACCGCTGCGCAAATTCCGTGCAACATAAAAAATTGCAAGAATCGCCATTTTATTCCCTAGGGTCTTTGCTAAAAAAAAAGATATAATGTTTGAGAGTTATAAGTCGTTTTCTAGCAAAAGATACTGATTTAAACTTACAAACAAAAAGTGCCAGAAAAGGCTTGGTCTTCAAGTGGTTAATGGCATTGACTGTATGTTTGGAGTCATTGTCCTGCTGCAGAATAAATGTGGGGCAAGTCACATGCTTCCTTGATGCGATGGCATGATGGGCAAGTATCCCCCTGTATGTCTCAGCATTGAGGACACCATTGATCCTGACCAAGTCTCCAACCCGATTTGCAGAAATGCAGCCCCAAACTTGCAAGGAACCTCCACCATGCTTCACTGTTGCCTGCACACACTTTTTATTGTTCTGCTCTCCTGCCCTTTGTGAGTAAACTACCTCCTGCTACAGCCAAATATTTCAAATTTTGACTCATCAGTCCAGAACACCTGCTAACACTTTTTTGCACCCCAGTCCCAATGTTTTTGTGCATAGTTGAGTTGCTTAGCCTTGTTTCCACATCGGAGATATGGCTTTTTGGTGCATTTC
Organism: Glandirana rugosa; assembly: GCA_018402905.1. Classification (NCBI taxonomy): domain Eukaryota; kingdom Metazoa; phylum Chordata; class Amphibia; order Anura; family Ranidae; genus Glandirana; species Glandirana rugosa. The sequence goes on along the minus strand of BLSH010557882.1, from coordinate 38,024 downwards.
TTCCATGAAGACCATACGTGCCAGATTTCTCGGTACGGTAGATGGGTGTACCTGGTTACCACTGGTTTCTGCCAGTTTTGTACTAAAGGCACTGTTGGACATCTTGTGATGGGAAGTAAGCATGATGTGTTTCTTCAGCTGCATTAAGTTTCCTTGCCCAACCACTACGTCTACATTCCTTGATGTTGGCTGTTTTGTGTTCTTCTTCAAAAGAGCTTGAACAGCACATCTGGAAACTCCAGTCTGCTTTGAAATCTTTTGCCTGGGAGAGACCTTGCTGATGCAGTATAACTACCTTGTGTGCTCAGTCTTGCCATGGTGTATGACCTCTGACATGAAACGATCTTCCACAGCCTCAACTTAGTAGCAGAGTTTGGCTGTTCCTCACCCAGTTTTAAGCCTCCTACACAGCTGTTTCTGTTTCAGTTAATGACTGTTTCAATCTACATATGGAATTGATGATCATTAGCTCTTGCTTGGTATAGCTGGTTAATTATACATCTGACTCTAATCCTACAAAAATCCCTGACTTTGTGCAAGTGTAAGGATGGATTGATGCTGGTTTGAAGCCGAAAGATAGTCACACCAAGCACTGATTTAATTTAGATTTTTCTTGTTCGCTCACTTTGTATTTTGTAAATTGATAAAAATAAACAAAATATATTATTTTTGAAAGCATTCTTACTTTACAGCATTTCTTCACACCTGCCTACAACTTTTGCACAGTACTACATTTACAGACAATATATTTCACAGAATCTTGCTGCCAGCAAGATTTTGCATAAATAGATACGCCCATCTAAATGAGTCCTAAAGAAGTTATTTAGCAGCTGTACTGGAGAGCATAACTTCACCACAGTTACAGTCTTTACACCCTATTTAGTTACATTCTAGCCCAGAATAGAGAAAAAGGAACTCAATTAAAAAGGTTGGCCCACCCAAAAAAATTTAAAGGTAAAACCTGCTTAGTTTTAGTCACCCACTAGCCTCCTGTACCACTTTCTACTGTCTCTTTTATAACCCCTGCCTCCGCTCCTGCCACTTTGATATTTAGTGTTTTCACACTCTCCTGTTGTATACTCCATAATAAAAAAAAAATAGGTATAGATTATAACAGCCATTGCAGGTGTGCAGACACTAGTAATAAAGAGCAGAAATTACCACCACCAAGCTATATAAAGAACCATCAAAAAATTTAACACCCCAGAATTCACCAAAAGCTGAAATATTTATTTAATTTTTAATATCCACGAATACTTATTTAGACCAGTTATAGTGTTTCATTGACAAGATCTAACATCTTGATCATATACATGGATTTATGTTGTCAAAATTAAAGCGGTTGTCTACTCAAAAAAAAAAAAAAAAAACCTGCAAGATAATAGCATAATGAGCTAGTATGCACCGGTGAAATACTCACCTTGAAACGAAGATCCGACCGAGCCTCCATGGGAGCGGACATCTTCACCCGGATCTTGCTTCCGGGTACGCGGCTCCGGCCAGTCACAGCGCATGCGCGCGGGGCTCGTTTTTTCCGGCAGGGTCCGGAACAAATGCCGGCTTTTGCCGTGACATATACGGCGCATGCGCCGGAACATACACGGCACATGCGCCGTAACGATATATTACATTAGAAAGGGAATATCTTCTAAACCTATTCATTTTACCTACAGGTAAGCCTTATTCTAGGCTTACCTGTAGGTAAAAGTAAACAAAAAGGGTAGACAACCGCTTTAATTAACAACAAACTCGGAGGTTAGTATCCCTTGGTGCCCTTCAAAGGAAAAGAAAAGTAACTCACTTGTTCATTTTGTAGCTGCTCCCTTATGGCTCTCACCCTTTCTTGGTTTTCAGGGTGAATATTTTGCTGCTCATTTCTGTTTAAAACATGGAAAAAAGCATAACCGCATGTCATCAAATGAAAAATGTTACCTCAATTTGTGTAACAATACATATTTATGTCTGAGTCGCTTTGCCTCTACTAAACTAGAGCTTCTCTGTATTTTGTGAGGTGCAGCAAGCATCCTCAGCTTTCCTTTAGATGTGAACTGTAATTTCTGTACACCCTTCAAGAAACAAACCAATCAAGTTTTAAACTCCAATAGTTATCAGTAAAGTGTTGATTTTTCAATTTTCAGAAAATCCAGGCCTCTAGTTTCAAAGCTTCTATCAAATTAGCCCGATATCTGTACTAAACATGTTGTGATATTTGAAGTCGGAGAGCTTTTCATTTCCACTAAATGAACAACTGTCTACCGACACAGATTGGCATTTTTTGATTTCTATGGCTTAAGAGAAATGCGTGTGCATGACAATACAGGGTGCCCAGTTTCATTCCTGAGAAAAACATTGTTTAACTCCACCCAGGCATTACCAACTATTTCAGATGAGGTGTTTCATTCGCACCACCCACATTACTTGTATCATTTATTTTAAATGCTACCCCAATGCTCAACCAGAGCACAAGATATGTTGCAGTACACTGCATTGCAAGAAAATGCAACAAAACCTATTATACATACGTAGAGAAGAGTTAAAGAAAGAATTGGCTGTATAATGATTGCAAAAAGGTGCGTGCACTGTGCCACAGTGTGGTGTGAATAAGCCCCTAAAAAGTGCACCTTTGTGCAATTAAAATGTCACAATCTCAAAATAAACACCCGTTTCTGAGGGATCCCAGAGAGGTCTAGAGAACATATCTAAAGAAACGGGATCATGAAGACCAAGATACTATCAAAGCTCTAGAGAAGCATGAATCAGGTGTGGTTACAAAGACTATCCCAAATTCCGAACATCCCCTGTATCACAGTATTATGTACATTCATTAAAGTGGAGCTCCACCCAAAAGTAGAACTTCCACTTTAAGCACTCCTCGCCCCCTTACATGCCACATTTGGCATGTCATTTTTTGGGGGGGGGGGGGGGGGGAGGAGTGGGTACCCGCTTTTCAGAGGGACTTCCTGACCCTCTTCCTCCTTCCGTCACCTGGCCGCCTAGGCGACTCCTCCTCTCCTCCTAGGCGGCCCCTCCTTCCTGGCAAACTTTTGGGACACGTCACAGGTTCCAGAAGATTGCCTGGCCACTAGGAACGCGAAGCGTGACTCGTGCATGCGCAGTGTGTGCCAGGCCGTGAACCCGGGCCGGGTACCCACACTAGGAATGGCAGGGCCGTCGGGAGGAGGGGGAGACGAGCAAGGCCTCGGGCGCAGCCATCCCTGGATCGGGAGACAGGCAAGTTACTGTTTATTAAAAGTCAGCAGCTACACTTTTTGTAGCTGCTGACTTTTAATAAACAAAAAAATGTGTGGAACTCCGCTTTAATAAAAAAATGTTGTTCGGTGATTAAATAAGTCGACAGGGAAAAAAGAGGCCAATAATAGCTTTGAAGGATCCACAGCTAAGATGGAAGAAATGCTTCATGGAAAAATAATAACCTGGACACTGCGAAAATGCCTAGAGATGGGGTTCACCTTCCAGCAGAGCAATGAATCTAAATCACACTGCTAAAGCTACACTGGAGTAGCCTAAAACCAAGAACAAGAAAGTCTTGACATGTAACCGAATTGCCAGACTATCCTTTCCAGTATGCCAGGAATAGATTTGTAATGCTGAGTCAGGTAATGTAGAGATAATGATCACACAGTATATCAACCTCCACATTTGCTGGTCCTGTTCTGCTGGGCTATCTCAAACCAGACAACAGAAGCATGTCCTGCATCAGAAATGCAATACAAGGAGAGAACCACTGCCGACTGTTAGAGATTTTTTAGGTGTCTGCAGCCTAATAAAAGAGCTTTCCATCAATATGTAAATTTACAATAGGGCCTTCTGCAATGTACACTCCTTGTGGGGAGAATGACCTTCCTAAACTGATTTTCCAGCTTGTAGAGATTCTGTGGATGTAAATGCAATAAAATAGTCTAAACTAAATGTAATTACGCATCACAGAAAGACACAAATTTCTGCTATAAATGCATAACCCTCGTAAAGTAATTTTAATGCCTGCCTGGTAATGTTCCCAAAGTACCTGCACAGTTTTAGTGACATTTTAATGCACATACCATTGAAGGTTATGCAAAATATCTCTACTGACTTAAAGTATAACGAAAGACAAAACTATTCTTTTTTTAGTTTTTGATAGAGTGGAAAGGGATTAGAACGCTTGTCGGTTTTTATTGTCGTCTGTGCATCCGTTAAGGAGATTCACCCTCTGTATTTGTCCTGTTTACCGTTATTATTGAAAGTAAAATTCTGGGTTTTGGGTTGTGCCCATTAAAGTAATAGAGGGGAAATCTTCCAATGGGGACATTAGGTTTGGTGAACTGGGGGTCCCCAAGGAATTCCCCTAATTTGCAGGGATTTCCTCTTACTTCCTGTTTGGCTACGGGACAGGAAGTGAAGGGAAATCTTGGCAATGGGACACAGATGTCGATTGAAAAAAGTCACACTGCAACAGGACATCATAACATACTATATACATTATTTCAGACAGCTATGAATCAAGCATTGTGCTTGTTAACATACCTTAAGAGAAAATAGATGAGTGTAGCTACAAAACTCAGACTGAGTACTACTGCAGCAATCACTTGATTGCTTACTCCTTCAATAAATGACCCATCGTCCAACTGTAAGTGCAGAACATCATGTGGGTTTTCAGCCATTCCAGAAAATGGGTGTTAATACCTAAAAGGACAAAAACATGTTAAGTCAATAACATATGTAGTTTATTTTCAATTAGGAAAAACAATAACTGTATATAAGAAATGATGTTAAATTAGGCAACACCATCTAGGAGTATTCCACCAGCTTTTAATAAAATCCATTTTACTGTCTCGCACGTAAAAAAAATTCAGTCACATACATGAAGGCCCGTGAGTGATATCACATACCACAAGACTACATATGCTATGCATACAGTGGTTTTATATAGAGCGGCTGACAAATGCGCTTTTTCTATGCTATAGTAGAAGAAATGTCAAACTGGCAGATGTGCAGGAGGGAGGAGTCTCATCAAGTATACTGCAACAATTGTTTGTGTGTCTATTGTGGTTTACGGTATGTACACTATTATATAACATGGCAAAGAGGAACAGTACCTCACAGCAAACCTCTGCATACTTATAGGGGAGAGAAAACAACATCTCAACAAATGAATGGTCCAACATAGGGGGACAAATTCTATAAGCCAAGACCCAGCAGTTTTCCAATACCTTAGAGTGGATGTAAACCCTCACATATAGCGAGTAGGGTTGTCCCGATACCACTTTTTTAAGACCGAGTACAAGTACCGATACTTTTTTTCAAGTACTCGCAGTACACAGTGTGTTTTTTTATTTTATTTTTTATTATTTTTACAATTTAACCTTTTTATTACAATTCTTTTTTTTTTTTTTTTTTTATCAGCCCTGTTGGGGGGGGGGGGGTTGGTGAGATATAAGGAGGTCTTAAAAGACCCCTGACATCTCTCTTTTGAGACAGGGAGAAGGGGGCAGAGGATGGAGATTCCCCAGTCCCTTTCTCAGAAGCCTCAGCTGCATTGAAGATGAATGGAGAGGAGATAGCGGCTCCTCCCCATTCATAAACTGAAGCATCGTAAGCACAGTTTACGATGCTCAGTGACATTTATGAATGGACAGTCAGTGATCAATGACTGTCCATTCAGAAAAGGAAAGAGCCGATAAATTACAGATTTACCGGCTCTTTCCTCAGCTCTCCATCCTGACAGATAGAGGACAGGGGGAATGGAGGAGGATACAGGGACAGTCAAGGGGGATGATCAGTGCAGCGCTGGAGGGGGATTTACAAATCACTGATCTCCCGACTCCCTGTATACATTTCACTGTAGCAGCTGAAAGCCACGGGAGGAGGAGAAGTGGCTGTCAGTTGCTTTAATGAAATATATACAGGGAGTCGGGAGATCAGTGATTGTAAATCCCCCTCCAGCGCTGCACTGATCATCCCCTGGTTGCCCAAGTATCGGATAAGGCATCGGAGCATTTTGCCCGAGTACAAGTACTCAGGCAAATGCTCAGTATCGGCACCGATACTAGTATCGGTATCGGGACAACCCTAATAGCGAGTGAAGTGAACAGCCTCAGAATATACACAGAGATTAAACAAATCCTCATACATAAGTTTTACTTGATGATAATACAAAACTTAGCGCCTGCCCTTGGATCTGAAAAGTATAAATAAGTGCCCTTATTAATACCACAATAAACACTACATAACTAAAATAGTGAAAAAATAATTAAATGAAAATTGTAAATTATATACTCTGGTACTTATACAACTCAGACAGGACGGCTGCTGTGACTCAGGTCAAACCTGCTAAATGATGTATATGCAAATAACAGCGCCAGTCCCTTAATCAATAAAAGTTCATCAATCAAAAAAAATTGTGAAAAATTTGCAAAAAATATATAGTTCATATATAAACCAAGTTCATGTATAAAAAGTGCATGTATAAATCAAGTATAAATCAAGTTCATATATAAAAAAAAGTGCAAAAAATCTTGAAGAAGGTGCTCCTAAAGTGCTTCTATAGTGCTCGGATGAAAATTCAAGTGATATGGTGAAAAGTGATACGTGACCCCCTATAAGGCCCGCACTCACCAGATGCTGTGGATCCACTGCTTTTCAGTCAGTGGATCGAATGGGCTGTAGGGGGTATATCTTTATCCAAACAGGACCATATGCTGGGAAATCCGGAACTTCATGTACTCAAAAAGAATAAAAAAAGATCCATAGTGCAAACTGCTATATCAACGATTTATTGCGCAAATAATAAAATCCACTTACAAGATCCAGAAGTAAAACAGCATCAACACAGACAAATGATGATCGTGTGTAATGATAATGGCGTGCGTTCCAACTCGCTGACCACGCTGACGGATGTGACGTCAATGACCGCGACAGACCCGGAAGTGACGTCAACGCGTTTCGCTCGTCATAGGAGCCTCATCACGGACCATAGGAGCCTCACCACGGATGAGGCTCCTATGACGAGCCAAACGCGTTGACATCACTTCCGGGTCTGTTGCGGTCATTGACGTCACATCCGTCAGCGTGGTCAGCGAGTTGGAACGCACGCCATTACCATTACAAATTTTTCACAATTTTTTTTGATTGATGAACTTTTATTGATTAAGGGACTGGCGCTGTTATTTGCATATACATACGTTTTACTTGCATATCTGCTGTCTTCAGCGTCTTCAGTGCACATCGTGTTAGAAATGTTTCTTCCTGTTTCAGCTGTGGGAGGGGAGTCTGAGCATACAATGTGTGAGAGCTTATTGGCAAAAAGGCACCCCCCCTCCATATGGGCAGAGGAACGAAGAAACCTACAGAGCTGTACTGTGAATAGACAAGTTTTTGTCAGAAAGCTTGTCAAAAGTTATCATGCTGATAACAGAGGAACGGAGCAGCAGGAAGACAGGGGACTTAGAGCTTTGGAGAGAGATAAGTAAACACTACAGGTATATGTGCCCAGGTCAGATTTCATGAATGGGGTTTACATCCACTTTCAAGGAGAGGTACAGCCAAAGCTTGTTTGGCTGTACTTCTCCTATGGATCACAGGAGGGCAGTTCGTTTTGCTTTGCACTCCTGTGATCCGCTCTCTGCTGACATCACAGAAGTCGGTCCAGGCTAAGTTAGTCAAGGCTCCACGTCATCACGACCACAGAGTCGGATTTCGCCAGATCCCTGGACCGACACCCGGCTCAGCCTCTCAGCGAGCCGATGGGGGCGTGAGCCAGCCACCCCTGCCCCCTCCACAGCACAGCGCTCCAGTGAGCAAGGAGGGGGCAGAGCAGAGATCTGTGTCTGACAGTCAGCAGCTCTCTGCTCGGAGAGCTGTCAGAGCCGAGTAATCGGTGGTGTTCAATCAGTCTGTTCCCAGTGCAGAGGCACCAGGGGTCAGATGCTGCATCCACCTAGGTAAGTATAAGTCTGAAAAAAAGCCGAACCCCATACTTCTCTTTTAAGGAAACAAGGAACATTCCATCAAAAACAACAGTGAGGTCTACATTTTGGACAGAGAAGACAACTGGTTCATAAGAGAAGTGAAAGACACCACCTACATCAAACTGGAACAACCATCCCTGAACATGGGTGGGGGCCTTCGACACCATCAACATCACTACCCTTGTGATTTGCCAAAAATCCACATCTTTAGCAAAGAATTGAGGGATTAACACCTATGTAGACTTCCTGACACCAAGAATGGGATTATGTAACTAAAACAGGATGGCTCCACAACCAGGCTAAAAAAATAGTTAAAAAAGTCCATCTAGTTCAACCAATAGAAATGAATAGAGTAAATAAATAGAAAATGACTATGTACAGACTCCATTTCCCACAGATGATCCAAAGGAAGGCAAAAAACACCCTATAAAGCGTGGTTCAATAAATTCCTTCCTGATCCCCGGGAGGTCATCAGATATTCCTTGGATCAACAATCCCTGGTGTTATTACCTATAAAAATCCAGTTAGGTTTTGTTCATTTAGGAAAGCATACAGTTCTCTTTTAAAACAATCTACTGTTCTTGGACAATCAACATCCTCATATTTCATGGTGATTGGATTAAGGCGTCTGTGCAATCTGTTTGGATATAAATTCTGGGGTATCTATCCAACACTCACTTTAACTAAAGAAGTGGATTGGAGAAGCTACACAATGGGGTCTATTTTCTAAAGGAAAATCCACTTTGCACTGCAAGCGCAGTCGCTGTAGATCTGAGGGGGACATGCAAGGAAAATAAAAAACAGCATTTTTGCTTGTACATGATTGGATGATAAAATCAGCAGAGCTTCCCCTCATTTCAGATCTTCCCCTCAGATCTACAGCGACTGCACTTCCAAGTGTACTTGCAGTGCAGAGTGGATTTGCCTTTAGTAAATCAACCCAATATCTTAAACATTACAAGTCCAGTTGAATGTAACCAAAAAAACACTACTACCCACATACTTATTTTCACTCATTTCTTTTACCCTGTGTCAAACAGAAAATTCCTTCACACATATCTATTAGGGACTACTTCAACAAATCAGAAATCTTGCAAAAGCAGGAGTGACTGCATAAAGCAAAATGCGTAGTACTTCTTTGAAGTTTGGACTACTAGTACATAGTTATTTGGTGTGGAATTCTCTCCAGCATGTACATGATGTGGAGTAGCTACTAGCTGTTATGAAAAGTTTGCAATCCGAGTACAAATAGCATTTTATTTTGCCAACTTCCTTGGCAAAACATGACATGACCACTGCTCAATTTAATAATCTTTAGTGGACACATTTCATTCTAACTATCCAGTGTTCCTCAGCAAGTTATACAAAAATGGAAACATTTACAATTTAACCACTTCAGCCCCGAAAGGATTTCACACTTTAGGACCAGAGCACTGCGTCGCTTTAACTGACAATTGCGCGGTCGTGCGACGTTGTATTCAAACGAAATTTGCGCCTTTTTTTCCCACAAATAGAGCTTTCTTTTGGTGGTATTTGATCACCACTGCGTCATTTCTGATCACCGATATAAACAAAAGAAGAGCGACAATTTTGCAAAAAAAAAATAACAAATTTCTTACTTTTTGCTAAAATACAAATCCAAAAAAAAAATATAAAAAAAATATTTTTTTCAGCGGTTTTGGCCGATTTTATATTTTTCCTCATATTTGTGATAAAAAAAAAAAAAAATCGCAATCGGCGTTTATTGATTTGCGCAAAAGTTGCTGCATTTACGGATGATGAGAATTAATTTTTGGGGTTTTTATTTTTTATTACTAGTAATGGCGGTGATCTGCGGTTTTTAGCGGTACTGCGATATTGCGGCGGACATGTCGGACCATTTTGACACTTTTTTGGGACCATTGGCATTTATACAGCGATCAGTGCTATAAAAATGCGTTGATTACGGTGTAAATGTCATTGGCACTGAAGGGGTTAACCTGGGGGGGGGCGCTCTAAGGGTTAGCTGTGTTCCCTGGGCGTGTTCTAACTGTATGTGGGCTGCCCTAGCAGGGGAAGGGGCGTGATCACGGCTTCCATATAGGAGGAAGGCTGTGATCACAGCCCTTCCCCATCTCCCTGTTTACATACACGGACCTCTGTTATTTCACTGCGGGGGGGGGGCATCTCGGGTAGCCGGCAGACATGGAGGCCACCGCACCCGCTCCCTGGCCCCCCCCCCCCGGACACAGTGAGCGCGTCTCCGGCGGCACGTGCGCGCTCACAGTGCTCGATCTCGCAGTCGCTGTCATATGACGGCAGTTTGTGATATCGAACCACCTTGACACCGTCAACCTGCGGTTGGCAGTCGGCAAGTGGTTAAAGACCCCTCTTTCTCCATTACCTGCACTGGACACTAAAGCTGGCTGTCTTCCCACCTTTTGTCTTGTGGTAACACGCTCATTACCTCAATGCATGATAATGTACCATGCTTTCATGAATACATTACAAAAGGCATTAAAACAGAAGTATGGCCAAAGCAATTGCCCACTGCTGCAGAGCCACGCTAGGCTTTGGAAGGATCCTGAACAAGGGCGGACTGACAACCCATGGGGCCCCCGGGCAATAGACCCCCCGGTCCCTCGCCCACGCCA
>BLSH010557882.1:8099-19794 GCA_018402905.1 Glandirana rugosa | reverse complement strand
CATTGCGCCGTTGCGCTGTAGAAGGATCCAGGACTCCAGCACTGTGACCGGCTCTGTTTTAAAGCAAACAGGCTGGTTCCGGCGTCCATGCTCCTCGCGGGACCCGGAACCGGGAAGTGACGACCCGGAAGTCCCCGCCCTCCCCCCTGCGCTCCACAGGCCGGAACTCAAGGCCCTACGCCCGCCCCCCTCACAGTCTGCCCAGGATCTCCTCCAGCCCAGAAGCCAGGAGCCGCAGACATGTGCGGGGAGCGTTCAGTCCCTTTGGACTTACTTGGGGGGAGAAGCGCCGGTCTCAGCTTCCCTCTGTGCCTGACCGGGGGACCCATCATCCACTACTCACAGGTGAGCAGTCTTAGAGCTCCCACACCCGCCTCCTCCTCCGTGGAGGAAACACAAAAAACTGAGGAGAGGAAGGGGAGGCGCCCTTTTAAAGACTTAATCCTTGTGTTTCCTGCCTTCGGAGGAGGAGCTCTATCTCTCTAGTGCTGTCCTGGACAGACGACTAGAGAAAACTTCTTGTTACCTCTAGACAGCAAGAGGACATGTGCAGCCCCTGATTTTCTTCAGAATCATCTCATTAAGGTTTAACCAGTTCCAGAGACAAACAATCATAACCACATCTCAATATATCTAGTAAAGTCAAAGGATTACACCCCTCACATTTTTGTAATGTGACAACACGGAAGAAATGACACTTTGCTACAATGTAAAGTAGTGACTGTACAGCTTCTATAACAGTGTAAATTTGCTGTCCCCACAAAATAACTCAACACACAGCCATTAATGTCTAAAACGCTGGCAACCAAAGTGAGTACACCCCTAAGCAAAAATGTCCAAATTGGGCCCAATCAGCCATTTGCCCTCCCCGGTGTCATGTGACTTGTTAGTGTCTCAGGTGTGAATGGGGAGCAGGTGTGTTAAATTTGGTGTTATCGCTCTCACTCTCTTATACTGGTCACTGAACGTTCAACATGGCACCTCATGACAAAGAACCCTCTAAATTTCTGAAAAAAAGAATTGTTGCTCTACATAAAGATGGCCTAGGCTATAAGAAGATTGCCAAGACCCTGAAATTGAACTGCAGCACGGTGGCCAAGACCATACAGCGGTTTAACAGGACAGGTTCCACTCTGAACAGGCCTTGCCATGGTCGACCAAAGAAGTTGAGTGCACGGGCTCATGGTCATATCCAGAGGTTGTCTTTGGGAAATGGACGTATGAGTGCTGCCAGCATTGCTGCAGAGGTTGAAGGGGTGGGGGGGGTCAGCCTGTCAGTGCTCAGACCATATGCCGCACACTGCATCAAATTAGTCTGCATGGCTGTCGTCTCAGAAATAAGTCTCTTCTAAAGATGGTGCACAAGAAAGGCCACAAACAGTTTGCTGAAGACAAGCAGACTAAGGACATGGATTATTGGAACCATGTTCTGTAGTCTGATGAGACCAAGATAAACCTATTTGGTTCAGATGGTGTCAAGCATGTGTGGTGGCAACCAGGTGAGGAGTACAAAGACAAGTGTGTCTTGCCTACAGTCAAGCATGGTGGTGGAAGTGTCACGGTCTGGGTATGCATGAGTGCTGCTGGCACTGGGGAGCTACAATTCATAGAGGGAACCATGAATGCCAACATGTACTGTGACATACTGAAGCAGAGCATGATCCCCTCCCTTCAGAGACTGGGCCGCAGGGCAGTATTCCAACATAACGACCCCAAACACACCTCCAAGACGACCACTGCCTTGCTAAAGCTAAAGGGTAAAAGGTGACAGACTGGCCTAGCATGTCTCCAAACCTAAACCCTATTGAGCATATGTGGGGCATCCTCAAATGGAAGGCGGAGGAGTGCAAGGTCTCGAACATCCACCAGCTCCATGATGTCATCATGGAGGAGTGGAAGAGGACTCCAGTGGCAACCTGTGAAGCTCTGGTGAACTCCATGCCCAAGAGGGTTAAGGCAGTGCTGGAAAATAATGGTGGCCACACAAAATATTGACACTTTGGGTCCAATTTGGACATTTTCACTTAGGGGTGTACTCACTTTTGTTGCCAGCGGTTTAGACATGAATGGCTGTGTGTTGAGTTATTTGGAGGGGACAGCAAATGTACACTGTTATACAAGCTGTACACTCACTACTTTACATTGTAGCAAAGTGTAATTTCTTCAGTGTTGTCACATGAAAAGATAGAATAAAATATTTACAAAAATGTGAGGGGTGTACTCACTTTTGTGAGATACTGTATGTTACTCACACATCTATATGTTTTTACTGATGTTTGTATAATAAAATTATATTTTAACCACTTCAATACTATGCACTTAGAACACTTTACTACCAGACCAATTTTCAGTTTTCAGTGCTGTTGCGCTTTGAATGACAATTGCGCGGGCGTGCGACGCTGTACCCAAACAGGTTTTTTATCATTTTGTTCCCACAAATAGAGCTTTCTTTTGGTGGTACTTGATCACCCCTGCGGTTTTTATTTTTTGCGCTACAAATAAAAAAATATCAAAAATTTTGAAAAAAAAAAATTCTCTATTTTTGTCACAAAACTTTGTAAATAAGTACATTTTCTCCATCACTGGTGGGCACTGATGAGGCTACACTGACGGGCACTGATGAGGCAGTACTGATTGGCACTGATGAGGTGACACTGATGATGAGGCACTTATTTGCAGCAATGATGAGCACTGTTAGGCGGCACTGATAAGCAGCACTGACGGGTACTGATAGGTGGCACTGGTATACAGCACTGACGGGCACTGATATGCAGCCCTGACGGACACTCATAGACAGCACTGATTGGCACTTATAGACGGCACTGGGCACTGATAGGTGGCACTGATGGGCACTGACAGGTGGGCACTGGTAGGTGGCAATGGTGGGCACTGATATGTGGCACTGGTATGCATTGATAGGGGCACTGATAAGCACTGATAGGGGCACTGGTGGGCATATATACTGATAGGGGCTCATTCCCTGGTGGTCTAGGGTGGCATCTGAAGGTGGCACTGAGTGCCATCCACATTGGGCACTATGTCTCTTACCTGGTGGTCTAGGGGGGTCTCCCTGGTGGTCCAGATCGGCTCCCTGGTGGTCCTGGGTGGGCACATCCCTGGTGGTCTAGGGTGGCGATCCGAGGGAGGGCTGTGCTGATAAATCATCAGCACAAACCCTCCCTGTCAGGAGAGCAGCCAATCGGCTCTCCACTCCTCAGGTCTGCAGACCTGAGTACAGGAAAGCCGATAAACAGCTTTCCTGTGTTACACTGTGACCAGCCATGATTGGTCACGGCTGATCACATGGTAAAGTGCTTCGGATGGATCGGGCGAGCGGCGGCTTGTTATCCTGAGGACATCATATGACGTCCAGTCAGGATAACTAAGCCACTTCCCGGCCGTCATTTTGCATACGGCGGTCAGGAAGTGGTTAAATTGATTTGTGTTTCTGTGCTCACCTCAGTGACAACCTCGTATCCTCCAAACTCCTACCTAATGTTATGAGAGGGAGTTTCTCCTCCCAATCCTTTGACTTTACTTTCTTCAGAACAGTCTTGCAAGTCACTAACAGCCGTCTCTCTCTTGGACATCTTGATTCCTTTGTGCTAAATTGGCAATCCATGAATCAAAAGAACTGAATTTATTCTCTATTGAGAAGAGGACGTTGAGAGGGGATATGATCAACATGTACAAATACATAAGTGGTCCATATAGTGAACTTGGTGTTGAGTTACTCACTTTAAGGTCAAAACAGAGGACAAGGGGGCACTCGACGTCTAGAGGAAAAAAAAGAGTTAAACTACAGATATGGAAAGGTTTCTTCACAGTTAGAGCTGTGAAAATGTGGAATAGACTCCCTCCAGAGGTGGTTCTGGCCAGCTCAGTAGATTGCTTTAAAAAAGGCCTGGATTCTTTCCTTAAGCAGAACTCTGGGATCGGCAAGAATAAACCCCATTAGTACACCCCCTCCCCACCACACACACACACACACACACACACACACACACACACACACACACACACACACACACACACACACACACACACTATATGTAACACTGCTATAGTTGAGATATTTCTAACAGCAATCAGTGCTGGTATGGTGTATGAGAATATACCCAGCTGCACCACAGAGAGAGCCGTGCCATGATGTTTTACATCACATGTGGCACAAGTAAATGTCCGCATGGGAGAAAAAAAAAAAAAAAGTGCAGCGCTAACTTACTAATCAATAACACAATGATGGCGGAACCCTCTAATGTATGGAAATCTCAATAAACGTAAAAATTACCACAATACCAGTCACTGTGATATGTCACATATAATACACATCACACTGAAAATAAGATATAAAAATGATTGCAAACTTTGCAGGGGTAGTGGAAACCCCTCCTACAGATATTTGGCAGTGTACGGTGTGCACTGCTTATCAGTGCAGCTTATCAGTGCAGCCTCATTAGTGTCCATATGTGTAGCCTCATGAGTGCCCATCAGTGCAGCATATCAGTGCCCCTTAGTGCCCATTAGTGCAGTTTATCAGTGCAGCCTCAGTGCAGTTCATCAGTGCCCATAAGTGTGTTTTCATCTGTGCCCTCCCTGCAGCTAATAAGTGCCCATCAGTGTGGCTTATCTGTGCCCATCAGTGCGGTCACACCAGTGCCTACCAGTGTAGCTAATCAGTGCGGTCTCACCAGTGTCGCTTATCAAAGCCCATCAGTGCAGTATCACCAGTGCCACTTATCAGTGCCCATCAGTGCGGTCACACCAGTGCAGCTTATCAGTGCCCATCAGTGCGGTCACACCAGTGCCCACCAGTGCAGAGTGGGCATGAATGACAGATCAACCGCCCCCACCCCCTCGCCGCCATCTCTCATCAATGAGACAGCGTAGATCTCGGCTATGACAGGTATTCTTGCAAAACACAGCTCGCTGTAACTCCCTCTGCTCCCAGACCCGCATTGTGATAGACAGCGCAGAGTGCACTGTTCCAATGTGGGTCTGGGAGGAGGAGGGAAGTTACAGCAAGCTGTGTTTCACATAGCAGGCATGTCAGGCATACCAGGAATACCTGTCATAGCCGAGATCTCCGCTTTCTCATCGATGAGAGATGGCGGGCGCAGGCGACCCTGGCAGGGAGGAGGAAACCACCCCTATGCGCGGCACAGCTCGGGGGCTGCGAGACCCTCTCCGCCCACTACAGCCGAGCAGGCAGAAATGAGAGTCCCTGCTTAATTCCAGAGAACTACAAGTGGGCAGTGACAAGACCGCTGGCTAAGGGTACAGGAGAAATATCAGCAAATGGTCTTACAAACAGGAAATCACTGGGCAATAACGGTTTTTCAGCAAGTTCAGCAGTCTACTACAGAGGAACTACAGAGCTCAGCAGAAGATGGATGGAATAGTTGGTGAAGGTAAGAGATCGGCAACAAGGAAATGGAAAAAAGTTTTTTCCCAGAGTTAATGCTTTAATGTACATAATATAATTGGGGACTAACATTTATAGGTAAAGTTGATCCAGGGAAAATCCGATTGCCTCTCGGGGGAGGAGGAAGGAATTTTTTCCCCCGCTACAGCAAATTGGATCACGCTTTGCTGGGTTTTTTGCCTTGCCCTGGATCAACTGTGGGTGAAGGATTGTGTATATGGGATTGTATAGTTATATATATTTTTTATTTTTTTTTTATTTGTTGAACTAGATTGACTTGTGTCTTTTTTCAACCTAACTATAACTATGTAACTTTTCTGGACCAATTTCAACTATCTATGTTGCCAGCTTACCCTCAGGAGCAGAAGTGTTTCTACTCCAGCCAATATCCTGGAGATGCAAGTCATCTGCACTAGCACGAAGGTCAACCAAGTATGCAGGATTGTGCTTAACCCACTAACAGGACAGTCTCGCAGCAATGTCCAGCACCGCAATCCATTGTGTCTGGTGGACACAGCAGTCGCAGATTCCCAGGGGTGCACGGAGTACGCATTAGCGGGGCGAGTTACGGATATGTTATGGTGCCTGCTCAAGCCCCCAGCCAGCAGTAAAACTGTTGACTGGTTGGCAAGTGGTTAAACATTTAATACATTTTTGGGGGGGTTAAAGCACCAAACACATTAGTTATGTGCCATAGTATGTATCCTATTACCTACAGGCAACTGCTTCTGGTATAAGGCCCAGTTCACACTGCCGCGACTTTGAAACCAGCATCCCACCGTGACTTCGGCACGACTTGCATACGATTTCTTCAACAGAAATCAATGCAAGTTGTGCTGAAGTCGGACCAAAAGTAGTGCAGGAACCTTTTTCTAAGTCAGAGCAACTCAAGTCGCTCCTATTAAAATGGTTCCATTGCACTTAAAGTGGTTGTTAACTTGTGACAACCACTTTAACCTACAGATAAGCCTATGATAAGGCTACCACGCATGCGCGGGAGTGACATCGCGCAACTCCGGCCAGTCACACCGCCAGAGTCGCGGCCCTGTAAGGAAGAGGGGCAGAAGATGGACGCCGCCAGCACAGGGGACAGCGCTGGACATCGCAGGCTTCGTTTGCAGGTAAGTGGCACATAATGGGCTACTATGCGATGCATAGTAGCCCATTATGCTTCTACATTACAGGGGCATGTAGAGGAAAGTAAACCCCATCTGGGTTTACTTCCTCTTTAATGGGGGGTGACTTGTGCTCTCAGAGTTGGAGCACATGTCGCACCAGTGTGAACCGAGGCTTAAGTCTTCGCTGCTATGCCCACACAGCCACTAAATACTGCCCTGAGCAGCAGTCTTCAGGTGCTATGAAGGTTAACTGCTACTGAGAAAAGGTGTGTCACTTGCCCGCCTCCTTCTCTCCTCTCCACTATTCACAGAGCTCCTATTAATGTTCCACAATGCAACATGTTCTGTGAATGGAGGAGGAGCAGTCATGACCATTTACACAACGTGATACTATGTTGTGGGAGAATAGTAATATGAGTTATGTGAATAGTGGAGAGGGCCGAAGGCGACGAGCTAGTGGAGAAACTATAATGCAACAATTGTATCACAATCCACAGAAATCCACGATAAAAGGTAATGGATGTATGCTTACCAGAATCTGGTGATAAATGCGCACAGATCACATCCAGGTCTGGAGATCACTCTCATGGAAACCCGATGTTGGAGGACAAGGAAGGGTATCCTATCTTGGTACGGCGTTCTTTTATGGTTCCACTGTAGAGGGGTCCTTGGTTCACGGAATGCTGTGTCCTGATGTTATTCTCGATGGGGCACAGTGTTGCTCCAAACGGGGAGACAGGGATGGAGGGAAGTGTGACAACTACTCCTTGTGTCTCAATTGTAGTATTCATCCAGTATATGCCCACACATGTAAACAAGAGAAGATCCGCAATCATGTGATACTGTTTTAAAAGGAATTTATTGCAATCCAAAGATCAAAAATACTCACGACTACGTGAGTATTTTTAATCTTTGGATTGCAATAAATTCCTTTTAAAACGGTATCACACGATTGCGGATCTTCTCTTGTTTACATGTGTGGGCATATACTGGATGAATACTACAATTGAGACACAAGGAGTAGTTGTCACACTTCCCTCCATCCCTGTCTCCCCGTTTGGAGCAACACTGTGCCCCATCGAGAATAACATCAGGACACAGCATTCCGTGAGACCAAGGACCCCTCTACAGTGGAACCATAAAAGAACGCCGTACAAAGAAAGGATACCCTTCCTTGTCCTCCAACATCGGGTTTCCATGAGAGTGATCTCCAGACCTGGATGTGATCTGTGCGCATTTATCACCAGATTCTGGTAAGCATACATCCATTACCTTTTATCGTGGATTTCTGTGGATTGTGATACAATTGTTACATACATCAAGAAGATTTATTCTATTTCGTCAATTAAGTGGATACCAGTCTTCTGACTCATACCTTATGACTATTGTTACCTTAGGCGCTGCAGTTTTTTTCTTACTGACCATTTGACAATCTAGATCGGTTGTTTTATGCGTGCTGCCTACGTACTCATATACCTACCTGTGATTTTTTTCTATTATCATTGTTCTTTTGTGAGCGCGGGATTGTGATTATATTACTACATTAGTGGAGAAACTATTCCATCCACACAAGCGAGGTGGATGGAAGAATCTCCCTGCCAAGCCATTGTATTCTGACAGTGGTTCCTGCTGCTTTTAGAACGCACTGATAAGTGGCTGCAATTGCTTGGCTGCAGCTGCTGATCATTAAAAGTTTTTCACGGTGTCCATTGGTCAGATATCAATATAACGGTCGGCTTCTGTTCAACAGAGAGGATCACACACAAATCAATGTGTCCAGTCCCTGCCTGACCCTTCCAGGTGAAGGAGATGTAGGGCCAAAGTGCAAAGCTACAGCCTGCAAAGCTGATCAGTGTATTCTGACAGCAGAGAAGTCTCTCTGCTGTCAGAATACAATAGCTCAGCGGGGAGAATTCCCCCATCCACATCAATGAGGAATTAAAGTCGATAGAGAACAAATAACGTGTGACACTTGGCCCTAAAATAGCCAATGTATTTTTTTTAAGCTCCAAGCGGCAAGATGCTCAGGTGTGAACAGGCACCATTAGGGGCCCCTTTCAAGCTATCGGCCCACTCGGATCTGCCTGTCTGTTTTTCAGGCGGAACCAAGCAGGTCACCCATTGACTTGTATGGGCAGGCGGATATCAGCTGAAAGGTCCGATCCGTCAAGATCCACTCAAAACAAACGGATGGCGATACGCACACCATCTGTCCAGCAGATCAGATGGGATCGGATGAAAAACGGACATGCAGTCCTTTTTCATCCAATCTACCCCATAGAGAACAGTGGGGATCTGACAGTGGAGATCAACGGCGCAATCTCCCACTGGGCTAGCGGAGTCTGTTGAGTGGATCCGTCCCGTGTGAAAGGGGCTTAAGATACAATGGCATTCCTGATTTCTATTTTTTTAAGCACTTCTAGAAAAGCAATTCAAATTTCTCAGCTGCGAAGCACCCAGGGCTAAAGTTTATAAGCACATTTACACATGTTGGAAGCCCTTGCTACCGCTCTGAAAGTGACCTACAGTAACAGGATGCTCAGAACCCCAGGAGCCAGATCAGGAATATGTAAGAGATCATTCTAATGATAGCCATACACACTTCAATAAATGACTGATTTCCATTCTAAGCAATCTCTTCAGTTTTAAATAATTGATCTACGTTTGACAATCCATTTGATCAATGTACTACACAAAAGGAAGTCGATTTCAATCAACATATAAAGTGGTTATAAAGGCAGAAGGTATTTTACCTTCATGAATCCAACGCATGAAGCTAAAAAACCTTCCGTGTGCTGCTCCCCCACAGCCCCCCAAATACTCACTTAGGGAGCATGCGGCGGGCACGAGTGCTCGCCCCCTAGCTGTGCGTGCGCAAATTGCTGTTTATAGACGGCGATCTGCGCTACACTGCCAACTTGCAGCAGTAAATGTATGCGAGCCGGTCAGGAACCGGGTAAGATATCATCATACATTATTGATTGAATTTCCGTGTCCACCATGTAATCTCAATAGCCGATTGATCAAAATAACGCCGTCTTCATGAACAAAGTATCTCTGTGCTACTGAATGATGTAAAACAGTTGATAATATTCAGCCCTGGCCAATCGACTCAAAATTGAATCTAAATCAATCGGAAGGAAAGTTTTGGCTATGCGATTGTTTGCAGATTTGATTGTTTTGATTGAATTGCACATCTACTGGATAAATAAAAACCTAAAGTCTAGTACACATGATGAGCTTATCGGACGAATAATTGTCTGGGGTTTCTAAAGCACAAAAATTCTCGTATGACAGAATAAAAATTCTGAAGCGATGTAATGTGTTTGTATTGTATTTTCGGACGGAAATTGTACTTATTAAACGAAAATCATGCGATCTGCTATTGTACAAGAAACATTCTCATGTTTGTCCCTTCGGATAATTTCAGATGAAAGCTGTGTACTAATGATGAGATTATCAGAAGTTCGCTGCGAAAGTGGTATCTTTGGATTGTGTTTCCAGGCCTGTAGTGTATATTAACCACTTGCCGACCAGCTGCCGCCGATATACGGCGGCAGGTCGGCTCATTCCCACAAATCGCCATACCAGTACGGTGGTTTGTTTAAGGCATATAGCAGGGGCGGCCGCATCTTGGCGCCAGAACCGATGCGTGTGGCCGTGATGTCCGCCAGCCACCCGCGATCGCCTCTCAGAGAGCCAGAATGGGGATTTGTCAGTGTAAACAAAACAGATCCCCGTTCTGTCAGAAAAGAAAAGAAAAGAAAAGAAAATCGCTAATCACCACCATTATTAGTAAAAAAATTTATAATAATAATAAAAATGCCATAAATCTATCCCCTATTTTGTAGACGCTATAACTTTTGCACAAACCAATCAATATAAGCATATTGCGATTTTTTTTTTTACCAAAAATATGTAGAATACATATTGGCCTAAACTGATGAAGAAATTTGTTTTTTTTACATTTTTTTTGGATATTCATTATAGCAAATAAGGACGGGCTCGGGCGTGTTCGCAAGTGCATGTGCCAGATAGGAAGTGAACCCTGCACTGCGCTAATCACAGGCAGGGAAACATTTCCCTGAAGCGCTGCTGCAGGGATGGGGAAATGTCTCCCTGCCTGTGATTAGCGCAGTGCAGGGTTCACTTCCTGGCGGGCTCAGGCACATGCACTTGCGAACACACCCAAGCCCATGCTTAATAGCAAAAAGTAAGAATTATTGTTTGTTTTTTTCCCCAACATTGTCGCTCTTTTTTTGTTGATAGCGGTGATCAGAAATGATGCAGAGGTAGTCAAATACCACCAAAAGAAAGCTCTATGTATGTAAAAAAAGGACGTCAATTTTGTCTGGGTACAACATCGCATGACTGCGCAATTGTCAGTTAAATTGACGGACTGCCGAATCGCAAAAAATGGCCTGGTCATCAGGGGCGTAGATAAGGGGGGATTTGAACACCCCAAACCCCCCCCTTATCTAGGCCCCTGATGACCAGGCCATCCTGCCAAAAATAAAAAAGTGTCTCTGCCCTGTCGCCTCTCATGGCGCCAGCACAAAACAAACTGTGGAGCACAGCAGTCAGTATTGTGGGCAAAGTGGATGCAGCAAGTCGGGTGTAAGGCACACTGTCACAGGCACTTACGTCACGCTGTTATGACCAGGCTGTGCTGGGTTCACCCCGCTGGACAGATCATAGACACAGTGGAACTGGGCACGTCTGTAGTCCCGCTCACCATGCCTGACTGTCTCTACACTCTGTATTTCTCGCCTTGGACTTAGGAGGAGAATGGAGCAGAGAATGTGCAAGGTAGCAGTACTGCTGCTAAGGAGCTGAGTCTCTGACCATCTCTTGTACGCTTGCATTCTCTGACCATCTCCTTTAGTATGTCTGCAGTCTCTGACCATCTCCTGTAGTACACCTGCAGTCTCTGACCATCTCCTGTAGTACACCTGCAGTCTCTGACCATCTCCTGTAGTACACCTGCAGTCTCTGACCGTCTCCTGTAGTACACCTGCAGTCTCTGACCGTCTCCTGTAGTACACCTGCAGTCTCTGACCGTCTCCTGTACTAGGTCTGCAGTCTCTGACCGTCTCCTGTACTAGGTCTGCAGTCTCTGACCGTCTCCTGTACTAGGTCTGTGCCAGTCTCT
>BLSH010557876.1:25188-36738 GCA_018402905.1 Glandirana rugosa | reverse complement strand
TGGCATTAAAATCCCTGTGTCCTGGCATTAAAATCCCTGTGTTCTGGCTAAAATCCCTGTGTTCTGGCATTAAAATCCCTGCGTTCTGGCATTAAAATCCCTGTGTCCTGGCATTAAAATCCCTGTGTCCTGGCATTAAAATCCCTGTGTCCTGACATTAAAATCCCTGTGTCCTGACATTAAAATCCCTGTGTCCTGGCATTAAAATCCCTGTGTCCTGGCATTAAAATCCCTGTGTTCTGGCTAAAATCCCTGTGTTCTGGCATTAAAATCCCTGCATTCTGGCATTAAAATCCCTGTGTCCTGGCATTAAAATCCCTGTGTTCTGGCTAAAATCCCTGTGTTCTGGCATTAAAATCTCTGTGTTCTGGCATTAAAATCCCTGTATCCTGGCATTAAAATCCCTGTGTTCTGGCTCCCTGTCCCTGTGTTCTGGCTCCCTGTCCCTGTGTTCTGGTTGCTGCATTTCACACCCTAGGCTCATACGCAGGTCAATAAGTTTTCCCATATTTTTTGGGCAAAAGTAGGGGGGTCGACTTATACCCGGGTCGACTTATACACGAGTATATACGGTAGTAAAGTAGTTGTGCTTTTAGTAGAAGTTCAAAGGGGCTACACATACAAATATACTTACCATTGCAGCTCCACTGTTTAGAAATATAGCTAAAATATTTCTATAATCATGTATTCTTGCTGTTCTTACTGAAACTGAAAGGTAAGAAAAATATTTTTTCTCATATTTAGAGAATTTAAACACTTTGGAAAGCCTTGATGGTCTGCTCACATCCACCTAACAAATTATAGATCCAGCTAATCCATAATTCAGGTGGCAGTATGATAGATAGAAGAATTACAATAGCCTCACGGATTCTGCTGCAACCTGTTAAAGAAAATATTGGTTCACTGATAGCCATCACCAAAATAATATATTGGGATGGTTAGCTATTAAGAGTTTAATTAAATATAGTAGTTTGCCTTTAAAGCTGCACCACATTACAAGGTATAATTATGGATGAAAGTAGAATCTCATGGAAACAAGACACAGTCATTTTAAAATGTCCATTTCATGTATGAATGCACAATTTTTATTGTAGACATGAATGTACAGTGGTTGTCGTTTTAATATCAAACGTCAAAATTGAATGCGCAGGGGCATTTTAAAGCAGAAAATGCATTTCTTACATTTATTTCCTTAGCATAGTATGGATATTCCCAAACACATAAGGAATAGGGATAGGCCCCCCGGTTCAAGTCGAATGCATGTTCAACTCGAACATTTGGGATTCGCCTGTTCGGCGCATCCTGAACATTGTGGGGCATTCGCGGAAAATTCGAGAGCCCCATAATGCATTCCTATTACAGGGAAATATCGCCTGCTGATTGGCCAAAGCATGCACATGACCTGCATGCTTTGGCCAATCACAGCACACTCTGCTGTGAGAGCTATGATTGGCCAAAGGCAGGGTGCCTTTAGCCAATCACTGCTCAGCAGCCTCAATCCACGCCCACACTATATAAAGCCCTTTGTACAGCGGCTCTATGTAGTGTGTTAATACCGTGGAAAGCGAGGGAGCATAGATAGCGGCATGCCGGCAGTTTAGTGCGGCAGGTGACAAATACTAGATAGCTAGCCGATCTGTATACAGTCAGTTAGTGCAGGCAGTGCAAGAATATATATGTACCTTAAATGGTATATGTATATATATATAATGCAATTTCTTTAGTGTAGACCATATACAGCTCAGTCAGTGTATAGTATATAGCGTCCGTTCAGGCAGTGCAAGAATATATATGTACCTTCCATAGTATACATATGTATATAATGCAATGCCTTTAGTGTAGACCATATACAACTCAGTCAGTGTATAGTATATAGCATCCATTCAGGCAGTGCAAGAATACATATGTACCTTCCATATTATACATATATATATTGCAATGCCTTTAGTGTAGATTATATACAGCTAATTCAGGGTATAGTATATAGCGTCCGTTCAGGCAGTGTAAGAATATATATGTACCTTCCATAGTATACATATATATATAATGCAATGCCTTTAGAGTAGACTATATACAGCTAATTCAGTGTATAGTATATAGCGTCCGTTCAGGCAGTGTAAGAATATATATGTACCTTCCATAGTATACATATATGTAATGCAATGCCTTTAGTGTAGACTATATACAGCTAATTCAGTGTATAGTATATAGCGTCCATTCAGGCAGTGTAAGAATATATATGTACCTTCCATAGTATACATCTATATAATGCAATGCCTTTAGTGTAGACTATATACAGCTAATTCAGTGTATAGTAGTATAGTATATGGTGTCCATTCAGGCAGTGCAAGAATATATATGTACCTTCCATAGTATACATATATATAATGCAATGCCTTTAGTGTAGACTATATACAGCTAATTTAGTGTACAGTATATAGTGTCTCTTCAGACAGTGTAAGAATATATATGTACCTACCTCCCTAGTATACAGGGTGGGCCATTTATATGGATACACCTTAATAAAATGGGAATGGTTGGTGATATTAACTTCCTGTTTGTGGCACATTAGTATATGTGAGGGGGGAAACTTTTCAAGATGGGTGGTGACCATGGTGGCCATTTTGAAGTCGGCCATTTTGAATCCAAATTTTGTTTTTTCAATAGGAAGAGGGTCATGTGACACATCAAACTTATTGGGAATTTCACAAGAAAAACAATAATGTGCTTGGTTTTAACGTAACTTTATTCTTTCATGAGTCATTTACAAGTTTCTGACCACTTATAAAATGTGTTCAATGTGCTGCCCATTGTGTTGGATTGTCAATGCAACCCTCTTCTCCCACTCTTCACACACTGATAGCAACACCGCAGGAGAAATGCTAGCACAGGCTTCCAGTAGCTGCAGTTTCAGGTGCTGCACATCTCAGGAAGATGACAAATGACGTACGTGCTTACGTCACCACGCCTACGTGATCCCGCGAGTACGGGCTGTTAGAAGTTTGCCGGCTGTTCACCTTGTTTTAAGCGTGTTTTGATTTGGAGTATTGTGAGTACCTGTTTTTACCTTGTTTAATAAAGAATTCCCTTACGTTATTACACTATTTTGGCCTTTATGTCTTCTACGGCATACACTGGGGGAGTCTGTTTGCGATTCTGATCGCTTGTCCTACACGGAGATCCGTCTGATTACTGCTGAGCTGCGCTGCTGCTCTGGATTCAAAGCCTTGCTGACCTAGAGGGATTTTCTTCCATCAGTATACCCCGCAGAGGGTCATTTCTGCTAGCGGTTTCTGACCCTTACTAAGGATAGTGGGTCGCCAGTTCTGGTAAGGGTCTCTATTTACCCCCTTATCACTGGAGGTGTACATCAGGCTGGTGGTGGTAGTGAACAAGAAAGATTCTCAGCAAACTCTGGGTGTCCCCCTCTTCTCACCTACTGTGTCATCACCCCTATCCTTCCCTATGGTGATATCTGGGACTATAGCCTATATAAAGTGACTGTTCCAAATGTGTTTGATGGATAGCTGCTGAAAGCACATCTTTATTTTTGCACCTATCTTTGCACGTATATTTGTTTATATATATTAATTTAGATTCTTAATTGAATCTCTTGCACTGTATATACAATTGTTTCACTTAATTTTTTCACTGATTTGTTTTTATAGCACAAAATTATTTTTATGTTACCTTCAACAATTACCTTCTTTCTGGCTAAACTAATTTGGTATTAATTGCCTTTAGTTTAGATGTGTTTACCACACAGATGGGATTTCCTAAAATGGCCACGATGCACTTTAATGTGTGATATCCCTATTCACAGGAACTTTCAAAGATGGCCACGGTGGCTTCATGCATGCGCAGTGCACGAGTCCTAGTCACATGCATCGCATTTGTAAATGCGATCGGTTACTTTTGGACACTGGTTCAGATTGGATAACTGTTCCTTGTGAGCAACCAATGAGCGTCCGCACTCGAGCGGCGACTAGGGTTGCCACATCATCCCTTTAATCCAGGACACATATTAATTACACAGGTTCTGTGGCTGATTACAGTGGTAATCAAATTCATTTGGTGCCTTATCTGCATTAAATTAGTCTCAGAACCTGTGTAATTTATATGTGTCCTGGATTAAAGGGATGATGTGGCAACCCTAGCGGCGACGTTAGATGCCGCTCGAGTGGAGGGTCTATTTAAATCCCTAGAGGCAGCAGCTGATTTGTACGGCTGTTTGCCCTGATGGATGGACACACTGGAAAAAACCTTGGTTAAAGGTAAAAAGATATTATAAAGCTACACTCTGTCAGTTTCTTCTTTTTGTCCTTCTACTTGGATTAATGTTTTTTGATACAACAGCCTTTCCTTTGCTTTTTATGCAGGCTGCTTTGTTTTTCCCCCTGCATAGAGATTGCCTATGATTTATAGGGGACCAAACAAAAATGAACAGAGTGTGGCAATTGATCCCAATTAAGTAAACTCATAAGGTGAGAAAAGAATTATATTCTGTGGTTAAAAGGAACCAAATTAATGAGCAGATATAATAAAATACATATTTTCTGTTTAGTATAGAGAAAATCATAAGAATTCCATTGATGTGCCCCTCTGGCTATTACACATCTGCCTGAGGATATAAGAGACTCCTTAGGAAGTACATTTTTTTCGATTGACAACAGGTGGGTTAATGATTTTTGCCCATCATATGCTTACTATGTTATATACCAGTATCTTATTAATATGTCATTGGGGCTATTCCCCTATGGGGTACCATAAAGAGCCATGGTAGTGCACAGATTATTATCTGTGTACGACCAATTGTATGTATATATGCCAATGGATGGTTCGGGGAATTAATTTTTTATTTTGTTTTATTTATGAATTCAGTATCATAATATATTTATTTTATACTGTACAATCATGTTGCTGATGTAATTTATACTGTACAATCATCTTATTATTATTTCCACTTTGGTTATTGATTTATGTATCTGTTTATTTGTATTGATATGAATTCTTTAATAATAATAAAAATATTTTAATCATGATCCATCCTTTTATATTTTACCACCACATGTGTCATGTAAAGTCCCAATTGTTTTGTTTTGTTTTGTTTGCTTTTGCCCATTTTAGATATTGAAATAACTGTAGATTAATATGTTGGAATAGCTGCTGATTAATTTGGGCATCTTCACCCACACTATAAAGTAGTCTGTGTAATAAAAATATAAAATATCAAGATAATGATGGATTGAACTGAATCAAATTAATTGCCAATCATGCAATTAAATTAATGTGGGTATATAAAATAAAATAGAATACATATTTAATAATCAATATAAGGAGTTTTATCGGGAATTATCACATTATTCATGATATTAATTATATTGAATATAACTAAAAAGGAAGGACTGATAAAATTAATTAATTCAATAATATGATCAAATAAAACATTCCACAGCAGTAAAATTCATGTTAGATATTACATATATTGGCTTTTACAAATAATAAATATGCAATTAAAAATAAATAAATAATTTATGTTCCATCAGTGGGGGTATCCCCTCTATGGTTCACCATATGCTCCCGAGATCATCCATGTGCGGCGGTGTCCATGATCTTCACGTTTTCTTTTTCTGATCTAAGGTGAGAAAGAGATATGCCATTGGGTTGATTAATGTTCATGTATATAGATATGTATAGAAGTTATGTAATATTGGTAGGATAAATGTTTGATGTAATAATGTTGATGCTACATATACATGGTGACATCTTTTCTCCAATGTAAATATACAATAGTTGGAGTCCATATGTATCCAAATGTATTCATATGTAACATTAAAAGATGCTCTTTTGTCTATTCTAAGTGAACTGATAACTAGGGATGCATCGATACCGGTATCGGTATTGGGGCCGATACTCTGCCTTTTCGTGAGTATTAGTACTCGCGAAAATTGGCCGATACCGGAAACCAATACTAGAAGTGGGTGGAAGTGACGCTGGCGGTGCGGATGTCGGGAGCAGATAAAGATTTCTGGCCCTCCATTTTGCGATGAGTGCTGATACATGACGCTTGTCTCTGGCTGTGCTGCTGTCTGTCTCCTTCAGCCTGTCTGTCAATGGCGATCGGCACGTTTACACCATGTCCCGCATGGTGATAGGTGAGTGAGTGCTGCATTGATGTCTCCTCTCCTTTCTTTGCAGCCAGTGAGTGTTACCTGTGCATGTCCCATACCACAGGCAGCCTGTCACTCTCAGCTAGCTTACATGGCAGCCAGTGTCAGTCAGTATAACCTGTTACATGTTCCACACCACAGCAAGAATGTTTCTCTCAGGTAGCTTACACAGCAGCCAGTGTCAGTGAGTGTAACCTGTTACATGTCCCACACCACAGTCAGCAAGCATGTCTCTCTCAGCTGTTTGAGCTATTTCTCTGTGTTAACTCCCTTCAACTGCCTATGTGTCCAACTGTCTACGGCTGAGCATGCATTGCACAATATAGGTGTTTTCAGGAGTTTAGTGGCAGGGAAATTTACAGGCAGAAAAAACCTAAGGTTTCATTTGGATTTTTTCTTCTGCCTGCCTGCAACTAAACTCCTGAAACACCTATAGTGTGCAATGCCTGGCCAATGGACACATGGCATAGGCATGGCATAGGCATGGGCTAACAACATGGAGGGGAGTTAACAGGCATAAAAATGGCTCAAACAGCTCAAACACCATCAGCTGTTTTGATGTGCATGAGGCTTTACTGGCACTGCATCGCTACTGCTGCTAAGTGATAACACATCCTCCTTTCCATCCTGGAACAAATAATTCATTTGTTCTGTGACTGTCTGTGAAATGTGTTTCTTTCACACATGTGCAAGAAGTTGCACTAGAAACAAGCAACATGACATGTTGTTGTTGTTTTTTTACAAAAGGCTATGTCTTTTTGAGTTTTTGACTGAGTCAGAATGATACCGTTCTTGTTACTGTTCTGTTCTTGCTCCTCCTCATGCCTAAACTACAGAACTGTATTGCACTTGTTTGATTGCGAAGTTGTTGTGATGTTTACATGTCATTGACATTATTTAACATGGTCTGTGCAATTTGAGCTTTCAGAACTTTTTGACAAGCAAATAAAAGCATTTTATTTGTTTCATACGTCTTTTGGAGTTCCAGTTCTTTGTTTCCTAACAGAAATCTTCATTCCCTTTAAAAAATGGTCACCTGACCAAAAAATAGGTATCGGTAATCGGTATTGGCCACTACCTAAGGTAAAGTATCGGTACTCATACTTGGTGCCCAAAAAATGGTATTGGTGCAACCCTACTGATAACATAAGGTGTTAGTAAAGACTCCTGAAGAAGCCGACATCAAGGCGAAACTTGTAGAGCCAGCACCTATGTATTTGCATTGTATGATTCATTTTGTATTTTTTTTTATACATTTATATACTTTACATTTGTCAAACTTAAAATTAAAATATTTTTTTTATCAAATAATGAATCTTGTTAAATTCGGCACCCTGAAATCCAACTTTTTCCTTAAAATGATGCTTTGAATATATACAAGGGAATTGGTGCATTTTTTAAGAATCCCTCTGCTCTCCTGATTTCTCACCGCATGTTGGGCCTCTCTATGTGGCCAGGCTGTGTAAAAGTCTCACACATGTGCTATTGCCATACTTGGGACGAGTAGCAGAATGTATTTTGGGGTGTAATTTTTGCTATGTACATGCTATGTGTTAGAAATATCTTATAAATTGACTGCTTTGTATAAAAATGTTTTCATTTTCTTTCCACGTATTCCAAAGAAATGTGGAAAAAAATGAACTGTTCAAAAGACGCATAATGCCTCATGGAATATACTTTGGGGTGTTTTCTTTCCAAAATAGGGTTATTTTGTGGGCAATTCCACTGTCCTGGTGCTCCAGGGCCTTGAAAAATGTAATAGGTCATTCAAAAATGTTATGTGTAATTTATGCTCCTAGAACGCATGACGGTGCTCCCTGCATGTTGGACCTCTCTACGTGGCCAGGCTGTGCAAAAGTCTCACACATGTGGTATCGCCTTGCTCGGGATACGTAGCAGAATGTATTTTGAGGTGTAATTTTTGATATGTACATGATATGTGTTAGAAATATGTTATAAATTGACCACTTTGTGTAAAAATAAAAATGTTTTCATTTTCTTTATACGTTTTTCGAAGACTTGTGGAAAAAAATGAACCATTCAAAAGACTCATAATGCTTCATAGAATATACATTGGGGTGCTTTTTTTTCCAAAATTGGGTTATTTTGTGGGTAATTCCATTGTCCTGGTGCTCCAGGGCCTTCAAAAGTGTAATAGGTTGTTAGGAAATTATATGTGTAATTTATGCTCCAAGAACGCATCTCAGCGCTCCCTGCATGTTGGACCTCTCTATGTGGCCAGGCTGTGTAAAAGTCTCACACAGGGTATCGCCATACTTGGGACAAGTAGCAGAATGTATTTTGAGGTGTAATTTTTGCTATGTACATGATATGTGTTAGAAATATCTTATAAATTGACCACTTTGTGTAAAAATAAAAACATTTTCATTTTCTTTATACGTTTTTTTTCGAAGACTTGTGGGAAAAAAATTAACCATTCAAAAGACTCATAATGCTTCATAGAATATACATTGGAGTGTTTGCTTTCCAAAATGGTGTTATTTTGTGGGTAATTCCATTGTCCTGGGGCTCCAGGGCCTTCAAAAGTGTAATAGGTTGTTAGGAAATTATATGAGTAATTTATGCTCCTAGAACGCCAGACAGCGCTCCCTGCATGTTGGACCTCTCTATGTGGCCAGGTTGTGTAAAAGTCTTGCACATGTGGTATCGCCATACTTGGGAGAAGTAGCATAATGTATTTTGGGGTGCAATAGGAAGTATGCATATGCTGTGTGTGAAAAATAACTTTTTAACAATTTTGTGTAAAAAAAAAATAATTTCTTAATTTTCCCAAGAATTATGGGAAAAAAATTACAACTTCAAAAAACATGCCATGCCTCTTACTAAATACTGTGGACTGTCTACTTTTCAAAAATAGGTCATGGGGGGGGGGGGGGTTGTACTTTCCTGACATTTCAGGGCCTCAAGAAATGAGATAGGTGGTCAGTACATTAGGTGTGGTCAATTTTCAGTGATTTTCACCATAGCTTGTAGAGTCTATAACTTTCTCACAGACCAAAATATTATACATTGATTTGGGTTATTTTTACCAAAGATACATAGCAGTTTAAATTTTGGGCCAAGTTTATGAACAAATATGACTCATTTGCAAAATGTTATCATAGAAACTAAAAAAAGTGTGTTTTTTTCCAAATTTTCAATCCCTTTTCACTTATGTCACAAAAAAAAAAAAAAAAAACAGAGGTGATTAAATACCACCAAAAGAAAGCTCTATTGGTGTGAAAAAAATGATAAATTTTTTTTTGGGTACAGTGTTGTATGACTGAGTAATTGACGTTCAAAGTGTGAGAGAACTGAAAACTGAAAATGGGTCTGGGCAGGAAGGGGGTATAAGTGTCCTGTATTGAAGTGATTAAAGGGGTATAGTATGGTTAACTAAAACCTGAGTATACTTTTCAATGGCTCAAGAGTGTGTAACACACAGAGTTTAGGAGTCAAGAGAGTGTAGTGTACAGTGTGAGGGGCCAAGAAAAGGTAACATACAGAGAGCAGGGGTCAGGAGTGTGTAACGTAGAGAGCACAGAGGTCAGGAGTTAGCAGTTAAAGAACTAAACGGTCTACCTAAGGCTGGCCATATACTATACAATTTTCTTGTTCAACTTTCCTTTAATTTTACCAAAACCATATAATATGAGGTCAAACCTAAACCCTTTCAATTTGTATGAAATCAGGCATGCCCTTGCACTACATAGTTCAAGGTAAATCTAAAGGAAATTAAACAAGAAAATTGTATATTGTAAGGCCAGCCTTACATTGCATCATTCCTCACTATCCTACTGACTAGTAGTCCAGTAGGAAAGATGCTCTTTCCTAGCAGCAGCTTACAGTTCCTTTTTTTTAGCTCTGGGAGGTATAGTCCACACAGCCCTCTACAACCCGGGATTGCACTTTCTACATTCCGCAGCAGCCCTGTGCCCACTCTGCTTCATTCTCATGTGAGCGGGTCACACATCCGGTCAGATGCCAATGCAAATCTTTTTCTCCCCTTTGTAGCTAGGCATGGGCTCTAGCCTCTGGCTGTAACAACATCCATCCAGCATCCTTCCTGCAGCCAACTATCCATCCTTTCCTCTCTCTGTGCTCTGTCAGTTCTTGCGGGAAGAGAGCAATGGTTTGCAGCCAGTAAAAAATGTTCTGCTGCATGGTTTAAAGAGCCTGCAGTCAGGCTACACTTGTAACACTATTAGTGTTACAGACTGTGCAAAGAGGCAATGAGCCCATTTATGTCAGAGTGGTCATATGCAGCCTTGGAAGTGGTACATGCATAAAAAGAAGATGCTATGGATATACTGGAGGATGAGAAACCATAATGGTTGTAGTCTACATTGCCATGCACAGCATTCAATACCTCTGAAACATAAGTTTGGTTACCTTTTCTGTGGGTGTTCAGAGCTTTCACTTTTTTCACTTTATAAAACTAATATTTTCACCTGTTATGTGGCAGAAGTTGTTTACTATCTCACAGACTGTTTCCTTAGTACAGTTATGTAACTCAATGGACTCCAAACCACCTATAAAATTCCCACAATTTACTTCTACAGAAGTGAGGGACATATAAACTACTGTACAAAAGTTTTAGACAGGTGTGTAAAAATGCTGTAATTTAAGACTGCTCTGAGAAATAGTTATACATATTTTATATTTTTTTTTTAAATAATCTTTATTTTTTGTTTGCAAAGGGTATAAGACATACATTGAAAGAGTGTAAGTCCAACAATGGGGCGGACACATGGCAAACAAATCAAGTCGCTGGTTGCACAATCATCAGTATCAAACAAAGCATTTTTAGTGCAGCTATCGTGCAGCATATAATTCCCAATTTTTCCTATGTTATTAAACGAAATTCAGTAATGAAGTGCAAAGGATGGTCCGGTACCGGTTGGCACTCAATACAAAAGAAAAAAGAAAAGAGGGGGTGGGGGAAGGGATAGGCCACGACCCGTGCCCCCAGCTATCCACCGCCCACAAACGGGCCCCCCCTGACTGACCGGGTGTCCCTGGCTTTCAGACCCCGGACCCCAGAGGGGAGCCCCCTGCCGGCGGCCCCCAACTGGGCCCCCGGGCCCCGGACGCCATTGGCTTCGTCCTTTCACGTTCCTTCTCGATAGAGGAGTTCTAGGGGATAGGGAAGGGGGTGGGGGAGAAAAGAAAAAAGAAAACATAACTCACGGTTGGCCATGGCCTGGTAGGAAACGTGAAGTAATGACTTAAAGCAAATTATTGTATCCTTTTTAACCCTTAATATACGACGTGCTATCGACGTGATTTTTACGAAACAAACTATGACTACTAACACGTTGGTCGCTGAACTAAACAAACGGTACACAGGCGGGGTAACAACCTGAATGTGAGAAAGTTA
>BLSH010557876.1:0-14198 GCA_018402905.1 Glandirana rugosa | reverse complement strand
TTTTTAGTAAAAAAAAAATAAAAAATAAAAACCCCAGAAATGAATTCTCACCATCCGTAAACGCGACCACTTTTGCGCAAACCAATCAATAAACGCCGATTGCGATTTTTTTTATCGCAAATATGAGGAAGAATATAAATCGGCCAAAAACGGTGAAAAAAAATGTTTTTTTATATTTTTTTTTTGGATTTGTATTCTAGCAAAAAGTAAGAAATTTGGGTTTTTTTGCAAAATTGTCGCTCTTCTTTTGTTTATAGCGGCGATCAGAAATGACGCAGAGGTGATCAAATACCACCAAAAGAAAGCTCTATTTGTGGGAAAAAAAGGACGCAAATTTCGTTTGGGTACAATGTCGCACGACCGCGCAATTTTCAGTTAAAGCGACGCAGTGCCGAATCGCAAAAAGGGCTCCGGTCGTAAAGCTGGAAATCCTTCCGGGGCTGAAGTGGTTAAAATGCAAAAACCTATCTGGAGGACAGTTCAACACCCAAGACATTCAATTCAGTGTGAAGAAAACTATGAGGTTGATTTACTAAAACTGGAGACTGCAAAACCTGGTGCAGCTGTGTGTGGCAGCCAATCAGCTTTTAACTTCAGCTTGTTCAATTAAGCTTTGTTCTTTGGCACATGCAGGGAAAGACCCTCAGAAGGGGCTTCTCTGCTAATGTATGCTCTCTACAGTATGATTATATGTCCTGCCAGCCCTGATTAGTGCTGTGCCAATCACATGACTATAAAGAACAGTTTCAGAAGAGCAATTCAAATTTAATTGTAAATTTAAAAAAAAATGGTTTATAGCTCAAAAAACTTTATTGAACATCAAATATGTTTTTTTTTGTGCAATTATATAGTGTAGGTGGAGTCAAGGATGACTGACAATAGCTTTCATTTTGTTTAGACGATAACTATATCCAAGGCTCTTTTTTCACTTTACAGATATTAGCAATTACATTTGACATATGTAATACTGATTTGTATTAAAACAAAGCTTTTGTTTCTTAGTGAATGTAATCAATCAGCATACTATACTCCACCCCCATAATGTTTAGCATTAGGAGGACATGGAGGAGGAGGGAGGAAAATGTTAATATGCCCATATGTGTGTGAACCTCAGCTGCTGTGGGCTGCACAGATAAGGAAAAGGCGGAAATTAAGAGCTTAGAAGAGAACTGAAATTGAACATGTTCAGTGGATGGCACGAGCTGGTCTACACAATCTTAGCCTGCAATGGGGACTCAGAGAAGATGGGAGGGACAGCTGAAGGCAAGATCAACCAGGTATATTTCACTCTACACAAAACAAATGCTTTAGTGGTTCTGTGGGTATATGCACTCTGTTACATAGCATGCAATGAGTTTTTCATAGTCTGAATTTAATGACACTAAGGGCTCTTTCACACTAACGGAGCCGATTTTGACGGGCTCCGCTGCTCAGCGGGGATCCATCCTTTGATCCCTGTTGAGCCAGCGGATAACAGGACAGTCTCTGCACTCTGCGCAGAGACTGTCCTGTCACAACTCCATTCTCCTCTATGGAGAATCGGATGAACACGGACCGTCTGTCCGTGTTCATCCGATCCACCAGACGGATGGGAAATAAGGTTTCCAGCCGTCTGTTTTTGGCGGATCGGAGTGGATCGGGTGTCAGCGGACATGTCGCCGCTGACATCCGTCGCTCCATAGAGAGCAATGGAGCGTCCATTCGGGTCCGCCTGGAAAACTGACAGGCAGACCAGAAAGATCCGCCCATGTGAAAGGGGCCTAAGTGTTTTCATTTCCTTGAAATTTTGACATAAATCAGGAGATTTTTGCATAATTTGTGATGTTGATGATATGCACTGAAGTCAATAGTGCAGGTAAAATTCAAGTGTTTTTTAAGGGTATGATGAGCTTTATTTAAAATCATTTTTTTCCTGAATAGCTCAAACAGCAAAACTTCCACCCTGGCAAACTTTGTGTACAAAATCAGTTTTACCAAAGTCTGCTTATCCCTATTTGGAAGTAAACATAGCTTCCCCATATTCACAAAGCAAAGTGCAAATTCTCTACAACTTTATTACAACATCCTCACTGTGGCTGATAAATAAAGGATCTGAGAATGTTCACTCAAAAAAATGTGTATATATTAATTAATTTTATGCAATAATGTGAAAAATGTATTTATGTTCACTTTCAATACCCAGTCAGATGATCCTCCAGTGGGCTCCGAATACATGGACAAAAAAATGACATAAAAAGTACTTGAACAAAAGTAGCAATTGAACAAAACCATAAATAAATTTCAATATTTACTGGCTAAAACAAAGCAAAATATATTACATGAGACTTATATAATTTATTTTGGGGCAACTCACTTCTGATAAAGCTGGGATTTGAGGGATTTGGGAGGCCTTCTTCTTTAGTAAGTAAACAATAAGCTTAGCATATTCTTACTAATATTTATCAAACTATACTAATAATTTATTTGGAGGTCAGGAAGAGGATTAGTGGAAACAATGGGATTGGGGTGTCCAGGAAAAGGCACATGGCACTGGCAGTGGCCATCTTCTTTAGTACATTATTAATTAAAGTGTAAAGCCACTTTTGTTGAGAAAAAAACATTCCCCTCTGGGGGATCTATGTACATTGCAAGGATTATAACAACCTTTGTTGCCGATTATTAACTTTTGTTATTCTGTAGAAATCCCTGTGTGTTCCTATGTGCCTCTGTTCTGAGTTGGTCTAATGGGAGTGGTTTCATAATTATCTGTCAGTTGTGCAGCTGGAGAGCACTAATGAGGAAATCTACTGGGCCTGAATCCTTTTAGACGTGTTCCTACTGAAAGTATCTCTCCAAAAATGACATTTTTGTTGCAGGAGATGCCTGAAATCTGACTTGTACCTTAGGCAGATTTCTGGGAAAATCAGTGAGCCAATCACACAAGCAGAAAATTACATTTCTGGGGAGTAGTCAGGACAAGGACAGGACAACTCCAGGTAGCCATATTTCACTGCATTTTCAGAAAAAATGCAAATTACCGAGCTGCAGATTGAAAAGGAAAGGTAATTTTTAATAACATTGAATTACAATATGACTTGTGTCGCAATTATATGCGTTATATTATTTTTTCTTTATTTGCTATTTTTTCCCAATGAAAGTGGAGTTACCCTTTAAGTTGTATCTAACTCATTTACTGACTAAAATGAAGGATATATTTGAACTGTCTGGGAATTTAATTATTTAATTGGTGGTCGCTCATTAGCACTTTATATATATTTTTAGAAAGACCTTAATTCAGCCACACAGTCACCAAGGTTAGACGGGTATGCATTTGAAAATGAGATGAGAGTTCCACCTGTTGGCTGAATATGTTATTTACAATCACAGGCATAAAGGGAAGACTGTACAGCATTTGACAAGGTGCATGGAGCTCCATCTGCTGGCTACAAATGAATTAAATTACCATTTGCAATATTACATGGCCACATGACTAAAATTAATTACTTGTAAATGTTGGAGTTAGGTTACAGATAAACATAATGTACTTTACAATGTATGTAGTATCTGTGTCAGTTGCATAATGAGGTAGCTGCAGTGATTGCTTCCTTACAAATACTGAAACATAACTAGTGTTGTATGTTCATTATTTCACCCTCAAACCTAAATATGTCTAAAAGGTTTGGAAACCCCAGAATTTGCAACAGATTTATTTCTCAATCTCCAGGCCAATGGATGCCAACCATGATGTAACACAGTAATGTTCTTCATATACCCCAGCAACACTGGTGTCATCCCAACAGTCACCAAGCAGAATATAACACAGTGATTTTGTCTAGCATCAGAGTCTCATTCCTGTTGCCATCCCCATGTCAATGGTCACCAAGCATGATTTAACAAAGCTGTCTTTTACAAATTAACAATGCAGAGCTATTCTTTTCTTCTTTTTTTTTCTTTTGAGGCAACCATATCATTTTTGTTCTAAATTGAGCCCAAAAATTCAGCTCATCTCATAGCATAGTTAAGCCAAAACCAGTAATTCTATGCCAAGAAATATTTTCTACATCTACATATTCTGTAATTTCATGGACAGATAAGCCTTTGTGTTCTGTAAGTTTGAAATCTTCACCTTCAGATATGCTTTCTACATCTGCAGAATCAATTTCCACATATTCTGATGCTTTTTTTACATTAAGGCCTCATACACACAGGCGTATCTTTAAAAAGAAACAAAACGTCTGGCCCGACATCAAGGAAAAAAAAATCTGTGTTTTTCGGCGTTATGCATCGGCGTTAGTGAGCGTTAGTGAGCATCGGCGCCAATAGGCGTTTTTTTTAAAAAAATCATCCCTCTGCTATTTTTCAACCTAAAAACGTTGGCGTCAAAAAACGCCGGAAAATGCCGGTACAATATTAGTTGGCGTTTGTTGGCGTTAGTTGGCGTTTTGCGGCGTCGGCGCCAAAAAATGCCAAAACGTTACAGCCTTAGAACGCGATGGCCGCGGGTTCTACTTTCAGCTCACTAACACCGACGCCATCTACAGCTCAAAAACGCCAACGTTTTTATGGGGCCATTGACTAACATGGAGAGCTGCAAAAAACGCCAGAAAACGCCGGCGTCAAAAAACGTCAGTGTGTATGAGGCCTTAAAGTGGGCTATACACTTATAGATTAGATTTTGTTCAGCATGCAGGCTGAATGAAAGAAACCTAATAGATTCCTCCATTAATGCCAAGCAGCACAGATGAATGAATTTCCCATGACAGCTATTGTAATAGCCAAACAGTGAAGACATCTAACTGGATGCAGACAGCCCACCATTTCCCACACGGCTCCAAAGTCAATCAATCAGCCGAAATTCAAACCACCTATGGCAGCCATAAGTCTAAGGCCTGATTCACACCTATGCATTTTTAGTGCTTTTTGCATTTTGCAGATTTGCACTACAGTCCATTTAACATGGCTTCCTATGGAACACGTTCTCTAGTGCAAATCTGCAAAATGCAAAAAGCACTAAAAATGCATAGGTGTGAATCAGGCCTAAGACATTTGTGGCATCAGATCCTTTTTTCTCGTACAACATAAAAATACTATCAAATAAAATATACTTTATGATGTAGCCCCCTCCAAGTTAGGTGCTACTAGGTATAGATACATTTTGTTTATTTATGGGCTGCACTGCAATCTGTACAGCTGGGTTTGGTCTGTTACAGGCTGTTCTGCACCCTGCAGCTGCAGGCTTGCCTACTTTCCCCTGTATTCCTGAAGGTGCTAAAACTTAGTGAGCTTGAAGGGGCAGATCCTGGGCTAATTGTTCATATTGCCTCAACCAATCCCTGGTCAGGAGAGTGACCAACAGGGGGCTGAAGGGGGTACAGGACAGGGTCCGGCTGATACTGGAAGGAGGCATACGTGTATACAGGGACACAGTGAGTAGAGGCCTGAGAGAAATCCTGGGTAGAGACTCTTTCTGCCTGTGCTCTTTGCTGAAGTAACTGTTCCAAATTCGCTGGCCAGGCTGTTTCCCGTGTGGGTTTCCACTGTGCCGATTTTGTTCATATTCTTCTATAATGAAAGCCTTTACTGCAAGAAATTAACTGTTGTAACATGGTGCACTCAACCATGTTTATTCTAGTTCTGTGTATCCCAAGGCTCACCCTGATCCCTATCTCAGTTCTTCAAAAAAGAAAAATAACACAAAAGGACACTGTCTGCCTAATCACTGGTGAAGGATTAAGAATGTACCTGGCTGCTGTGCACCAAATAGGGAATAGAACCTGGGACAAACAGCTGGGTCAGTCTTGGGTCTGCGCTATAATGAAAGCACACCCTATCCAGCCACCATCAGGTGCTACTAATCTGTTATCTTTCCAAAGACATAAAATCTACTTTCATTACTTCACCTGGTGCTTACACTGTTCAAAAAAGGTCTTTTATTCTTTGTAGAAACCAAAGAATTGCTTTGCTCCCCTGTTATGGCTTTCAGTTTTAAAAGCAAAGTTGATTCCTTACTGGTTGGTAAGCTGAAAAAGTACATTTATATATAGTGAATCCGGAAAGTATTCATGGCGCTTCACTTTTTCCACATTTTGTTATGTTACAGTCTTATTCCAAAAATTGATTAAATTCATAATTTTCTTCAAAATTCTACAAACAATACCCCATAATGATAACATGAAAGAAGTTTGTTTGAAATCTGCAAATTTATTAAAAAAAACACCTGTACATAAGTATTCACAGCCTTTGCTAAATACTTTGTTGAAGCACCTTTGGTCTTTTTTCAGTATGATGTGACAATCTTGGCACACCTATTTGTTGGGCAGCTTCTCCCATTCATCTTTGCAGGACCTCTCAAGCTCCATCAGGTTGGATGGGGAGCGTCGATTGCACAGCCATTTACAGATCTCTCCAGAGATGTTCAATCGGGTTCAAGTCTGGGCACTGGCTGGGCCACTCACAGACATTCACAGAGCTGTCCCATAGCCACTGTTATCTTGGCTGTGTGCTTAGGGCTGTTGTCCTGTTGGAAGATTAACATTCACCCCCAGTCTGAGGTCCAGAGCACTCTGGAGCAGGTTTTAAACAAGGATGTCTCTGTATATTGCTTCATTCATCTTTCCCTCAATCCTGACCAGTCTCCCAGTTGCTGCCACTGAAAAACATCCCCATTGGTCAGGCAATGAGCTGTGCCTGATTTCCTCCAGACATGACACTTGCCATTCAGGCCAAAGAGCCAATCTTTGTTTCATCAGACCACAGTATTTTGTTTCTCATGGTCTGAGAGTCCTTTAGGTGACTTTTGGCAAACTCCAAGCGGGCTGTCATGTGCCTTTTACTGAGGAGTGGCTTCCATCTGGCCACTCTACCATACAGGCTTTGAGTGCTGCAGAGATGGTTGTTCTTCTGGAATGTTTTCCCCTCTCCACAGAGAAATGCTGAAACTCTGTCAGAGTGACCAGCGGGTTCTTGGTCACCTCCCTGACTAAGGCCCTTCTCCCCCGATTGCTCAGTTTGACCTGACAGGCCGCTCTAGGAAGAGTCCTGGGGGTTCTGCAGAAATTGTTCTGTACTCTTCCCCAGATCTGTGCCTCGATATAATCCTGTCTTGGACTTCATGGTAGGGTTGCCACATCATCCCTTTAATCCAGGACACATATGAATTATGCAGGTTCTGTGGCTAATTTAATGCAGATAAGGCACCAAGTGAGTTTAATTACCACCTTAATCAGCCTCAGAACCTGTGTGATTAGTATGTGTCCTGGATTAAAGGGATGATGTGGCAACTCTACTTCATGGCTTGGTTTGCGCTCTGAAATGCACTGTTAACTGTGGGACCTTATATAGACAGGTGTGTGTGCCTTTCCAAATAATGACCAATAAACTGAATTTACCACAGGTGGACTTCAAACAAGTTGTAGAAACATCTCAAGGATGATCAGTGGAAACAGGATGCACCTGAGCAAAATTTTGCATGTCATGACAACGGCCATGAATACTTATGTACATGTGATTTTTTGTTTTTTTATTTTTAACAAATTTGCAAAGATTTCAAACAAACTTCTTTCACATTGTCATTATGAGGCATTGCTTGTAGAATTTTGAGGAAAATAATGAATTTAATCCATTTTGGTATAAGGCTGTAACATAACAAAGTGTGGAAAAAGTGAAGCGCTGTGAATACTTTCCAGATGCACTGTATGCACATGCCAGAGAACAGGAGGTATCGGCACAACATTGGCAAATGCATATCTGTCTGCAGAGAATAAGTTAGATATTGAAGCTCATTGATGGATTTTCAAACCTAACTACACTGGTGGAAAATTTGTGACAAATGCAAGCGGTGCCCTTTTGAAACATTCTAATAATGCTACAAATGAAAGACATTTACCTCGTAAAGGGTCAAGGAAAAAAATACCTGGGGTTTAGAGAATAAACCCCTTTCTAACCCCTTTTGAATAGTTTCAATATCGGCTTTACTATGTAGTCAATGATCAGGCAATAACCAGTCTGGAAGAAAAAATTAAATTGAAACCACAATATGTCATATTTAGACCCCAAACAGTTTAGCCAGGTTCAACATTAACTGATATTGATATTATTGAACTTCAAGTTGAACATAGAGTGGGATTCCAGGCACCACCTAACTAAGGCACTCCATTCTGCCTGAAAGGAAGTTCATTAGAATAGGTGTGGGGAGGAGGAGGGGGCATTTTTAAGATGACTTACGTGGTGTCTGGAATTCCACCTTAAAGAAAAATTATCATTTTCTAAAGAACACCATCTGTTCCTCCAAATATGTAAATTAGAATTTTGTTTAGAATGAAGACTTCACTGATATGAAATGTATAGCATGTGAGAACTGTCTTACTTGATTTTGTATGACCAAAGCTTGGAATCTGCGTCATATACAAACTTTTATGCAGAAAATGATGTACTTCATTCTCTTGCATGGACTCAAGTGTCTTGTGAAAGAAGTAGAAAATAGTGCAAAAAATGAAGGTCTTTAATTAGACAGGATCTTCAGGAATTCTTTATTTTAATGAACACTGAGAGTAATATCAGCTAAATTTTGGTTTATAATAAATTTATACATTTACTCATTCTCCCTCAGTTTTTCAAAAAAAATCTCCTTTAAAGCCAAATAAAAAAAACTATGGTTAATACACTACTATAAATGTAAAATATTACGAGCCAACATAGATTTGTGTCTAAAACTCTAAGCAATAAACTGGAGGCAAAACAACCATGTTTTCAACCCTTTTTTGTCGATTAATTTCTCATACATTTTTTTTCTAAGTTAAACATTTAAAAGAAAAACAGACGACCATCCCAATTCTATCACCTACTTCC
The DNA here is from genome assembly GCA_018402905.1 of Glandirana rugosa. NCBI lineage: Eukaryota > Metazoa > Chordata > Amphibia > Anura > Ranidae > Glandirana > Glandirana rugosa. Next base: position 5,372 of record BLSH010557876.1, on the reverse strand, counting down.
CTTAGTGCAGTGGTTCTCAACTCCGGTCCTCGGGCCCCCCCAACAGGCCAGATTTTAAGTATTACCTTGGGGAGATGCAGACTAGAATACTGCAATCACTGAGCAGCAAATGATATCACCTGTGATGTATTTCAGTTATCCTGCAAACCTGGCCTTTTGGGGGGGGCCCGAGGACCGGAGTTGAGAACCACTGCCTTAGAGGCATAGGATAGTCCAGTAACATCAAACACTAAAATGAAGGCCAACAAAGCCACTACCAACTACTCAGGAAATTATTTCAAGTTGCCATTTTAAATAATGGATCAATAAAGAGCACAATAACTCTAGAAACATTGCTTAAGTCCACATAACTGATACCAACATCTTGAAGACTAGTTAATACAATGATTTAATCTATGTATCATTGGTCATCATTCTTTCATACTTGGAGAAACTTGCCTGATGACATCCTTGATACATTTACTCATTCTCCTTTATTTTAAAAGCAATGTGCCCATTCACATTAAAATGCAAATGGCAGGGGTGGAAGATAGCTCTGTGGAAATTTTTCTGTCTGTGCCTGCATTTCTTAATGACATGCCAATACATTTTATAATAGTTAAACAATGCTAAAATGCAAGGAACAACCACCCCAAAATCCAACACAGGCATAGTTTTCCTAAGCCAGTGGTTCTTAACTCCTGTCCTCGGGACCCACTAACAGGCCAGGTTTGCAGGATAACTGAAATACATCACAGGTGATATTGTTTGCTGCTCAGTGATTGCAGTATTCTAGTCTGCCTCTCCCCAAGGTAAGGCTGGGTTCACACTATCCGACAAAAAAACGGTCCAACTTTGATCCTACTTTGCTGTGCGATTTACGGTCCTACATAGGGTCAAAGTCAGACTATTTGTCTGTGAACAGGGATCCGACTTTGATCCCGACAATGCCAGGCACCTTGTGCTCTGGGGATCTTGAAGGGGAACTCCACGCCAAATTTAAAAAAAATGGCATGGGGTTCCCCTCCAAGAGCATACCAGGCCCTTTGGTCTGGTATGGGTTTTAAGGGGAACCCCCACGCTGAAAAAAACGGTGTGGGGTCCCCCCAAAATCCATACCAGACCCTTATCCGAGCATGCAGCCCGGCAGGCCAGGAAAGGGGGTGGGGACGAGCGAGCGTGCCCCCCCTGGACCATACCAGGCCGCGTGCCCTCAACATGGGGAGTATGGGTGCTTTGGGGCAGGGGGGCTCTGCGCCCCCCCAAACCACAGCACATTGTCCCCATGTTGATGAGGACAAGGGCCTCTTCCCGACAACCCTGGCCGTTGGTTGTCGGGGTCTGCGGGCGGGGACTTAACGGAATCTGGAAGCCCCCTTTAACAAAGGGGGCCCCCAGATGCCGGCCCCCCCACCCTATGTAAATGAGTATGGGGTACATCGTACCCCTACCCATTTACCTGGAAAAAATGTACAAAAAAAATACACTACACAAGTTTTTAAAATATTTTATTAAATCAGCTCCGGCATCTTCTCCCCTCTCTTGTGTCTTCTTTCTTCGGCTCTTTTGCGGGGTCTTCCATCTTCTGAGGGGTCTTCTTTCTTCTTCGTCTCTCTGGCGTCTTCTGCTCTTTTGCCGGTCTTCTCCGCTGTCCTCTTCTCTCTGTTCTTCCTCTGTTCTTCTTCTTCTTCCCATGTTGACACGACGCAATCTCCTTCACGAATGCCCTCTCCGCTGTGTGCTGTGCCGTATATTGGCATGGGGCGGGGCCACCAGCTGACATCACCAGGCAGGGTGTGACATCATAGGGGCGGGGCCTGTCGGGTGATGACCGGCAAAAGAGCAGAAGACGCTGCAGAGAAGGGGAAGAAAGAAGACCCATCAAAAGATGGAAGACCCCGCAAAAGAGCCGAAGAAAGAAGACACAAGAGAGGGGAGAAAACGCCGGAGCTGATTTAATAAAATATTTTAACAACTTGTGTAGTGTGTTTTTTATGTACATTTTTTTTCCAGGTAAATGGGTAGGGGTACAATGTACCCCATACTCATTTACAAAGGGTGGGGGGCCAGCATCTGGGGGCCCCCTTGTTAAAGGGGCTTCCAGATTCCTATAAGTCCCCGCTCGCAGACCCTGACAACCAACGGCCAGGGTTGTCGGGAAGAGGCCCTTGTCCTCATTAACATGGGGACAAGGTGCTTTGGGGTGGGGGGCGCAGAGCCCCCCCTGCCCCAAAGCACCCATACTCCCCATGTTGAGGGCACGCGGCCTGGTATGGTCCAGGAGGGAGGGTGCGCTCCCTCGTCCCCAATCCCTTTCCTGGACAGCCGGGCTGCGTGCTCAGATAAGGGTCTGGTATGGATATTGGGGGGGGACCCCATGCCGTTTTTTTGGCATGGGGTTCCCCTTAAAATCCATACCAGACCAAAGGGTCTGGTATGCCCCTGGAGGGGGGCCCCATGCCAGTTTTTTTTTTTAAATTTGGCCTGGAGTTTCCCTTCAAGATCCCCAGAGCACAAGTCGCATGCCAAAGTCGGATCAGTGAGAACACTGATCCGACTTTGATCCAACTTCAATGCCTTTCAATGGGCTGAAGTAGGATCAAAGTTGGACAAAAGTAGTACAGGAACCTTTTTCAAAGTCGGTCCGAATTTGAAAAACACAAGACGGACCAGTTAAGACGGCTCTCATAGGGAATCATTGTTTTTGTGACGTAATGCGACTTGTGCTCCTCATGTCGGTCCGAGAATCGAACTAATGTGAACCCAGCCTAATACTTAAAATGTGGCCTGCTGGTGGGTCCTGAGGACAGGAGTTGAGAACCACTGTCCTAAGCGAACAGTGTCAACAAGCCTTCTCCAAAGTTTGAAATGTAAGGCTGGTGATAGACGGAGCAAATTTCTTTCCTGCAACCACAGGTTGGGGCTTTCCTGCAACCATGGGATAGTTTTGACAGGGAAACCCCCCACTCCCCGAGCCATTGTGTTCTACCAGTGGTTATTACTAGTGGCTATAACAGCGGCTAGAGATAATCGCATGTAAAATCTGGCAGGCTGGTTGTACCCAAATGTATCAATTAATCAACATGAGTACATTCAGTCTGCCCATACATGGTTCGAGTCTTGGCTGGTTTCTGCTGAACCGGCTGAGATTCGAACTGTCTATGGCTGGCCTTAGTCTACATAACTAATGTCAACATCTTATGTTAGTGACTCCTGCCAAATCAGTTTTGAACATGCATGTTAAAAATAAAATTTGATTTAAAGTTATTTTTTTATATTTTAAAATGCTTTTTTCTAACATATCTGTAACTTTCTTTGTACTGCCTTTAATGTAACATTTTTTTTTCTACCCTGGGATTTCTCTGTGGTTTACTTGACTTATTACCTAATGCAGATGAGATTGCCAGACCACAGAATGTAAATTGATCAAAGTCTCTCACCTGCACAGCCTGCAATTGTTTTAATAAGAAAAGCATGTTGTTTGATTCCCCTGGGGTTTTGTAAAGTGGTAAACTAGCACACAGTTATTTTACACTTGTTTTCCCCTGTTTGAAACCTATTTACTTGTTATGAAGAGCTAAGTTATTGGATGGATAATTTAAGCCTAACAGGATGTGTGCTGCTTTTCACTAATCAGGCAAAACTCTACTGTAAGCTGTCTGGTTTAGAAACTTGTCTTGAGAGAAACCTGGAAGATGCCATTTCTGACTTCTCCTTTTGAAAATGCTATTTGCTTGGCTGTCATGCTGCCCCTTTTGCTTTGATACTTTGAATCATAGACCTGGAAGAAATATGCAAATAAGGAATTTTGACTTCAAGGCTTTCCTAATTTGCATACTTGCCAGTTTTTAATTAGTTGCCGACCTTCGTTAGCTTGGCTCGGCTGTGCAAACCTCCGCCATTGTACATCGGTCACACATGCGTGATTTGCGGGCGAGTGTGCACCGGCGGCGGCGTGCGCACGCTGCACACTCCGTGAGCATGCCCATGGGTCAGGCAGACTCGATGTCCGCTGACAACTCACGATCGACCGGTTACAGGGGCAGAACGGAGATCTGCCAGTGTAAACACAGCGGATCTCCATTCTGTCAGGGGACATAACACAGATCTACTGTTCCCTGTAATCGGGGACAGTTAGATCTGTCATGCCCCGGCCAGCCCAGCTCCCACACAGTTAGAACACAGTTAACCCCTTGATCGCCCCCTACAGTTTAACCCCTTTCCTGCCAATGACATTTATACAGTAATCAGTGACTATTTTTAGCTCTGATCGCTGTATTAATGTCATTGGTTCCAAAAAAGTGTCAAAAGTGTCCGATCTGTCCGCCGCAATATCACAATCCCGATAAAAATCGCAGATCGCCGTCATTACTAGTAAAAAAAAATAATAAAAATGCCATAAATCCATTCCCATAGTTTGTAGATGTGATAACCTTTGCGCAACCTGATCAATAAATGCCTATTGCAATTTTTTTTACCAAAAATATGTAGAAGAATACATATTGGCCTAAACTGATGAAGACATTTGTTTATTTCTTTATTTTTTTTTGGATATTTATTATAGCAAAAAGTAAAAATGATTGTTTTTTTTTTTTTCAAAATTGTGGCTCTTTTTTTGCTATAGAGCAAAAAATTCAAAACGGCAGAGGTGATCAAATACCACCAAAAGAAAGCTCTAATTGTCAGTTATAGTGATACAGTGCTGAATCACAAAAAGTGATCTGGTCAGGAAGGGAACTGGAGTGGTTAAAAGGTTTTGCACAGATTAGTTCCGACAGATTTTTATTTCTGAGATTGATTCCTGCGCTAGCAGCCCAATTGTAATGCAATAATGATTAATGTGGCTGCCTCTAGCATCCAATTGTGCCCCTACAAGGCAAAGGACTGTAAGCCCTGGTTCACATTGACACGATTTGGCATGCGAATGGACATGCCAAATCGCATGCCAAATCGGCGGTAATTGCCAGCAATGTGGCACTGTCCTAATCGATGGAACGCCGCACTTGCGGCCCTGCACCGATTTCAAAAAGTAGTTCTTGTACTACTTTTTGTGATTTCCATAGGCATCTGTGCAGAAACCTGCACAGATGCTTGTGAAATTGCTGCTGAAATCGGGACTGACATGCAGGAACGAAATGGTGCGAGTTCAGCTGAACTCGCACCACCATTTCATTCCCACACTCATTGTGAACCAGGGCTAAAAGTGTGATGCTGCACTGCCCCAGCTCCACTCAAAATAACAATAACAAAATGTGAATAAAAAATGTGAAAAAAGTGTGTAAACAGAAAACGGAAAATTCCTATCCGATACTTACCGTAATTTTCCTTTCCTGATGGACTCCATGGCAGCCTACGTGTGGGTTTACTCCGCCCTCCTCACTCCCATAGGACCC
>BLSH010557794.1:55022-74671 GCA_018402905.1 Glandirana rugosa | reverse complement strand
CAGTGCTATTCTTCATTCCTCAGTGCTATTCTTCATTCCTCAGTGCTATTCTTCATTCCTCAGTGCTATTGTTCATTCCTCAATGCTATTCTTCATTCCTCAGTTCTTTTCTTCATTCCTCAGTCCTTTTCTTCATTCCTCAGTTATATTCTTCATTCCTCAATGCTATTCTTCATCCCTCAATGCTATTCTTCATTCCTCTCTTCTTTTCTTCATTCCTCAGTTATATTCTCGATTCCTTGGTTCTTTTCTTCATTCCTCAGTGTTATTCTTCATTCCTCACTTATTTTCTTCATTCCTCAGTGTTATTCTTCATTCCTCAGTGTTATTCTTCATTCCTCAGTGTTATTCTTCATTCCTCAGTGCTATTGTTCATTCCTCAATGCTATTCTTCATTCCTCAGTTCTTTTCTTCATTCCTCAGTCCTTTTCTTCATTCCTCAGTTATATTCTTCATTCCTCAATGCTATTCTTCATCCCTCAATGCTATTCTTCATTCCTCTCTTCTTTTCTTCATTCCTCAGTTATATTCTCGATTCCTTGGTTCTTTTCTTCATTCCTCAGTGTTATTCTTCATTCCTCACTTATTTTCTTCATTCCTCAGTGTTATTCTTCATTCCTCAGTGTTATTCTTCATTCCTCAGTGTTATTCTTCATTCCTCAGTGCTATTCATTCCTCAGTGCTATTCTTCATTCCTCAGTGCTATTCTTCATTCCTCAGTGTTATTCTTCATTCCTCAGTGCTATTCTTCATTCCTCAGTGTTATTCTTCATTCCTCAGTGTTATTCTTCATTCCTCACCTGTATTCTTTGGTTGTCTTCTAGCAGATCCTTGACGTCTTCCACATTCTATACATTGAGGTGATTCCCTCCCGGTGTATCGGTGAAGGGTCCCCCCCGGTACGCCCATTCGCTGATTCCCCATCTCATTGCACCCTGACAGCCGGACGAGCTCCATGCTCGACTTCTCATTCGTTCTCAAAGTTCAATGCTTCATAAAAATGCTGCAATGTCCCGGTGTTTAAAAAAGATCTATGGGCCCATCAGGCGGTGTTTATGGTTTGCGTGGATGGTGCTGCTGTGTAAGGACGGCTTTTACAGCATAAGGTGACAGAGACGGATGCATTACTGTCTATTAATGAACATCACCCAGACAGCCGGATCTCCTTCAGATTTAATGCTCCCTTCTCTCCGCCGTGCTCCTACATAAGTTACCTCGGCTGCGGCTAAATCTACAGATTACACGGGGAACCGGCGCCATGCGTATTCCTCCATCGTAGGCGGAGGAGAGGGAACTCAACAGAAGGACTGAGGCCTTAATTAGGGAGATTCACTGAGATTCTCCGAGGGTAACGGAGGGGTTCAGATATCACTACAGATAATATAACCCCCCCTCCCCCCCAAGCAGATCAATATTTACAATTTTGCTATGGAGCTCATTATTTGCCAATAACTTTATCATTACTAAAAGTAACAAGGTCAGAAATGCGATTGTTTTTTTTAAGGGGGAAATGGGGCTTCTTTTCCTGATATTGTCTTTGTAGCAATGATTTTTTTTATACAATAGAACTTATTTTATAATAAAGGATTTGTCAAAAACTTGTCCCCTTTGGACCCTTTTTGGTGAATGGGTAGGGGTACCCGATACTCATTCACATGGGGGTGCCGGGATCTGAGGGCCCCCTTGGTAAAGGGGGCTTCCAGATTCCAACAAGCCCGCCGCTCGCAGACCCCTGACAACCGCAGCCCAGGGTTGTTGGGAAGAGACCCTTGTGCCCATCAGCAAAGTGCCCACATGCCCACCCCCTATGTTGAGGGCACGTGTCCAGCTATGGTTCAGGAGGAGGAGCCTGCCAGGCTGCATGCCCAGATAAGGGTCTGGTATAGATTTGGGGGGCCCACACCCTTTTTTTTTCAAAGTTTGGCATGGGGTTTTCCTTAAAATCTATATCAGACACGAAGGGCCTGGAATGGACTTGGGGGGGGGGGGCCCCATGCCATTTTTTTTTAACATTTTTCTGTTGCCAGCAATTTTCTTTACCTTTATCTGTCAGTGGTGAGGCCTGCTGACAGATGATGACTCGTTGGTTGTAAAGGACGCAGGCAGCCGTTTTCCCAGCCCACTGCTTAACAACCAGCTATTTTCACATGGGGGTGCCGGGATCTGAGGGCCCCCTTGGTAAAGGGGGCTTCCAGATTCTGATAAGCCCGCCACTCGCAGACCCCTGACAACCGCAGCCCAGGGTTGTTGGGAAGAGACCCTTGTCCCCCCATGCCCACCCCCTATGTTGAGGGCATGTGCCCAGGTATGGTTCAAGAGGAGAGGGGCGCTCACTCATCCCTCCTCCTTTCCTTACCTGCCAGGCTGCATGCCCAGATAAGGGTCTGGTATAGATTTTGGGGGGCCCACGCCTTTTTTTTTCAAAGTTTGGCATGGAGTTTTCCTTAAAATCTATATCAGACACCAAGGGCCTGGTATGGACTTGGGGGGGGGGGCATGCCATTTTTTTTAACATTTTTCTGTTGCCAGCAATTTTCTTCACCTTTATCTGTCAGTGGTGAGGCCTGCTGACAGATGACGACTCGTTGGTTGTAAAGGACGCAGGCGGCCGGTTTCCCAGCCCACTGCTTAACCACTTGCTGACCGCCCGCCGCAGCGTGACGGGGACAAGGTGGCTCGTTATCGCGAAAACTAGCATTGTGAGCGCGCGCTCACTGTGTTCAGGGGGAGCAAGGGAGCGGGTGCTGCGGACTCGATCACCACCGGCTACCCGCAATGCCCCCCCCCCGCACTGAAAGAACGGAGGTCCGTGTAAGTAAACACGGATCTCCGTTCTGTGAGAGGGGGAAGGGCTGTGATCACTTCCCTTCCCCAGATAGGCAGTCCCCCCACAGTTAGAACACCCAGGGAACACAGTTAACCCTTAGAGCGCCCCCTGCAGCTTAACCCTTTCACTGCCAATGGCATTTACACAGCAATCAGTGCATTATTATAGCACTGATTTCTGTATAAATGCCAATGGTCCCAAAAAAGTGTCAAAATGGTCCGACATGTCCGCCGCAATATCGCAGTACCGCTAAAAATCACAGATCGCCGCCATTACTAGTAAAAAATAAACCCCCCCCCCCCAGAAATGAATTCTCATCATGCGTAAACGCTGCAACTTTAGCGCAAACCAATCAATAAACGCCGATTGCGATTTTTTTTTTTACCAAAAATATGAGGATGAATATAAATCGGCCAAAACCGATGAAAAAAAATGTTTTTTTTTATATTTTTTTTTTGGATTTGTATTTTATCAAAAAGTAAGAAATTTGGGTCTTTTTGTAAAATTGTCGCTCTTTTTTTGTTTATAGCGGCGATCAGAAATGACGCAGAGGCGATCAAATACCACCAAAAGAAAGCTCTATTTGTGGGGAAAAAGGGCGCACATTTCGTTTGGGTACAACGTCGCACGACCGCGTAATTGTCAGTTAAAGCGACGCAGTGCCGAATCGCAAAAAGGGCTCCGGTCCTAAAGGGGGAAATCCTTCCGGGGCTGAGGGGGTTAACAAGCAGCTATTTCTTCACACAGAACTCAAAGCATCCCCAAAGGCTCTGATATTGACTGGGGGGGGGGGGCGCACACCATTTTTTTCTTTATTTTTTCAATAGCCGAGTGCCGGCAATTGCAGCCGCGAGTCATTTTAAATGAGATTTGACTCCTTTATTATTATTATTATTATACAGGATTTATATAGCGCCGACAGTTTGCGCAGTGCTTTACAATATTAGGGCAGACAATACAATTACAATACAATCCAATACAGGAGGAATCAGAGGGCCCTGGTCGTTACAATCTAGGAGGGAGGGTTAAATGATATGAAAGGGCAATAACTGCGGGTGATGAGCTGATGGAGAAAATAAGCAGTGGAGTTGTTAGGTGGCGGCAGGATAAACTTCCCTGAAGAAAAAAGTTTTCAGGGATCGCCTGAAAGTGGATAGATTTGGGGACAGTCTGACAGATTGGGGTAGGGAATTCCAGAAGATGGGAGAGGCTCGGGAGAAGTCCTGGAGGCGAGTATGAGAGGAGGTGATGAGGGAGCTGGAGAGCAGGAAGTCTTGGGAGGAGCGAAGAGGACGGTTAGGTTGGTATTTTGAGGCTGGTGATGTAGCTGGAGGCAGAGTTGTGGACAGCTTTGTAGCTCATTGTTAGTATTTGGGCGAGTGGCAGCCAATAGAGGGATTGGCAGAGAGGGGTGGCAGACACTGAGCGGTTTGTAAGATGAATGAGTCTGGCAGCGGCATTCATGATGCACTGAAGGGGGGGTGGTCTATGTAAAGCAGGGATATGCAATTAGCAGACCTCCAGCTGTTGCAAAACTACAAGTCCCATCATGCCTCTGCCTCTGGGTGTCAGGCTTGTGGCTGTCAGAGTCTTGCTATGCCTCATGGGACTTGTAGTTCTGCAACATCTGGAGGTCCACTAATTGCATATCCCGATGTAAAGGTAGGGCAGTGAGGAGGGAGTTGCAGTAGTCAAGGCGAGAGATGACCAGGGAGTGAGTGAGGAGCTTTGTGGTTTCATTGGTTAGGAAGGGACGTATTTTCGAGATGTTGCGGAGGTTGAGGCGGCAAACCTTAGAAAGTGATTGGATGTGGGGCAAAAAAGGAGAGTTTAGAGTCCAGGATAACACCGAGCACCCTGACATTTCACCCTGGGATTTCCTTTATAAATGTCATTTTTGCTGCAGCAGGTTCTATACATGCTACAGATGCACCACTTTACCGGCTGACTAAAGGGACTTCCCAGGCACCATATTTAAAGGATTGTTTTAATTTTTATTGTTGCACTTGAAGCATAATTAACCGGTTCCCGACGGGCTACTGTATATTTACTGCAGCAATGTGGCTGCATTCCGTGAATCGCAGTAAATAAGTGGCGATTCACGGATGTGCAGGTAGGTGGCGAGAGCACGCCGCCAGCGGAGCGCTCTCATGCCCGCCGCACTCTGCGTGAGTGTGCCCGCGGCTCAGGCAGACCCGATGTCCGCCGGCAAGCCGCGATGACCTGCTAGAAGGAAAGGAAGTAAACACAGTGGTTCCCCATTCTGACAGGCGGCATGTAAGACATCTACTGATTCCTGTCACTGGGATCAGTTAGATTTCTGGTGCCCCTGGCAGCCCAGCCCCCTCACAGTTAGAACGCCTAGGGAACACAGTTACCCCCTAGAGCACCCCCTGCAGGTTAACCCCTTAACTGCCAGTGACATTTATACAGTAATCAGTGGATATTTAAATTTCTGATTGCTGTATAAATGTCATTGGTCCCAAAAAAGTGTCAAAAATGTCCGACATGTCCGCCGAAATATCGCAGTCCCAATAAAAAAAAAAAGTAAAAAAAAATGTAAAAACGCCAGAGATTAATTCTCATGGTTTGTAAACGCGGCAACTTTTGTGCAAACCGATCAATGAACACCGATTGCAAATTTTTTTACCAAAAATAGGAGGAAGAATATAAATCGGCCAAAACCGATGAATAAATTTGTTTTTTTATACATTTTTTTTTTTTGGGGGGATTTTAGAAAAAAAGTAAGAAATGTTTTTTTTTTTGCAAAATTGTCGCTCTTTTTTTGTTTATAGCGGCGATCAGAAATGATGCAGAGGGGATCAAATACCACCAAAAAGAGAGCTCTATTTGTGGGGGGAAAAAGGACGCCAATTTTGTTTGGGTACAACGTCGCACGACTGCGCAATTGTCAGTTAAAGGGACGCAGTGCCGAATCGCAAAAAGCGCTCTGGTCCTAAAGGGGGAAATCCTTCCGGGGCTGAAGGGGTTAAAATCACTGCTCCTGAAAAAAATGATCCTTTGGCCAATTACTGGTATATAAGCCTTCAAAACGGGCACTTCTGATTTTTCCTGTTGGGCTCCCATAGACTTCAATGGGGTTCGCCGTTCGGGTCAGAACATTTCCCCTGCTCGGGAGTCCTGCTGCGAACCAAACGGGGGGAGGGGGCCATGTATGCAATTGACACAGCGATCATCTGAGTTCACCCAGATGAGTGTTGATCCTATAGCTTATTGCAGGGGTAGGCAGCCTGCGGCCCTCCAGCTGTTGCAAAACTACAAGTCCCATCATGCCTCTGGGAGTAATTGTACTCGCCAGCCTTGCAATGCCTCATGGGAAATGTAGTTCTACAACAGCTGGAGGGCCGCAGGTTGCCCACCCCTGGTTTATTGTACGTTCGATCGACCAGGGAACAGCTGCTATGTACATTGGTTCTTGTTCTCTTTCCTGGGGGGGGGGGGGGGGATATATCGCTCTTCATACTCCCCAGAATTATGGTTATTTTTAATCTGCTACACGGCAGATGTTTTGTGATGTATAAATAAAGATGTCAACTATTTGTACTTTAAAAAACTTTTATCTGTGCCTATATACTTTCTTGGTTTGCCGACAAATAATTAATAGTTAAACCCTTTGGCCCTTCAGGTTTAGACTGCCAGGAGGCGGGGCTTACGGCCATGCGACCGCCGTTATTGGCAGGCAATTATGGCGGTCGCATGATTGGAAAACTCGCATGCAGTAATCAGAAGTTTTCTGGTAGCCGCTGGTCAGTGTGCAGGCCACCCGCTCTCATCACAGCTCTGTTGGCGCAAATCTGCAGAAGCTCAGCGCCAACAGGTTACAGCTTTCAGTGTCGTTTTGCCAGTTTAATAGAAGCGTAAAGCCTTTCATTTGGATTTCATGCCTTTGGACGTATTCTGCTCCCGATGTCTTAGGCCTCCTACACACGGACGTTTCTTAACCACTTGCCGACTGTCAACCGCAGGTTGACGCCGACAAAGTGGCTCGATAACGCAAACCGCCGTCGTACGACGGCGGCTGCGAGATCGCGCACTGTGGGCGCGCTCGCACACTCACTGTGTCCGGGGGGGTCCAGGGAGCGGGTGCGGCGGACTCAATCTCCGCCGGCTACCCCCCCGGAGTGAAAGAACGGAGGTCCCTGTAAGTAAACACGGACCTCCGTTCTGTGAGAGGGGGAAGTGCTGTGATCACTTTCCTTCCCCAGCCAGGGCAGCCCACACACAGTTAGAACGCCCAGGGAACACAGTTAACCCTTAGAGCGCCCCCTGCAGGTTAACCCCTTCACTGCCAATGGCATTTACACAGTAATCAGGGCATTTTTATAGCACTGATCGCTGTATAAATGCCAATGGTCCCAAAAAAGTGCCAAAATGGTCCGACATGTCCGCTGAAATATCGCAGTACCGCTAAAAATCGCAGATCGCCGCCATTACTAGTAAAAAAAAATAAAATAAATAAAAACCCCAGAAATGAATTCTCATCGTCCGTAAACGCGGCCACTTTTCCGCAAACCAATCAATAAACGCCGATTGCGATTTTTTTATCACAAATATGAGGAAAAATATAAATCGGCCAAAAACAGTGAAAAAAAATTTTTTTTGTATTTTTTTTTGGATTTGTATTTTAGCAAAAAGTAAGAAATTTGTTTTTTTTTTTTTTGCAAAATTGTCGCTCTTCTTTTGTTTATAGCGGCGATCAGAAATGACGCAGAGGGGATCAAATACCACCAAAAGAAAGCTCTATTTGTGGGAAAAAAAGGACGCAAATTTCGTTTGGGTACAACGCCCGCACGACTGCGCAATTGTCAGTTAAAGCGACGCAGCGCCGAATTGCAAAAAGGGCTCTGGTCCTAAAGGGGGAAATCCTTCCGGGGCTGAAGTGGTTAAAAATAAACAAAACGTCGGGACTGACGTCAAGGAAAAAAAAAAATCAGCGTTTTTTGGCATTATGCATCGGCGTTAGTGAGCGTCGGTGTCAATAGGCTTTTTTTAAAAAAAATCATCCCTCTGCTATTTTTCAACCTAAAAACGTTGGCGTCAAAAAACGCCGGTTAACGCCGGTACAGTATTAGTTGGCATTTTGCGGCGTCAGCGTAAAAAAACGCCAAAACGTTACAGCCTCAGAACGCGCAGACCGTGGGTTCTACTTTCAGCTCACTAACGCCGACGCCATCTACAGCTCAAAAACTTCTGCGTTTTTATGGGGCCATTGACTAACATGGAGAGCTGCAAAAAGCGCCAGAAAACGCCGGCATCAAAAAACGTCCGTGTGTACGAGGCCTTAAGCCTCGTACACACGGGACGACGATCGTACGTACGATCGTCTCAAATCGTATGTTGGGTAATGTAACTTGCATACTGACTGCACTACACGATCGTACGACCAAAGAAAGAACGTTCAGCTGCATGTAATTAGCATCCGGCTGTTCCTGACTTCTGAGCATGCGTGTTTTGCACAATACAACTTGTTGTACCAACTGCTCTGTACACACGGCACAACGGTCGTATGAGAGCTTGTTGGTACGACCAAGTTTTCTAGTTTGCTCATACAACTCCCCTTGTACGACTGTTGTATGTCGGCTGTTCTAATCGCATGTACTAATGATTGATTTTGCATACAAAGGTCGTTCGTACGACCTGTTGTATACGATCGTCGACCAGTGTGTACAAGGCTTTTAAGTGGGAGGGTTTGCAGTGTCTTTTCTTCTTGAAAAAATGAAAATAATATGGAAAATTGTTATCATACTTACCGTAATTTTCCTTTCCTGGACGCTCATCATGTCAGCCTACGTATTGGTCAGGTCCTCCCCTCTGACCCCCATAGGACAACCCACTAAATGAATAAAAGGAGGGCCTCCCTATACCCCTACGTTCCTAAACCACCTCGCAAAGGAACATCAGGGCGGGAAACCCTAGGCTGACATGATGAGCGTCCAGGAAAGGAAAATTACGGTAAGTATGATAACAATTTTCCCTATTCCTGGAGCTCCTCATGTCATCCTACCTATGGGATCTAACTAGCATACAAAAAAACAGGGCGGGAAAAAATAACCGCCCATCACTCCAACTCAATGCCCAGAAAACATGTTTTATATTGGACAGAAAGAACGGAGGTCAGCACCGAATTGCCCAATGCCCAAACCGGGCCGTACATTACATCTAGGCGATAATGAGCAATGAAAACGTTCGAATACTTGGATTACCCGGACTTGGATATGGATTACCAGGATTCTAGATGGGGCCATTTGATCAATTTTTCGGACTTACTGATAGACAGTTATTTGCCAGCTTGAAATTCTGCGTTCTCTGCAGATACGTTGAAAAAATGACCTAAAAATTGCATCCACTCTTAACCAATCTTCCTGTCCCGAAACTGCAGACAATGAAGGTTGCACCCCTTCTAAACTTATGAGAAAAGGTCCAACCTTTTGAAGAAAAGATGGAACTGGATTTAGAACCTCTGCCTTGAAACGGCTCAAAATATGGAGACTTGCCTGAGAAAGCTTGGATTTTATCCGAGACACGACTGGTTGCTGATTTAGTTAGAAGGTTGCTCGTATGAAACCTGATCTTCTACACAATGAACCATTAGAGCTGAAATGGTCGACAACTGGACCGGAATGTAGCCAAGCCCTTTGTCTAGGGCCGATTGCAAGAGCGCCAAGACCTCAATACGAGAGGAAGACTCAGGATTGCATTGATCACTGCCACACCAAAGATCTTTTCCACATGCTGTAGTACATAACATTCAAGGATATCTTTCAAGATTCAAGAAGCTTCCACTGGACCTCTTCTGCTATGCCCACCTGGGCTAGCCGGCTTCTTAAAAATAACCAGGCTTTCTAATTGAGCCATATTGGGATGAGGCATGCTGTTCGAGTACCAAAGGTCTCTGAAATGCCATCAGCATCAACTGCCCCAATAGTGGAAATCATGAATGGATCAGGTTCAGGATTAGGGAAGTTTGAGAAAAAAACGTATACAGGCCAGAAAATCCATCGCTGGGACCGAGCATCATGACCACTGCCTCTCGGATGGAAGAACCAGGAGAAGAACACTACCAGCTGAGCACTGACAGGAGGTGCCATGCAATCCACGTGCAGGGTGCCCCACTGAGCCAACAGTTATAGGAAACATCCATTGGTTTAGATCCAGAAATCGTGAGCTCAAATGGTGTCTGCTCACCTATTCTCCACCCTGGGAAGGTAAGAGACTGACAGGGACAACAGATTGCACTCCGGCAACCAAAAGATGTGCCACAGTCTGCCCAAGGCTGCTTTCCTCCCTGATTCAACACTTCAATGCTACTGTCGGAATTCTCACAATGGTCTTGAAATAGTGCTGCAAAGATCAGTAACGCCTCCAGTGCCGTCATCAACTCTAGAATGAGGAATCGTTCCCTTCAATCTTCCTTGAGCCAACTGGTTCTGACAGTGAGTTTGACCCACTGCTGGAGTAAAGCTTAAAGTGTTTGAGATGCCATCGTGCCCAGGCCACTGGGGGACTGCTGCATTCATCAATACCCTCATACAACGCCTTTCTGATATCAAATGACTTGTCTTCAGGGCACGGACCATCTTCTTCTGTGGAAGGAATACTTTCCCCACTGTCGTAGAGACACCCAGAAACAACCTCTGAGGGAACTAGCTGGCTCTTCCTGAAGATGAGCAACCAACCAAAGCCCCATCTCCAGGGCCCTCATCTGAGGATTCAGAAGCCCCCTAAATTATTTCCACTGCCTTCCATCTAAAATGCATCTCATCAGCCTTAGAAAGGAGAAATGAAAAGGCAGACATAGGTCATCCTCCTACATATATTCTTCTTTGGAAGAGTCTGAAGGTTGGTCGGCCTGAGAAAGCTATTGAGTCCAGTTACTGGCTTCAGAAGGAAAACTGGACCTTGCCAGAATCGATGACCCTTGCACAAGGCAGCCCTTTTAGAGGGTCTTTATCTCATGCTTAATGATTTGTGACAATTGTGCCTATCATCATCTGAATCCCCAACTGTCTGAGCAAAGCAGGATTCATAAAGTCATGTTCATGGACATCTTGGCAGAGCCTGAAGAGGGCTGCCTTTCCTGGGAAGCAGATGGGCACAGTCCCCTACCTTATTTAGTGGCGCTGGTCTTTATTTGTGGTTGGCATTTGCTTTCCTGCAGAAAAGAAGGCAGAAACATTGAGCTTCTTCAATGACTGTTAAACAGCAGTGCAGTGCTTCCTCCATACAGAAGTTCAGTAAACCAGTAATAAGGAAAATGTCCACTCCAGCCATGATATTGCACTGCTTCCACATTGCGAGTGATTTACACTCATATGCCGCCCCAGAGACCAGCAGAGGGGCTCCCTGATAGATGACGCATTTAGCATGTGAGCACAGGGACCACATCCCAGTGGAACAGGACGGACAGCCCAAAGTTTATTCAGGCTAGGAAGGAGACATGTGCCAATTTCCTGGACCCGGGCCCTTCCCGGGTGTATGGGAACAACTCCTTTAGACTGTATTTACACGTTTACTGAATGTGACAACCTGTTAGGTGTCGTCATCTGGCCTTTGCTTGCTTCAACCAACAAGATTCACACAGTTCTATTCCATCTGCATCTTCTCTTGGAAGAGTCTAAAAAGAGTTGATTTGCCCACAGTGTGAGTGGAAACCACTTCTTTAGAGTGCATTGCTCACATGTTTAATGCATGTGACAACCTATTCGTGTTGATATCTCTGTCCTTGACTGCTTGAAGCAGCAGGATTCATAGTCACGTTCATTTGCATCTTCTCTTTGAGGAGATTGAGGATCGTTTGCCTGGGAAGCCCCCGAGACTGCATATTGCCAGAATAAGCCACCCCTCATTGGGCCAGTGGACACATTCCTTAGAGTGTATTGACCACAGGCTTAATGAACGTCACAACCTGTTAGCTGCCATCATCTTTATCCTTGGTTGCTTGAACAAAGCAGTATTCCTGCAGTCATGTTTATCCTTAATCGCTATTAGTAAGCAGCTGAATAGGATTGGTTTGCCTGAAAAAAAGGCTTGGAGACTTCAATGTCGGGAACAGATAACCCCTTCCCAGAGCGATTGGAAACCACTCCTCTAGAGTGTATAGACCAGGGATATGCAACTAGCAGACCTACAGATGCCGCAGAACCACAAGTCCCATGAGGCATAGCAAGACTCTGACAGCTACAAGCATGACACCCAGAGGAGAGGCATGATGGGACCTGTAGTTCTGCAACAGCTGGAGGCCCCCCAATCGCCCATCTCTGGTATAGACCATGTGCTTAAGCAAATGTGACAGCCTGTTAAGTATTGCCATCCTTACCCTTGTCTGCTTGAACAGGCTTCATATATCACATTCATGTGTATCTTCTCTTGGAAGAATCTGGAGAGAGTTGATTTTTCCAGAGTGTGAGTGAAAACAACCCCTTTAGGCTCAGTTTCCACTAGTGCAACTTGTGATGCGACTTTGGACACAGTCGCATGACAAGTCACAATCCATTGATCTCAATGGCACCCTTTCCCATCTGTGCGACTTCGAAATCTGCGACTTTGAAAAGGTGCCTGCACCACTTTGATGCGACTTTGGAATCACACCAGCGGAAATGTAGCTCAAGATATATAGATTTCGTCAGGAAACATACAGTGCTTTGCCTGCCAAGGCATGGGTGGCACAGGACCAGCTTAAGGCCGCGCTTGATGCCTGTCAACTGGAGGGACTAAGAGACGGTTCACACTACAGCGATCCGACTTGCGGGGGCGACCCCAGCGTGGCCTGCAAACGACCCCTGAAATAGAAGTCAATGTAAGTCGCCCCAAAAGTCGTACAGCAACCTTTTTCCAAGTCGGAACGACCTGAGTCACTCCTATTAGAACGGTTCCATTGCATTGCATGGAGGCGACCCAAGTCGCCTGACAAGTCGCGGCAGTGTGAACCGCTCTAATGGAAAAAAGGCCATAGTTCATTTCTCATACACCTGAAAGAAAAACGACTTCAACGGTGCCCCTTACCTCCTTAGCAAGGCCTGGCTACCAGGAAGAGTTGATGCTCATGGCTTAGCAATATAAGCAAATGGCTTTCAGCAAGCTGGCAGAAGACAAGGTAACCATACATAGTCCTACTGCAAAGGACCTCTTGGCCTCACTTATATCTGATAAACAGGATACTAAGCAAGAGTCATAGACAATAAATATATCAAAGGTACGCAACTACTTCAAATGAGAGCCCTGCGGCTTGAACAAAACGTTTTCATGCAATTGGAATTAGCTGGTTAGGCAATAATCCTCTAAGGGGTTAACCACAGCTAAGGGTAGCTGACACAGTAGGTTCTTAGACCTGACATTAGCAGCAGGTGCTCAATGAAAGAAACTCAACTATGCCAGAAGCAGGACAAGTATAAAAAAGCTGGTTCAAGACAGACAAATGGCAGGATCACAATAATATTCAGCAAAGTTTACCTACATATATATATTTTACAATACATATATTTTTATATATTTTTTTTAAAGTAGAGTGAGGCCGGCCATGCACTGCACATCTCTCCAACCTCTCCCAGATCCACCTTCACTGCGCCTGATTGCACACAAATTACATGGCTTATGTTTGATCTCACACTGCATGGTTTTGGTAACCTAAGGAAAGGCGAACAAGAAGTGCACAGTGCCAGGCCAGTCCCCCACCCCAATAGCCAACATGCAGCCAGCCAGGTGCCCACACTCCACCGCAAGCTGCTGTGGAGCTCAGACATCCCAGCTGCCATATTGGGATCTGTACAATCTAGAGAGACATCCCTGAACAAAGGAAGATGCATGACAGACAGAAAAAAGGTAAAATCAGCCGTACAGAGAGAGCAGAACACACCATGCCCATGGGCGTCCGCAGAACTTTTTCCAGGGGGGGGGGGGCATAATTTCAAGGTCATCCATGCTCTGCCCCTTTTTGACAATGTCATAATTACATTATCACGGTCAGAGACTGCAGACGTAGTACAGGAGATGGTCAGAGACTGCAGACATGATACAAGAGATGGTCAGAGACTGCAGACATGATACAGGAGATGGTCAGAGACTGCAGACATGATAAAAGAGATAGTCAGAGACTGCAGACATGACACAGGAGATGGTCAGAGACTGCAGACATGATACAGGAGATGGTCAGAGACTGCAGACGTGACACAGGAGATGGTCAGAGACTGCAGACGTGATACAGGAGATGGTCAGAGACTGCAGACGTGATACAGGAGATGGTCAGAGATTGCAGACGTGATACAGGAGATGGTTAGAGGCTGCAGACATAGTACAGGAGATGGTCAAAGACTGCAGACATGATACAGGAGATGGTCAGAGACTGCAGATGTGATCCAGGAGATGGTCAGAGACTGCAGACATGATACAGGAGATGGTCAAAGACTGCAGACATGATACAGGAGATGGTCAGAGGCTGCAGACATGATACAAGAGATGGTCAGAGACTGCAGACGTGACGCAGGAGATGGTTAGAGACTGCAGACATGATACAGGAGATGGTCAGAGACTGCAGACGTGATACAGGAGATGGTCAGAGACTGCAGACGTGATACAGGAGATGGTCAGAGACTGCAGACGTGACACAGGAGATGGTTAGAGACTGCAGACATGATACAGGAGATGGTCAGAGACTGCAGACGTGATACAGGAGATGGTCAGAGACTGCAGACGTGACACAGGAGATGGTTAGAGACTGCAGACATGATACAGGAGATGGTCAGAGACTGCAGACGTGATACAGGAGATGGTCAGAGACTGCAGACGTGATACAGGAGATGGTCAGAGACTGCAGACGTGATACAGGAGATGGTTAGAGGCTGCAGACATAGTACAGGAGATGGTCAGAGACTGCAGACATGATACAGGAGATGGTCAGAGACTGCAGACGTGATACAGGAGATGGTTGGAGACTGCAGACATAATCCAGGAGATGGTCAGAGGCTGCAGACATAGTACAGGAGATGGTCAGAGACTGCAGACGTGATCCAGGAGATGGTCAGAGACTGCAGACATGATACAGGAGATGGTCAGAGACTGCAGACATGATACAGGAGATGGTCAGAGGCTACAGACATAGTACAGGAGATATTCAGAGACTGCAGACGTGATCCAGGAGATGGTCAGAGACTGCAGACATGATCCAGGAGATGGTCAGAGGCTGCAGACGTGATACAGGAGATGGTCAGAGACTGCAGACATGGTACAGGAGATGGTCAGAGACTGCAGACATGATACAGGAGATGGTCAGAGACTGCAGACGTGATACAGGAGATGGTTAGAGACTGCAGACATGATCCAGGAGATGGTCAGAGGCTGCAGACATAGTACAGGAGATGGTCAGAGACTGCAGACGTGATCCAGGAGATGGTCAGAGACTGCAGACATGATACAGGAGATGGTCAGAGACTGCAGACATGATACAGGAGATGGTCAGAGGCTGCAGACATAGTACAGGAGATGGTCAGAGACTGCAGACGTGATCCAGGAGATGGTCAGAGGCTGCAGACGTGATACAGGAGATGGTCAGAGACTGCAGACATGGTACAGGAGATGGTCAGAGACTGCAGACATAGCACAGGAGATGGTCAGAGACTGCAGACGCAGTACAGGAGATGGTCAGAGACTGCAGACGTGATACAGGAGATGGTCAGAGACTGCAGACATAGTGCAGGATACAGTCAGAGACTGCAGACATAGTACAGGAGATGGTCAGAGACTGCAGACATAGCACAGGAGACAGTCAGAGACTGCGGACATGGTACAGGAAATGGTCAGAGACTGAATACATGGCCCAAGAGACTGTCAGAAACTGCATACATGGCTCAAGAGGATAAGGACCTAGTGGGGAACCCCTGATCTGATTCCAGGGGGGGCAATTGCCCCCCCTTGCCCCTACCTGCGGACGCCCATGGCCATGCCCCCTGCTAATAACAGATCTAACACACCATAGGATGCATGGACTTGCCCGGGCACCAGGGTGCTCCTACAGGAGAGGGTTTACCTCTGCCAGCCCTCCTCCTGGGAGGCAAGGCGGGAGAGGTGGGAATCTTCAATACTTCTCACTTCCTTGTAGAATCCTAGTGGTGTCTCCGGAGCGAGGACAAAAAAAAGGAACGTAGGGGTATAGGGAGGCCCTCCTTTTATTCATTTAGTGGGTTGTCCTATGGGGTCAGAGGGGAGGACCTGACCCATACGTAGGCTGACATGATGAGCGTCCAGGAAATAAACTTCCTCATATTTTTGATAAATTAAATCGCAAAAAAGCTTTTATTGATTGGTTTGCGCAAAAGTTATCGCGTCTACAAACTATGAGAATTGATTTAAGGTTTCTTTTATTTTTTTACTGGTAATGGCGGTGATCTGCGGTTTATATTTTTTTTTTTTGCGCTATAAACATAAAAAGAGCAACAATGTTGGAAACATTTTTTCCCGGTGCCTCCATGGCAGCATACCTATGATAGAGCTCCGCCTCGACTCCTCCCCCAGGACCAGTGAATAGAATAAATCAAATGCTGTAGCCCCCCCCCGGCATTCTCCTTTTTTTCCTCATACCTCTTGCATCAGTGAAGAAGACGCAGCAGTCCCTACCTCTGCAGTCGGCAGCTTCCGCCGGGTTCAGACCTCTCCCGGTGCAGTCCCTGTTCCTTGGGCCGCTATTAGCGCTAAAAAGGCTGGGAACCCCTTCTGTGGATCTTGTGGGGTAAGGCAGAGTTTCCTATAAGGAACGCTATCTGCAATACAATAAATGGTTATTGATGGCTAGGCAGAGGGATCATAACTGACTTCCCTTTATCTTTTCTTTTTTTTTTTTACCTCTCTTTCTCTTTCCTTTTCTTTCCTCTTTTTTCTTTGATCCTATTTGATGTTATTTTTCTCCAACTCCGCTGATTAAGTTTCCTTAAAAAAAAAAAAAAAACTTCCCCTTTAAGGTTTTTATTCTTCATATCAACAGTTGGGGGAGGGGCCGCGAGGCCCGTTTTTCAATAACTGTTTTTTTTTTATTAATTATTTAGTTTCATCCATAGGTTTGGCATCCAGGGAAGGGGGGTTCCTTGGCAGCAACTGGCACCTGGGTTCTGCCCTCTCTTCCCGGGCACAGGAACGGTTGGAGGATCGGGACTCGCCGGAGGGCGGAGCCTCGCTGGGCGCGCACGTGTGGCCCGGAAGTCGGGAGCCTCGTGCATGCCAGCGGGAGGGCGCATGCGCGGTGAGATCGCGATGCCGCGGGCGCCATCTTGGAGAAGGGAAAGGGCTATTCCCATAGATATGGGTTGCCCTTACCCTAGTTTTCCAAGAGAGGGGGCGGTTCTCCTTAAATAAGGATCACATATATAAAGGAGGACTCTGGGCATTCTTCCAGAGTGCCTTTTGACCAAGTGTGCCTGGTGTCCTGCTGCAGCCGGTTCAGGTAACCTCTGGATGGGATGTTCTTTTTTTTTTTTTCTCTCTCTCTCCTCTCTCTCTTCGTTTAAATTTACTTATTTATTTGTTTATTTATTTTTGTCCTTTTCTTTTTTTTTTTTTATTTTTACCTTTCTCTCTTTCTCTCTCTCCTTTCCACTTCCCCTAGTTGAGCCCTCTGCCCTTGCCGTCACCATGAGCCATTCATCAAGGAGTAAAGATCCACACACTTCGGATAGGTATGGGACCAGCCGCAGGTAAGAAAAATTTTTTAAAAGAGGAATAGGGGTCAGGAGGAAGAGCAAAAAAAAAAACTTTTTTCTTTCCCCTCCCCCCTATGTTGCAGCCCAGTCCCTACGAAGCATGCAAAGAAGTCCAGGCATCTTGATGACCGAAGTCCAGAACGGGAGTCTCATTCCTCCAGGCATAGGTCATCCAGGAGGTCAAGATCCAGAAGATCTTATTATTCTCCTTCACCTCCAGCTCGCCCTGCCTCAAAAAAATGCTGGGCCTGTGGTGCAACTCCACTTCCGGACAAACTAGTCTGTGCAAATTGCTTCAGGGACTATGCGGCTGAAAGGGATCAAGAAAGCCAGCAAGTGGTCAGCTTGTTAAAACAGACTATGAGAGAATCTTTCTCAGAATTGGCTGCATTACTGCCGGAACGGCAAGCCGTCCCAGTCACGGAAACTCGGCCTATGGATCCCGAGATAGCGGGTCCTTCATCAGCCAGCACACCTATACCTGCATCAGGGACGGTAAGGGACCATCCACCGGAAGACTCATCTGAAGATTCCTCTGATGAGGGAGAGCCGT
Organism: Glandirana rugosa; assembly: GCA_018402905.1. NCBI lineage: Eukaryota > Metazoa > Chordata > Amphibia > Anura > Ranidae > Glandirana > Glandirana rugosa. The sequence continues at coordinate 56,589 of BLSH010557794.1, read as the reverse complement.
CAGGCTTCAATTTTCACATGGTACCCTCCTTCATCCAGGCAGTAAAGGAGGCAATAGCCTGGGATGAACCGGTGGAACCCCCATCAAAAGTGAAAGTCTACTTCCCTTTTCTCAAAAGGAAACAAATAGTTTTCCCACTAATGGGGGAAATTCGAGAGATTATTCAAGACGAATGGGCAAGAACAGATAGAAAATTGTCTTTAGCCCGCTTTTCCAAACTATACCCTCTGGCAGACACAGATTCACAGTCCTTTGCGACTTTTCCGGTGGTAGATGCAGCAGTGGCGCGTCTAGCCAAAAATGTAACTCTACCCATGGAAGACGCTACGTCCTTCAAGGATCCCCTCGACAGAAGAATTGATCTGGATCTAAAGCGAAGCTATTTGGCCTCTGCTGCAGCCTGTAGGCCAGCGATTGCCTTAACCTCTGTGTCCAATGCCATCAGAGTCTGGACAGAAAATGTCGAGTCAGCAGTAAAGCAGGAAATAGCAAAAGACGACATAATCAAAATCCTGGAGGAGCTTAAACTTGCTGCTGATTTTGTGGGAGAGGCGGCTATCGACACGGTCAGAAGCTCAGCGAACTCAATGCTCCATTCCGTTATGGCTAAGAGGGCACTGTGGTTAAAGTCTTGGACAGCCGACCTGGCTTCAAAGCAGAGTTGGTGCAAAATTCCCTTTGATGGAAAGTCCCTTTTTGGGGAAAAATTGGATAAGGCTATTTCCCGAGTTACAGGAGGAAGATCGGGCCTGATCCCTCAAGATAGGAAGTTCAGAAGATCAAAGACTTATCTTTCAAGGTTCCGGCAATCAGGTTTTAGGGACTATAGGCAGTCTCGCCAGAATAAGGAAAAGAGACCCTGGAGGAGCTCCCAGGCTTCCTTTTTGGGTTCCAGAAAGAATAAGTCTCTCTCCACCCCGCAGGAAACTAAGTCTTTTTGACGCCAGAAGGGCCGAACCCTCTCAGGTGGGGGCACGGCTGAAGTTTTTTCTACCAGCATGGGCCAGGGAGTGCAAAGATCCATGGGTACATTCCACAATCCAGTTTGGGCACTCTTGGACTTTCTGTCGTCAACCTCCCAGAAACTCCTTTCAAAGGACAAAGATACCAGCCTCTCGGGAAAAAGCTATATATAACATCTCTACTAGATCAGAGGGCAGTAATCCCAGTTCCTCCATCAGAACGGTTCTCAGGTTTCTACTCGACGCTCTTTCTGGTGGAGAAAAAAACAGGAGGTTGGAGACCGGTCATAGACCTGAAGAAGCTAAACAGGTTCATACATCTCGAGAAATTCAAGATGGAATCTCTCCGGACAATAATTCAAGCTGTACAACCGGGGGACTGGATGGTGTCAGTGGACCTACAGGATGCTTACCTACACATCCCTATTCTTCCCTCCTTCCAGAAGTATCTGAGATTCGCTGTAGGTCATGCCCACCTACAATTCCAGGCTCTTCCCTTCGGCCTGTGCACTTCTCCACGAGTATTCACAAAAGTTCTACTATCAGCCTTAGCCCCTCTAAGAGTAAAAGGGTTCAGAGTGACCCTAATGACGGGAGACTAGATC
>BLSH010557794.1:13331-25028 GCA_018402905.1 Glandirana rugosa | reverse complement strand
CCCCCCCCCCCCCCCCCCCGACAAAAGTGTCCCTATACATTTTTTGCAACTATGCTGTAGGTGCAGGCCTGAATGTTTTGATCTTGGCTAGGGGAGTAGCTCAGGGGAGGGGCTGGAGATAGAGGGAAAGAACACCCCTTGGAGATTCCTCCTCCTTGAGCTTGGAAATTTCTGGAAAGGGGGATGGAGGAGGAGGTGTTACCTCCTATGACAAGGAGCTCTGACCAATCCAACGGCTGTATGGCAGGGGGCAGGCCTCCTTAAATACAGCAATCTGCCAGCGGGTGTCAGGAGAGTTTTTCGGGTGGAAGAGTGAGGATGTAGTCAGGAGCTATGGAGCAGGCCTCATCCGGGAGGGGATCCCCCTTCTGGGGGGGTGAGCCTGAGGCCTGGGGCTTGGGTGCAACCCGGAGCGGGAGTCGGCTCCTGGAGTGGCACAAGAGAAGCAGGAGAGCAGCTGAAGTCTACATGGAAGGAGACTCTTTAAAGCAGTGGTTCTCAACTCCGGTCCTCAGGACCCACCAACAGACCAGATTTTAAGTATTACCTTGGGGAGATGCAGACTAGAGAACTGCAATCACTGAGCAGCAAATGATATCACCTGGGATGTATTTCAGTTATCTTGCAAACCTGGCTTGTTAGTGGGGCCGGAGGACATGAGTTGAGAACCACTGCTTTAAAGTAATCCACCCTAAAGTCGGTGAGTGACAGCCGCTGGGAGTTGGAGGAGATGGCTGGGACAGTCTGGGAGAGAGAGAGAGCAGTCTGTGGAGGCCAGGAGGAGCCAACCATGGGGAAGGAGAGGCATTAGACCGCAGGACAGACCAGATGGGTCTGGAGGATGGGCTGGGAGTAGTAGTTCATCCAAAGGCCCGGCTAGCACCAACGTACTTTGCTACACACGAGAGGCTGCCTGGTTTCAGTGAGAGAAACCTGCAGCTCTCACCCACAAAGGGTGGTTCAGAGGCCTTGCAAGCGGCTGCAGCAGGCCTCACCATGTGCTAGCTGTGGTGAAGAGGAGGTGTCATGGAGGTCTGATAAATTTCCCTTCGGACCAGGAGGACAGGGGTAACGGTCATCACGTAGTGTGCTGGAGGAGAAGTGTATATACTGGAGGTGTATATGGAAGGTCCTATGTTCAATTACTGGGCATCCCACAGTCATCCCTATCCTAGTTCAACCCCTAAATATAACAACAAAAAAAGCAGCGACCTGTTGACTGGTGACTTTGGATGTGTGCAATTCGTGTGATTGAGGGCAGCGGGCACAACTTTCGTCCACTCTTAAGGGAGCACATGGCTACATCTGCTATAAGGAAAAAGCCAATGGAGGCTCCTTGGTGTCTCTCACAGACAGACCCTGGTGGAGAAGTTGCACAGCAATGGTTCAGCTGAGGGCTTCCAACTTTCCGAAGCTGCAGAGGGTCACTTGGGAGAAGACGACATTCATTTGCTGGAAAGGGAAATGATTTTTGCAAGGTGTAGCTGATCAGAAGCAGTGGCGGCCAGGATTTTTTTCTTTTGGGGGGGGTGGCAAACAGCCCGACCCACCCCCCCCCCCCTTCCCGGGAGGGCAGTAGGGACATCAAAGCCCCGCACTTACCCCATCTAGGAAGCCGGGCGGTGTCCGGTGAGCAGCTTTCTTCCTCCTCCGTGATGCAGATGATGGCGGCTTCTGCTGTGCATCCTCCTCCTCCACCTCCAAGGCGTCCAATAGGAGCCAATCGGGAAACGTGTAACAGACCAGTGCTTCCTGATTGGCGGAGAGGCCATTCAGTGTTAGAAAAGCGAACATTCATTTGATTTTGTAACACAAAGAAGAAGAATTCATGCGTCCGGTGTCCTGAAAGGGGCCAGACGCATGAATAGGCGGTGGCCACCGTGGCCATGGATAGATTCATGCTAAGCATGAATCTATCTATTACTCATATAGGGGGTGGCGAGGATAGAGGGGGTGGCGCCCGTGCGCCCTTAATGGACGGGAAGTAGAATTTATCCCATTTAAATGAGGGAGATGATTGGTGTGCGTCTACTGTGTAAGTTATAATACATTCACATAAATGGCTAAGAGGTACCAACAAGTCTACCACTCCTAGGAGCTGTGTTTCTCTCTAGGAACCGAGCTAGGAGGGAGCTACACCTAAAAGAGGAAAGATTGAAGGATAACGGAACATTTCCTACAGCGATCCTTTAAATAACTCCCCAGCAGATCCCCATAGTCCCACACTTAGCCGGCCCAGCTCCTTGGAGATCTCCATTGTGCTGCCGGGAACCACACTAGAGTCCCCCAGCCTGGCTCTAATGGTCAAGGCAAAGGATAACAAAGGAGTGATTGAGTAGCTTAGTGGTTTCAATGGTTAAAAAGGTTCCGCTGCCTCTGGAAGTTGATCAGAGAACTGACTGGAGACCAGATGGTCCCCAGTCATCTCTATGGTCCTCGGAGGCCCATGCGCGACGTAAACAAAGCCGGGGACGCGTCTGGAAAGGCCGGGATCGTTCGATTGTTTTTCTGATACCGGTCTTTCCCAGCCTGAATGAGAGATGTGGGGGTGGAGGGGTCTTATAGACCCCAGATCTCTCCACAAAGAGTACCTGTCACCTCCTATTACTGTCACATGAGATGTTTACATTCATTATAGACCCCAGATCCCTCCATAAAGAGGACCTGTCACCTCCTATTACTGTCACATGAGATGTTTACATTCATTATAGACCCCAGATCTCTCCACAAAGAGGACCTGTCACTGCCTATTACTGTCACATGGGATGTTTACATTCATTATAGACCCCAGATCTCTCCACAAAGAGGACCTGTCACCGCCTATTACTGTCACATGGGATGTTTACATTCATTATAGACCCCAGATCTCTCTATAAAGAGGACCTGTCACCTCCTATTACTGTCACATGGGATGTTTACATTCATTATAGACCCCAGATCTCTCCATAAAGAGGACCTGTCACATACTATTCCTATTACAGGGGATGTTTACAATAGGAATAGGAATAAAAGTGATTACATTTTTTTTTTTAAGAGGCAGTGTAAAAATAAAGGTAAAATAAACAATTAAAAAAAATGTAAAGTGCCCCTTCCTCGAGCACAGAAGCAAACACATACGTAAGTCACGCCCACATATGTAAACGGCGTTCAAACCACACATGTGAGGTGTTGCCGCGTGCGCTAGAGCGAGAGAAATAACTCTAGTGCTAGACCTCCTAAAAAAAATTAAAGCGTCGCCTATGGAGTACCAAAGTTTGGCAACAGTCTAGGGACACTGGTGCTGGCATGGGGGGTGGGGGGGTAAAGCGGCAGCCAGTACAGATAGGGGGCCCCAACAGGACTGCAGGAGGCCCTGTGATACTCTCCTGGGCCCCCCATGATGTCCCCCTGTGTCCTCCACCCCCCACAGTGCCCCCCTGTGTCCTCCACCCACCACGGTGACCCCCTGTGTCCTCCACCCTCCCATGGCGTCCTTCCCTCCCCCACTCTGTGTCATCCCCCACCACGGTGACCCCCTGTGTCCTTCATTCGCAACAGTGTCCTCCTCTCCCTCACCCACGGTGTCCCCCTGTGCATCCTTCTTTGTCTCTGTCTGCACAGTGCCCTCTCTGTCCCTGGCATCCCTTTCTGTCCTCAGCATCCCTCTCTGTCCTTGTTGTTTGTTCTTCTCCCATGAAAACCCTTAAAAGGCAACTATGATAGGGGGCTCAGGCCAGTAAGAACTTCTTTACATTTGCAGTTTGGGGGAGGTAACATCCCCGTAGATGAGCCCTGTTTTTTATCAACCTGCAACTGCACCCCACTACACACGTCGCAGCAGGAATTGTACACCCTGTCTCACTTAAAAGAAATATAGCAACCCTTGTGCAGTGATCAAGGGGCTAAAGCAGGCAGTGAGGAGGCATTTTGTCGCCTTTTCACCACCTGCTTTAACCCCTTGGATCCCACACTGGCATGCATTGCACACAGTTGCAGGGTGTCTGCAGAGCGGCCCCATTCACTTGAATGGCTACACCAGGTAAGTGTGACAGGGGGTAAAATTCCTACCGCGGCTGTGACGTGTGCATAGCTCCCAACTGTGCCTGATTTTGAGCAATGTCGCTCTGTCTCTCATTACTCTTCATTTGTCCCTCATTGCGGTCTCATGCATATACCTCTATAGAAAATACACTATTTATATATCAAAAAGTGTTTTACAATGCTAAACTTTTAATCCAATTTCTAAATTGCTGCATTTGTGCATTTAAAAAGCCAATATAAAGGAATAGTAGGGGTAAAAAAAAAAGCACTTTTGGGTCTAACTAATATATTTTTTTTTTTGTATAATTCCCCTTTAACCACTTCCTTACTGGGCACTTAAACCCCCTTCCTGTCCGGACCAATTTTTTCTGTTTAAAGATTTTTATTAGTTTTATAAGAATTACAAATAAATCGACAAGACCAAAGGTACATCGGGAAATGATGGAAAATAGACCAGTGCCTCGCAGGACCGGTCTCGTACATAGTTACATTGTTACATAGTTACATAGTTACATAGTTAGTCGGGTTGAAAAAAAGACACAAGTACATCCAGTTCAACCAAAAAAAAAGAAAAATAATAATTTATATATAACCATACAATCCCATATACAATCCTTCACCCACAGTTGATCCAGAGGAAGGCAAAAAACCCCAGCAAAGCCAATGATCCAATTTGCTATAACGGGGGAAAAATTCCTTCCTGATCCCCCGAGAGGCAATCGGATTTTCCCTGGATCAACTTTACCTATAAATGTCAGCAGCCAGTTATATTATTTACATTGAGGAAAGAATCCAGGCCTTTTTTAAAGCAATCAACCGTGCTGCCCAAAACCACCTCTGGGGGGAGTCTATTCCACATTTTCACAGCTCTTACTGTGAAGAAACCTTTCCGTATTTGTAGATGAAATCTTTTTTCCTCTAGACGTAAAGAGTGCCCCCTTGTCCTTTGTGATGACCTTAAAGTAAATAACTCCACACCAAGTTCACTATATGGACCACTTATATACTTGTACATGGAGATCATCCCCCCTTAATCTCCTCTTCTCAAGAGAGAATAAATTCAGATCCTCTAATCTTTCCTCATAGCTGAGCTCCTCCATGCCTCTTATTAGTTTGGTTGCCTTTCTCTGAACTTTCTCCAGTTCCCCGATATCCTTTTTTTGAGAACCGGAGCCCAAAACTGAACTGCATATTCCAGATGAGGTCTTACTAATGATTTGTACAGGGGGGCAAAATAATGTCTCTGTCTCTGGAGTCCATACCTCTCTTATACAAGAAAGGATTTTACTTGCTTTGGAAACCGCAGCTTGGCATTGCATTCCATTATTAAGCTTATGATCTACCAACACCCCCAGATCCTTCTCCACTATGGATTCCCCCAGATCCTTCTCCACTATGGATTCCCCCAGTTGTACTCCCCCAGTATGTACGATGCATGCATATTCTTAGCCCCCAAGTGCATAACTTTATATTTATCAACATTAAACCTCATTTGCCACATGGTTGCCCAATTAGACAGTGCATTGAGGTCGGCTTGTAAGTTGGAGACATCCTGCAAGGAAGTTATTCCACTGCATAGCTTGGTGTCATCTGCAAACACTGAAATCCCAGACCCGATATCATTTATAAATATATTGAAAAGCAAGGGTCCCAACACTGAACCTTGGGGTACCCCACTGATACCCTCAGACCATTCAGCATAAGAATCATTAACCACTACTCTCTGAATTCGGTCTTTTAGACAGTTTTCTATCCATTTACAAATTGATCTTTCCAAGCCTGTAGACTTTACCTTACACATTAGCCGTGTGTGGGGAACGGTGTCAAACGCTTTTGCAAAATCCAAGTATACCACGTCCACAGCCACCCCTCTGTCCAAGTATACCATGTCCACAGCCACCCCTCTGTCCAAGTATACCACGTCCACAGCCACCCCTCTGTCCAAGTATACCACGTCCACAGCCACCCCTCTGTCCAAGTATACCACGTCCGTAGCCACCCCTCTGTCCAAGTATACCACGTCCACAGCCACCCCTCTGTCCAAGTATACCACGTCCACAGCCACCCCTCTGTCCAAGTATACCACATCCACAGCCACCCCTCTGTCCAAGTATACCACGTCCACAGCCACCCCTCTGTCCAAGTATACCACGTCCACAGCCACCTCTCTGTCCAAGGATTTACTTACCTCCTCATAAAAAGAAATCAGGTTTGTTTGCCAACTTCTGTCTTTCATGAATCCATGCTGTCTGTTGCTTAAAACATTTTTGTCCAACAAGAACTCATCTATGTGGTCTTTTATTAAACTCTCCAGTATCTTCCCAGCTATAGAAGTTAAACTAACAGGTCTATAGTTACCTGGTAAAGTACATTCAAATATTCAGAGCCTAACAAATACAAATTAGTGCTCCAGAACAGTGTCCCAAAGAATGTGTCTATAAAGGTAACTTTAAGAAGAAGGCATCTGTTCTCCCAACTCCACCCCAAATGGGTACAAGCTGTGGACTGGGGGATCGAACTGCCTCAGGCTCACTGGAGCCAAAATTTAGCTAACATTATGTGCTTAGTAACACATCCATTGTAACACAACAGGTATTACATGTAGTTTTATTACAATTCAATTTTAATCTTAGGCTCTAGTATCCTGGAACATAAATGTAAACTTGGTTGTCTATTAGTGGTGCTGTCGCCAGCCTGCAGGATCAAAGTAGAGGTCAGATTGTATTGACCAGCAACCTAGAGCCCCATATCATCCCAAATGATATCAACAATCGAGAGGAGAGAAGAAAACGTTAGGACAGAGAAACAGAAAGAGAAGAAGAAAGTAAGAGGTAAAAAGTGGATGGCACCAGGGAACCTCGACAGTAACAAGGATGAAAAGGATAAAAAAGATAAAAAAAGGTACTAAGTCACGGGGGCAGTTTTAGATATTTCTTCCAGGGGTCCTAGATTAGATTCAATTTAGGGTCATGATCCAGGATTTTTTTTTAATGGCCACCAACCTGGTCAGAACCAAGTACCAGCGGGTGAAAACCTTTAAGTTGGCTTCCCTTAAAGCTTTATTAACTGTCCCTTTGAACAATCCCTGGAACATGGAATTCCACCTTTCTGCTTCCCAGACTACATCTAAGTCCTTTTCCTACCTCCTCGCATAGGAAGGTTTATATGTTTATATATAATATAGATCAAGGAAATACCTCCTCTTTGGGCTTCTAATTCGGAGCACCATTTTTCGTAGGGGGTAATATCTGAGAAATAATTCCTGAGCTTCCACTGGGAAGACAAGAAATTATGTATTTGTGGAAATCAAAATGTCTCGGAGAGGGGCATTCCTAATTTGTTAATGCAGTGGGTTAAAGTCATGGGACCCGTAGAGGTCAGAAAATGTCCTATTCGGAATAAACCTTTATTTGTCCACCATTTGAAGGGTTAGGGTGGGGGCGAAGTTTGGAGACTAAGTAGGGGGGTTTGAGAACAGAATCACTGAGGGCCATTGAGTGTGATAGGGTTGGGGCAAGGATAGGGGGCCTCAACTTATGGGGAGCCCCTACCAGGAAATCAATAGTGTTTAATGGGACTGCTTGTCTCTCCATTGTTATCCAATCAGGTTTTTGCCCTCTGGCATAAATGGCTGAAAACTGGGCAAGCTGGGCAGCTTGAAAATATTTAAAGAGGTGTGGGAGACCCAGACCCCCCTAGGAATATCTCCTAGAGGACGATAGCCGGACATCTGAAGCCTTTTTGGCCCCATATGAATTTCAAAATTTGCGATTGCAGTTTGAGTAATTGAGGTTTCTTTATGGGGATGGGGAGGGAACGAAAGATGTATAATATCCTAGGGAGTAGTGTCATCTTTACTCAGTGTATTCTGCCAAGCCAAGAAAGGCCTTCTTGGCCCCACTTTAAGAGGTCTTCTGATAATTTCCGAAATAAAGGTAGGTAATTGACATCATACAGTTGGCTAATGTTAGCTGCCAGGTTGACCCCCGGGTACGGAATCTGGTTATGACTCCAGGTGAACCTATAAAGCTCCCTGAGACGATGAACTATTGGCTCAGGAGTGGAAACATTTAGGGCCGCTGATTTGGACCCATTTACACACAGCCCGGAGACTTCCCAAAACTCTTTTAAGATTTGGATTACTCGGGGGGTGGCGGTAAGGGGGAATGTAATAAATAAAAGTAGATCATCTGCAAATAAGGCGCACTTTGGGAGCCGCACCTTACTCCATGGATATCAGGCTTTAGCCTGATGGCAATTGCCAAAGATTCCATCGCAATAGCGAATACTAGGGGGGATAAGGGGCAACCCTGTCTAGTGCCCTTAGATACGATGAACGGGTCTGAGTAGTAGTTTTGAAGTTTAACCTGAGCGGTGGGGTTTGAGTAGACGGCTCTCATAGTCTGAAGGAATTTTGGGCCGAAACCCCATCTACCAAGGACCTCGAACAGGTAAGCCCAATCGACTGTATCAAAAGCTTTTTGTAAGTCCACAGATAAAAGGAACCATTCCTGGCCTGGGCCCCCATCCCAATTATATTTTGGAAGGGAGATGATGTCGACAGCTCTGCGGATCTGATCAGGGCCCTGTCTCCCCGGGATGAAGCCCACCTGATCTTTGTTGACATAATTCCCTATGAACTTAGACAGTCCGTTGGCCATAATTTTAGTCAAAATTTTAAGGTCATTATTGATTTAGCATATGGGCCTGTAGTTGCTGACATCACAGTGATCTTTTCCAGGTTTGGTGATAACTGCAACAAAGGCCAAGTTGGCCTCGTTCTGCAACGTGGATCCTATTTGGAGAGAGTTGAAGAATTTTGTCAAGTAGGGAGCGAGAGTGGGGCCAAAAGTCTTATAGTAACCTGTAGAGAACCCGTCTGGGCCAGGGGCAGAACCCGTCTGGGCCAGGGGCAGAACCCCTCTTGAAGTTTTTAATAACCCCTAGTAATTCTGTTTCAGTAATCAAAAGTTCTAGTGATTCTGAATGATCAGCAGTAAGTTTGGGGAGCGGGGTATTATTTAAAAATGAGGTTAGAGAAGGGGAGGGGGTTGCTCTCCCCGACTCATAGAGGTTGGCATAGTATCTCTGAAATGCGGCCATGATACGTTGGGGGTTCTGTGTCAGTTCCCCGGTGGAGTCCCTCACTTTTAGGAAGGAGAAGGATCGGAACCTAGGGGACACCTTGGCAGCCAGCTTAGGACCCATCTGGTCTCTTTGGATATAAAAGTGGGCTTTGGACCATTGGATTTGTTTTTCGGTGCTAGTGGCGAGAGCAAGGTTTAAAGCCACCCTCTCCCCTTTCAGCAGTGCCCTGGAATGAGGATTAGGATTCTTCTTGTGAGATCTTGCGAGGTCATGAAAGTTACGCTGCAATTTCTCTATATGTCAATCTTCCTCTCCCTTCTGAGTTTGGCGGAAAGCTGCATAGTCTTGCCCCTCATCACCCCTTTGTGTGCCACCCAAAGTATCGTGGGCGTGACTTCCCCGTTATCATTCAGTCGAAAGTAATCTTTGAGCTCCTGCTCTAACAAGGTGCAATGGACTGGGTTGTTTAAAAGGGATTCGTTCAATCGCCAATGAGGATTACCCCTTGCTTCCAGATCAGTTTTGACGAATTTTATAACTAACGAGTGGTCTGACAACGGGGAGTCTCTAATAAGGGATTTAGAGATCATGGGGATAACTGGGGCAGGAACAAAAATGTGATCTATCCTAGCTAAGCCCTGATGGGGAGCAGAAAAATGAGTGTAGTCCCTCTCCCTAGGGTTAAGTTCCCTCCAAATATCTACAAGGTCTAATGAGTGAAGAAGCTTGGTGATTTTAAGGCTGTGCTCTGGTGGTTGGAGAAGGCGGGAATGTCTCGTCCCTGACTTGTCCAGCATATGGAGAGCAGCATTCGAGTCCCCCCCCCCCCAATATCACTGTCCCAGTGAGGTGGGGTGATAGCAAGTTAAGCATAGTTTGAAGGAATTTTGCTTGCCCCCGATTTGGAGCGTAATAGGAAATGAAGGTGTATATTAAGCCCCCCAGTGTCCCCTGTCAGCCCCTGGACGACGTCTACTAAGACGAAACGCGTCGGACACTGCTGACCCCAATTTGCTGCGTTACTCTCTTTTAGCATCCTACAAGCTTGTGGATTTTATTTGTTCCTTCTATGTGGACTTTTACACTTGTCATATCAATAGAAATACACCCTGTGACCGAGGGTATTCACACCACGGAGAGTCCTTTCTATTTATTTATATGATATTCTGGAGTCTAACCCCCTGGAGTACGTATGTGAGGATGAACAAGTGACCGGGCGAGCACACCAGAGGACATCAGGTGCCGTTCCTCCATTCCGGAAGGATCCGAGGACCCCCTAGGAGTGTGTGACGAACCCAGACCAGAGAAGGATGTATTCCCCCATCTTCATCATATATGTTCAGGCTTGAATATATTCAACATCTGGTAAGCCTTGATTTTTACCATCTGTGGATTCACCTGATTGCTGCTTAGAATGCCTCAAAAGTCACTTTTGTCCCTAGCGGTCATCACCTTGCAAGCACCTTGATTACTTGTACGGTTCTCTGTGGGACTTTTTATCACAACGAGGATAGCCTCATTATACACGGACTGCTTATTTGCACTTTTTCCATATATTTGCACTTTATTGTATATCTATTTTTGATTACCACTTATACTTTGTATTTTTACCACGTTTATTAGAACTGCCAAGTTCTCAGTATTTTACCATATTGACTCACCAACACAGTACTGCCTACTTCATAGTCAACTTATGATGTTTTTGCAGGAGGCATAGTTGGCATCTACACCACTAGACTTCACTTAGTGCCACTTTATATTTATATATAGAAGCATAAACCTGCCCTCTGGGTCTTTAATTTCGTTCTGGGGAGCGAAAACAACGTGCTTGGCAAAAAAGACTCCCACACCTCTAGTCTTGTCTGGGGCAATCGCCAGGAAGAATTGGGGGTATTTAGAGTGCATATATTGGGGTTATATTGCTCAAGGAAGTGGGTTTCCTGTAAAAGGAGCACGTCCTGGTGCTGGGAGTGGGATAGTGTATTTATTCCGCTTCACAGGTGAATTAAGGCCCTGGACATTATGTGTTGTGATCCTCAGTGATTTTGAGGGGTTAATAAGTGTGGTCGTGGGGGCGTGTCCAAGATGGCGACCGGACCAGTCGCTTAACCTGAGAGCTCCGCAAACCTGCCTGCTATTATCCTGATTTCTGCGGGGGAAAGAATCCTAAACGGGTCGGAACTATTCTCTTACCCTGTCTGGCTGGATATGCCCAAGAAAAAGTACCCTGCGTCGCTACATAAGAGCTCCCCAGCGTCTATCGGCAGCAGGACCAAGGACACGAGGAAGGGGTCAGTCAGGCGGTCTGTCCCATTCTCTTATCAAGGCTGGGCAAATCCTAAGAAAGGGGGCGTCTTTAGTCCTATTATCGTCCGTCCAAACGCCTCGAGAGTCCAATTCGCTGACCAGGCCAGCGGTAGAACCTGTGCGGGGGTGCTGGTGTGAATAATTGGGGAGTTTTAGTGACTCCTAGTGTTGTGTATTACAGGTCCCGGAATTAAGTGGACACTTCGCCTTATTTATGTGATAGGGTGAGGGTCGTGGTCCTGCACGAGGAAAATGTCCTTTGGGTGAAGGAACTCGTTATAT
>BLSH010557757.1:74692-91717 GCA_018402905.1 Glandirana rugosa | reverse complement strand
GAAGAGCCTTTTAGAAAGTGCTGAGCCGAAGTGTAATACTTAATCCAATATGAATACTTTATCCAAGATGATATTGGGCCATGCCATCCATTGGCCGTGCAGACCAAAAGGCCTAATTCTCCTACCTATACATGTGTACACAGAACAGAAGCGGGACACATCACTGCTCTGGACAGAGAGCGTTAGCCAGAGATGCCGGAGATAACTTTCCATATTAACAAGCTGGTGATTGGCTGCTTGGACCACCTAGCAACCAAACACCTGCCGTTTACTTAAAGAGTTAACTTGGCCAGCTCCCGCCCACCGTTCTGAGCTGTGCTGTCTCCTGATTTCTGCTGTGCTCACTGTGTGGAGGGAAGTATGCAGTGGAGGAGGCTGAAGGGAAGACTGGCACCGAGGTGCATGGGTCAGCAAAGCAGAAGAGTGTTGGCGATCTACCCATCACCCACGTGCGATAGACGGGTTGCCAACCCCCGCCATAGGTCATCCATGTCATAAGTTCAAGCTAGACTATTACAAATGTTTAGCTGACTAGAACACCTGTAAAAACAATAGAAGCAGGGAGGACATCTTCTGTAAGCATACCAGGACATCTGTTTGACAAGTGTCCACTTGCAGAAAACCTGCTGAACAATCACCCCCCTCAGTGTGAGTCTGGGAAAGTCACAAGAATATATATATATATATATATATATATATACACACACACAGTATACAGTTGTGCTCATAAGTTTACATACCCGGGCAGAATTTATGATTTCTTGGCCATTTTTCAGAGAATATGACTGAGAACACAAAAACATTTCTTTCACTCATGGTTAGTGTTTGGCTGAAGCCATTTATTATCAATCAACTGTGGTTGGGGGGGCGTGGCCGGACAGGGCATGTGAAGAGATGTACTTCACGGAGCTCCCGTAGCTGATCCTGCAACGATCCATTCCTCGGCGCAGATCCGGCCTGAAACCTGGCACTACATTCTGCATTGACCTCCTCACAACCCCCGGACACCTGGGCAGACGTTCTGAAGCTCGGGATGACATGGAGCGGCCTCGGCGTTCCAAGATGGCGCCGACACCTTACAGCCGCAGCCACAGCGTGCCCAGCGGAACTCACAGCATGTGAAGGAGCAGGGGGGTAAGTCGCAAAAATCGTCCAAGACTAAAGAACAACCTAAAAACATGCTATACTATACTCAGAAACTGACAGGCTCGTCGGGATCTTCCGCCACGGAGCCGATCGAACATTCTGTTTGTTCGGAGCACGAAGGCCTTGACGCGATGGATGACACTCTACCATTAGAGACTCTCCCAGACACTATTCCAGACCCATTTGACAGTTCAGCAGAGGACACCTCTCAACTGACACTGACAGAAATCCTACAGGTGGTGCACAAATGTACAGCAACGGTGGAGGGCCTCAAAGATCGTCTGGGAGGGCTTCAGGAATCGGTATCACTGATCCGTCAAGACATACAAAAAATCAGAGAAAGGACCACCGCGGTGGAGGGCTGTGTGAGTGAGATGGAGGACCAGATTCCCCCTTGGCTAGAGACATTAGATCGGCGGTGCAGCAAGTGGCTGTGGCTAACAACAAAACAGATGATATTGAAAATCGTCTGAGACGTAACAACGTTGTGGGACTCCCTGAGAGAGTGGAGGGGAGGGACCCCACGGCATTTGTAGAGCAGTGGCTGCAGGAAGTGTTTGGGAAAGAGGCCTTTACCGCACTATACGCGGTGGAAAGGGCACATCGCACCCCACCCCGCCCGCTCCCGCCTGGAAATCCTCCTAGATCTATGCTGGCCAAACTCCTGAACTATAAAGACCGGGAGATAGCTCCGGTTGGCAAGGGAAAGGGGCACCATCAAATACCAGGGTACTAAGATCTCCTTTTACCCGGATTTCTCAGCGGAGGTCCAGCGAAAAAGAGCTAGATTTGCGGAGGTCAAGAAAAGGCTGCAGAAGCTTCAATTATCCTACGCCATGCTATACTCCGCTAAACTGAGGGTTGTAGTCAATGGTCAAGCTACGTTTTTTGAAACTGCTGTTGAGGCCACTGCCTGGCTTGACAGAAATGAACCAGAGGGGAGAGGGGGACATAGGACATTTGCATAGAACCAGGTATGCAATTCTACTCATCCCTTGAGCCGAGGCCTAGACCTTATTCAACTCTACTACGACGCTCCCCGTATTGCAAGCAAATCATACCCCCTTCATTGAAGAGAATGAGGAGGCAAAATGTTTGGCTGACCCTGAAGGAAAGCCTGGTTATGAGGGTACTTTCACCCGGTTCTCTAAGCCCGGCTGGTACACCTTCAATTGCGCAGTTGCGTATTCAATTTTTGCATCCGAACTGTTACAAGTATCCAGTACAACTGTCCCTTTGGTTTACTCCATGTCAAAGTGATTCTTATTCCCTTTGTTGGCAAAGCTCCCTCCACCTGTTCCAACTTCTGCGGGCTGAACACCTGCAGAAGGCCCTCTGGGGCCGAATTCCCTCTACCTCTCCAAGATGCCTCCCATTCCATCGATTTCCTGGAATGTTAGGGGAGTGCATGACCCACTAAAGCGCACCATGATCTCGGGCTGCCTGCGGAAGTTTCACCCGGCCATAGTCGGGTTACAGGAAACCCACCTTACTCAAGAAACTATTTGCTGTATGAACTGTTCATGGGTTGGTAAGCGTTACCATTCAACACACACCTCCCTTTCCAGGGGGGTGAGTGTTTTCATCCATAAGGCACTAGCATATCAGGAACTGGACTCAATGGTAGATGTGTCAGGGAGATTTGTATTTCTTCACTGTAAACTGTTTACTGTCACAATGATCATTGCTTATGTTTATATACCGCCACCGTTTTCAAGGGAAGTGCTTCAGCTCCTACTGTCGCTGAGGCCTGACCTTCCGGTGCTAATTATGGGTGATTACAATGGGTATTTGGATCCACGACTGGATCGACACCCGCCCGCCTCTCCGCTGGCCGGAGCCAGGGGTACGGCCCTTGCTGGCGGAGATGGGGTGGGTAGATGTATGGCGACTGCGCCACCCATGTGTGAAGCAGTTTTCATGTTTTTCCAAGACACATGGTGTTAGGAAAAAGGACACTATGCCAGCAAAAATGGCGCTAGTTAAACCTGGAGATTCCTGCAATGGGTGCTGCTCATTCTACAGCGTCCGTGACCTGTGAGCCACAGCTCCCTCCACCTGTTCCTGTGTTTATTTGCTTCCTGTTTGACCCGGCTTGCCTTGACCTGTTGTTCGCTACCTGCACTGACCCCGGCTATCCACGTCCATCCGCTTGTCTACTCCTCTGTACCTCTGCTGCCCGCCCATTGAACGAACCTTTGCTTGGACCTGACTACCCGCCTGCCTGATCCTTTGTACCTTCCTGCTTGCCCGTTGCCGACCCAGCCTGCACGACCACTCTTCTATCTGCACGTCTTCTGGAACCTCACTACATCATCAGTGACCATCCAGCCCTCATGCCATCCCGCACTCTTGGCCCTCTGTCTACTCTACCAGGGGTCCTTGAATCGGGTGCGCAAGAGCGGTTGTTCCCTGCACAAGACAGACTCCACCACCAGGTTTGTGACAGAAACGAGCAGCCATGACTGAGTCTGCGCAGGGAACACGCTCCGCTATGGATGACTTGTGCCCCCATCTGGCTGGCCTCACCCAGGCCGTCAAGAATCTTCAGGAGGGATATACCCGATTAGAAGGACGGGTGCAGGAACTGTCTACCGCCCCGACCTCCGGTTCCGCAGCTGCCCGTACCATAGTGGTCCTGCCCTCGGAGTCCAAGGTCCCGCTGCCGGATAAATTCTCCGGGGACCGACGCAGGTTTCGGGTCTACCGGAGTGCCTGCGACCTATATCTGTGTCTCCAGCAACGGACATTCACATTAGAGAGCACCAAGGTCGGATTTGTGATCTCCCTGTTGCAGGGTGAACCCCAAGCCTGGGCCCTCAGGCTATGGGAGCAGAATGCCCCCGAAGTTGCTTCTGCTGCAGCCTTTTTCCTGGCCATGGCGCAGCTATATGACGATCCCCATCTTGCCGCCACCGCGGAAGCCACCCTGTACAACCTCCAGCAGGGCCGCCGCTCTGTGGAGGACTATTCCGCCGAATTTCGGCGCTGGAGTTCGGATACCGCCTGGGGCAGCACGGCACTCATGTTCCAATTCTGGGGCTGTCGGATTCCGTTAAGGATGAGTTGGCCCGAGTGGGGATACCTAAGACCTTGGAGGAGCTGGTCACCTTGGCCATCTCCATAGACCGGCGCATCAGAGAGCGCCGCGCTGAGAGGTCCTCCGGACAACTGCGTCCCACCTGGATGCTCCCTCGGGTGCCCAGTTACCCGACTCTGCCGGCTTTCAGGCCACCGACCTCCTCCTCCTCTCCTCCGGACTCTTCTGAGCCCATGCAGATTGGGTTGCTTCGACCATCACTCTCCAGCGAGGAAAGACAACGCTGGTTCCAGTTGAATCTTTGTCTCTATTGTGGAGAGCCTGGTCACATGGTTCGGACATGCCCCGCGAAGCGCGGTAAGTGCTTGTCCACTGTATCTGATGTACCAATTAATTCCCGTGCCCATCTCACCATTTTCTTGTCTCTGCAGCTTCTCGGAGGGATTATCACGGTGCCGGCAATCCTTGATTCTGTGCAGCTGTTTTGTTGATCTGGATTTTGCTGCACAACACCACATCCCCCTGCAACCCAAGGCTCACAAACTGGTGATCCGCCTGGCCGACGGATCACACATTAAATCCGGAACCGTCACACATGAGACGGTCCCTCTGCTTTCCTGCACTCTGGATGGTCAAAGGAAACATCTGCGGCTGGATGTCATTGCCTCTCCGCTCTGCCCCATCATCCTGGGATTGCCCTGGTTCCAGGCCCACAACCCCAGCATAGACTGGACCACTGGAACCGTTCATTTCCAATCTCCTTATTGCCGTCAGCACTGCCTGAGTCCTAGAGATGGGACTGTCCCAGCACTCCTCAGCCTGGAGGCCGACACCGAACCGGATGTTCGGGCTCTTCTTCCATACATTCCTAGACGTTTTTAGCAAGAAGGGGGCAGACAAACTTCCGCCGCACAGGTCCTACGATTGCCCCATCGAACTGCTGCCCGGGGCAGAGGTGCCTTTTGGGAGGATCTTTCCGAACCCGAATTGGCGGCCCTTAAATCCTACTTGGAGGAAAACACCAAGAAAGGATTCATCAGACCGTCTACATCCCCGGCCGGAGCCGGCATCTTCTTCGTAGAGAAGAAAGATCACTCACTCCAGCTGTGCATAGACTATAGGGAGCTCAACCGGGTGACCATCAAAAACCGGTACCCGCTACCTTTGGTTCCAGAACTTTTTCAACGGCTGGGGTCAGCAACTGTCTTTACCAAGCTCGACTTGCGGGGGTCTTATTCGGATCAGGGAAGGAGACAAGTGGAAGACCGCATTCCGCACTCGGTTCGGGCATTAAGAATACTTGGTGATGCCCTTCGGCCTGTGTAATGCCCCCGCAACTTTCCAACACTTTGTCAACGACGTGTTTAGAGATTTCCTGGATCTCTTCGCTATAATATACTTAGACGACATCCTTGTCTTCACTTCCTTGGAGGAACACCGCAGGCACGTTACTAAGGTTCTTGGGCGTCTACGGCAGCATGGCTTATACGCTAAAGCGGAAAAATGTTCGTTTGAACAGCCCAGTATGCATTTCCTGGGGCTGATCATTTCCACAACAGGCATCCATATGGATCCTCAGTTTCCACAATCTTGGAATGGCCTGCACCTACAGACCGAAAAGGGGTACAGAGATTTGTGGGCTTCGCAAATTTCTATAGGAAATTTATTAAAGGATTTTCCGCCATTGTGGAGCCCATCACACGTCTAACAAAACAGAATACCCGGTACCAGTGGTCCCCTGAAGCTAAAGCCGCTTTTCAGAGACTCAAGTCCCTCTTCACGTCTGCCCCCATTCTGAAGCACCCGGACCCAGCTTTACCATACGTCCTGGAGGTGGACGCATCAGAAACTGCAGTGGGGGCTATCCTGTCCCAGCGCCAGGGTGTCAAGGCCCTGCTCCACCCAGTGGCCTTCCTTTCCAGGAAGCTGACCGCACCGGAGCGGAATTACGACGTGGGAGACAGGGAGCTACTGGCCATTAAATCAGCGTTAGAGGAGTGGCGCTATTTGCTGGAAGGGGCTTCTCACCCTATTCTGATATTCACTGACCACAAAAACCTGGAATATCTCCGAGACTAAGACCTAGGCAAGCCCACTGGGCGCTATTCTTTTCCAGGTTTCATTTTCACCTTACATACCGCCCCGGATCCAAGAATAGTAAGCCTGACGCTCTCTTCCGAATGTTCACAGAGCCAGGCAATACTGCTCCACCGGATACTATACTTCCTGCACGGAATTTCCTGCTGACAGATGAAGACTTTCTCTCCCAACTTCGTCGGGTCTTGGGCGGTCCCGCTACCGACAAAGACACCCGATTGACCGTAAGGGATGGTCTATGGTGGTTTGGGCGGAGAATGTTCATCCCGGCAAGTCTGCGTCTTAGAGTCCTGGGTCGTTCTCATGACCATAAACTGGCCAGACATTTTAGTACACAAAAGACCGCTGAGCTCATCCCATGGTCATTCTGGTGGCCCAACATGTTGGAAGACTGTAGAAAGTATGTTGGAGCCTGTCCCGTCTGTGCCAGAAACAAGACGGACAGAGCTAAGGCCTGGGGTCTGTTGAACCCCCTTCCTATACCTGAACGCCCGTGGTCGCAACTGGCGATAGATTTTATCGTGGAACTCCCCCCGTCGGAAGGTTTTACTACCATCTTTGTCATAGTAGACCGGATGACAAAGATGGCACATTTCATCCCTATGAAGGGGACCCCCTCAGCGGCCGAAACAGCCCGTACTTTCATAAAGGAAGTCGTCCGACTTCATGGAGTGCCAAACAACATCGTGTCTGATCGAGGGGTCCAGTTCACATCTAAATTCTGGAGAGCCCTGTGTGCTGGGCTAGAAATCGAACTTACATTCTCTTCGGCTTACCATCCACAGACAAACGGACAGACAGAAAGGACGAACCAGACGCTGGAACAATACTTACGGTGTTTCAAGTCCTTCTCTCAGGATGATTGGGTCGCACTGCTGCCTGTGGCCAAGTTTGCCTACAATAATACTATCCATTCGGCCACCCAGCAGTCCCCATTTTGGGCCAATTATGGCTACCACCCCACATTCCTGCCCGACTTGAACCCGGAGTGTACCGTCCCAGCAACACAGGATGTCACCAACTTCCTCCACTCCAATTGTCTACTCCTTCAGGAGACATTATCCAAATCCCGGGAGGTTAGCAAGGAGGCCTATGACAAGAGGAGACGGGGGGAGATGGAGCTTCAACCCGGTAACCACGTTTGGTTGTCAACAAAGAATCTGAAACTTGCATGCCCCTCGAAAAAATTGGGCCCGAGGTTCCTGGGGCCTTTTCCTGTGAAGAGACAGGTTAACTGGGTGGCATTCGAACTTGATCTCCCACCATCCCTGAAGATTCACCCGGTTTTCCAAGTTTCCCTACTAAAGCCCATGGTCCTCGATTCCTTCTCGGGCCGAAAGGTAGGACCACCGGGTCCCATCCTAGTCAACGGAGAGGAGGAGTTTGAGGTGGAAGCAATTTTAAACTGTCGCCGGAGAGCTGAGAGGCCCAATATCTGATCAAATGGAAGGGGTTCGGTCCGGAAGAAAACTCGTGGGAACCCGAAAGAAACATCCATGCCCCTGGACTGATCCGAGCCTTCAGAAGAAATCGGCAGGGTGATGACACCCGGTAAGGCACCCGGAAGCTGCCCCTTGGGGGGGGGCAATGTTAGGAAAAAGGACACTATGCCAGCAAAACTGGCTGTTCTCGCGGTGGTGCACACGCCTGTGCGCATTTGCGCGCTCCCGTGCGCGTTCGCGCGTGCCTATGCGCGTCCGTGCTCACGCACGTGACGAGAACGGCGCCAAATGGCGCTATTTAAACCTGGAGATTCCTGCAATGGGTGCTGATCGTTCTACAGCATCTGTGACCTGTGAGCCACAGCTCCCTCCACCTGTTCCTGTGTTTATTTGCTTCCTGTTTGACCCGGCTTGCCTTGACCTGTTGTTCGCTACCTGCACCGACCCCGGCTATCCACGACCATCCGCTTGTCTACTCCTCTGTACCTCTGCTGCCCGCCCGTTGAACGAACCTTTGCTTGGACCTGACTACCCGCCTGCCTGATCCTTTGTACCTTCCTGCCTGTCCGTTGCCGACCCAGCCTGCACGACCACTCTTCTATCTGCACGTCTTCTGGAACCTCACTACATCATCAGTGACCATCCAGCCCTCGTGCCATCCCGCACTCTTGGCCCTCTGTCTACTCTACCAGGGGTCCTTGAATCGGGTGCGCAAGAGCGGTTGTTCCCTGCACAAGACAGACTCCACCACCAGGTTCGTGACACATGGATCCCTGTCAAGAATTGATTTATGTGTAGGTTCTATACAAGCCGTTCCGCTGGTTCAAAAAATTTAGTATTTTCCTAGAGGGGTGTCGGACCACTCACCAATGGCGGTGTGGCTAGCTGCCCAGCCTGATTCTAATCTGCCTAGAGCCCCATGGAAACGAAATGCCTTTTGGCTTAAATTATTCCCATCTCGGGATCGTATAGCTGACCAAATTCAACAATTCTTCTCCTGCCATGGACAGCATCCCAACCTGATACAACGGTGGGAGGCCTTTAAGGCATACCTTAGGAGGGTATTCATGTCGGAAATCCAAACGGTAAAATCGAATACGGCAGCCCTGCTTTCACAAATGGAGGACCGGGTTGGGCAGCTGGAACTGGCATATATATCTGACTCGAAAGAGTCCGCAAGGGAGGCATGGATGGCAGCCCAGGATGCTCTGGATCGCTTGAGAGCCTCCGCCGCGGAACGCAAGCGCTTTTTCACACTATGAGGAGGGAGAGAAAATGGGTAGCCTGTTGGCTAAAATAGCTAAGGCGCAGCAGCAGTCCCCAGTGATTGGAGCTATACGCTCACAAGCCGGACGAGCTGTTAATGAGCCAGAGCAAATTGTTACAGAATTAGCATCTTTTTATGCTGACTTATATAGGGCAAGGGATGACTATTCAAATCAAGCTCTTGAAACTTACCTTGCCAATATTACCCTACCATCCCTGTCCAGCAGTGACTCTAAAAATCTAGAAGCCCCTCTTACCCTGGAGGAGTTGCAAGAGGCTGCCCGTTGCTTCCCGACTTGTAAGGCACCTGGGGATGATGGTATTCCGTTAGAGGTATATACGATGTATGGAGAGGAGATATTACCTAGACTATTAGAGGTCTTCAATGCCTCAGAGGAGGCCAGTGGCTTGCCGGAGTCAATGACACGGGCAAGCGTGGTTCTCCTACTCAAGCCCGGTAAAGATCCGCTAGACCCTAGCTCCTATAGGCCAATTTCATTACTCCAGTGTGATGTGAATCTCCTTGCCAAAATACTAGCTAATAGGGTAAATAAATACATTACCTCCATCATCCACCCAGACCAAGCGGGCTTTATGCCTCAAAAATCCACAGCCACGAATCTCAGAAGGCTTTTTTTGAATATGCAATCTCAGGCAGACAATACGGGACATCGTGCCCTGTTGTCGCTTGACGCCAACAAGGCGTTTGATAGCGTCAACTGGAGATACCTATGGGCTGTGCTCTCTAAATTTGGATTCGGCCCCCCGCTTTATAGCATGGGTCAGGCTTCTATATTGCTCCCCGAAGGCGGCCATCAGGGTGTCAGATAGGATGTCGAGGGCGTTTGCGTTAGGCAGGGCTGTCCCTGTCTCCCCTGCTCTTCGAGATAGCGATTAAACCACTGGCGGCCCTGATACGTGAAAATCCGCAGGTCGTGGCTTTTAGATATGGAGAGTGGTAAGAGAAGATTATGCTCTATGCAGATGACATGTTGCTGCTATTGGGAGACACTGCCTCTTCCCTAGCCGAGGTGATGTCGGTCATCTCGGAATTTAGGAAATATTCGGGGCTTACCATAAACTGGACAAAGTCAGCTCTGATGACGCTGGATGGCAGCCCGGAGGAGCCAGCGATTATTTCATGCCCTGTTCCCATTGTTTCTTCTTTTAAATACTTGATTATTCTGGTTACCCCTAAGATCACGGATTATGGTAAATCTAACATTAACCCCTTGCTATCAAGGTTTCGGGACAAAATAAACACGTGGAATAAACTCGCGGGTAAGACTAACCTGATCAAAATGATACTAATGCCACAACTACTGTATATGTTGCAAAGCTCCCCAACTGTGATCCCATTGAAAATGTTCTGGGTGGTTAATACCCTCTTCCGTCAGTTACTATGGGGCAAAACTGCCCCGAGGATTAAGCTGGAGCAGTTACAGTGTCCCAGGGACGGGGGAGGCTTAGAACTTCCCAATCCCTGGTTATACTATGTTGCGGCTCAGATGCAGCAGCTAGTGGGGTCTACGGGCTCGTACCCACTAGGGTCGGCAACTCGTCTCTTATTGAGGGGAGCCGGAACGGGTGATGTTATAGAGGTTTCAAAAGCCCAACAGGCTAATGCCTACTTATGGCCTTATCCAGAAAGTATGGAATAAATGCAGGCAGTTACAACAAGTGCAGGGATTCACTTCCTACAGCCCGATCTGGCACAATAAAATGTATCCAGAGCTGGCCAAACTAGACCAGGATCCCAGGTGGCGGCAATACGGGGTGACCCGCTTAAGCCACATATTCGAACAGGGAAAACTCCATTCCATATTCGAAGCAGTTCCAGTATTCCCAGCTGCGGCATGCGGTGAGGGCTCAGGGGGACGCAGGAAGCTGGGCGCACTCTCCAGCCCCTGTGTTCCACCTGCTGTATAGTAGTGGAGACACTAAGGGATTTATTTCTCGGTGCTACTCCTTACTGCTCAGGAATTACCTAAAGGCCCACCCCATCGGGGCACTTGCTCATTGGGAGGCAGACGTCGGTCAACTGACTGGGGATCAGTGGGAGGAGGCACTCCTCTCCGTCTCCATGAGCTCTTTAAATGTATTAAAAATTTTGAGGATTATATAAAAGGGGATATAAACCCCTTTGGTTTACGGGTTCAAATCTTCCCCTCTTTTGACAACATAGATTCTGTGTTTAAAAGAACGTGGGACAACAACCTGAAACTGTGTTCTAAAACTATGATGTCTCTACTGATTCAGGAGTACAAAAAACTAGTGGTGCACCGAATGGAAACTTTGGTGCACCTCTAGCAGACATGATACAGGAGATGGTCAGAAACTGCAGACATAGTACAGGAGATGGTCAGAGACTGCAGACATAGCACAGGAGATGGTCAGAGACTGCAGACATAGTACAGGAGATGGTCAGAGACTGCAGACATAGTACAGGAGATGGTCAGAGGCTGCAGACATAGTACAGAAGATGGTCAAAGACAGCAGACAGAGCCATCACCTGCACACAGTGACACACATACAGATTGCAGAGGACAGAGCGGCCATCAGAGGAGGGAGGGGGAGGAGAGGAGCAAGTGGATGAGTTTTCCGGTGACCGGCATCTAATTTCAGCATGGCTTGTTACATTTACCAGATGCTCCCCCCCACCCCCCTCCCTTCCAGGGTCTGTGGTGCCCAGGATCAGCCCTGAATGTCTGTGGATGCAGCTCACCAGTGCCTGCTAGCATGATCTCACGCTGTGTCACGGAGCTGGATTAAATCGCCAGCCAGCTCTGTAACAATGTCCTTCCTAGACAGCCTCCTCTGACACCTGGCACAATGATTCCTGGCATTGGATCATTGTGCCGTCCATCACAAGAGGCTGCCTAGGAGGTGGGACATTGTTACAGAGCTGCCCAGCGATTAAATCCAGCTCTGTGACACAGCGTGAGATCGTGCTAGCAGGCACTGGTGAGCTGCATGATCTGGCACTTGCGAGTAGGGAGGGGAGGACTCTGCCAGGATGACACACGTGCATCACCCGGCGGGGTGGGGCCACCCAGCCCATTTTCCGGCTTCATTATCTGCATTTTTTTTCTTTTGGCCACTTGCCGAAAATGCCATTTACAGCCGAAATGTTTCAACCGCCGAAATTTCGGTGCATCCCTACAAAAAACGCATGCCTGATATGGATAGTCAAACTGATAGTTTGCAAAAACAACTTCTACCCTTTCAAACTGATATGCTCGCCTCTGACTTAGAGGCTAAATTGAAATCTCATTTAGAGAAGTTCAATAAAGACATCCTAATCAGTAAAGACAAAAAATTCCAACGTGACCTCAAAGCCTTCCGTGAGGGGAAGGCATACAAATGGCAACAACCCACTTCAAATAAACGCACAACCCTTAATAACTCAAAACCATATAGACATAACACCTCTGATACATCTCTATATCCATCCTCATCCTCTTTATCTTTCTCCTTTCCTTCGGGCCATCAGAAAAACACCCGACGCTTCAAGCGTTGTCCCCAATGTGACAGCTCACACTGTGAAACACGTACTAATACATCCACTCAACTTCAACTTACACCGCACACTAATTGTAGCACTTCTAATCTTCAACACATGTCCCAATCCACACCGCACCCTCAGCTACCTACACGAGGGACTTTTTTAGACCAACTACGCACCAGAACACAATCACATCAACTCAAAACCAACACAGTCAAAACAACCAAAAAATCAAACACCAATCAACCACGCTAAATTTTATGAATCTGTCTACATATGCTTTGTCACAAGACGAAATTAACGTCCTAGCTAAGGGCTTAACATTTTGTCCGGACACTCCTGAGTTCATTGACTCTATAGATTTAGAAACTTTATTGGCAGCGGTTGACACTACTACAGATACAATCCATCCATCACTGCTGATACCATCCTATAGCTTTACACAAAGAAATCAGCTTTGTACCCCCCTCCCAGCTCCAACTGCAACGCTGCTACCTTTTTGAAACTGGTGTCTAACGGCATTACCCGGTTGCGACAGACACCCAACCCACACCACAATCTCTCACCTCTGGAGAGATTAGCACTCAGAAATTTGACCAACAACCCTGACATCGTTATAAAACCCTCTGATAAGGGCGGTAACGTCGTCGTCATGGACAATACTAATTATATTCACATGTGTATGCAGATACTCAACAATTTGGAATGGAATGGTATCGGCCAATTCCAGTTGGACAAATTCAACAAAAAGTTTTACACTTTTGTTGATCAAGCTTACTATCACAATATAATAACCAAACAAACCTGGTAATTCATACGACCCAGTCACCCCCGTGAGGTGACCTTTTACGCCCTACCCAAACTGCACAAACATGCAACAAATCCCCCGGACGACCAATCGTCTCGGGCTGTGGTAACCTCACCAAAAACTTAAGTCAACTAGTGGATAACCATCTGAAACCACTAGTAACATGACTTCCCTCATTCACCGTGACACAATACACTTTCTACAAATCGAGAACCTTCGGGCCGATAAAGATACCGTGTTTGTCGCTATCGATGTGGAGGCACCTTATAGTGCAATTCCACACGATAAAGGCCTTGCAACCATACGATGTAAACTTTTGTATTCTTCTACCTCTCAACCACAGCTTGATGAATTTGTCCTTCAGGCTCTGCGGTTTATTCTCGAGCATAACGTTTTCTCATTCAACGGATCCCACTTCCTCCAGGTGCAGGGGGTAGCGATGAGGAATTGCTGTGCCCCATCGTATGCCAACCTGTACCTGGGGGAGTGGGAACGTACCTTATGGCATAATCCGGATATGTCGATGTACGCGAGCCACGTACCTGCATGGTGTTGCTGCATCGACGATATCTTTGTGCTATGGAGAGGCCCCATTTCCCTCCTTGAACAATTCACTACACAACTCAACCAGAATGACAGAATGACTTTAATCTGCATTTCACCATGACATACAGCTCCCAACAACTCCCTTTTTGGACGTAATGATCCACAAACTTGAGGACAGACATCTATCCAGTCAACTTTTTCAAAAACCAACCGCAGGGGTGTCGGGATCTTGCTTATCTTGAGCAATGCCTTAGGGATAGTATTGTCCCTAGGAGTTTGACGTTAGAAATTTCCCCGCAGGAGGACGAACATGACCTACTACATGCTACTAGCTTCCATTCAAAACCACTATTGGCTTCTATTCCTTTCAGTCAGTATTTAAGGGTATGACACGATTGTTCAGACGACACCACTTTTCAAAGAGAAGCAAACAATCTACAAATGCAGCTTCTGGAATGGTGGAATGGGGGTACTCTAGAACTTCCCTGAAGAAGGTCTTCAGGAGAGTTCTTTCCCTACTACGCAAAGATCATTTACATACTCAAAAAACATCTACTACTGACCATACCACCTGGATCATTACCACCTACTCAACTCAACATAAACAAATTAGACACATCCTCAGCAGGTATTGGCACCTCCTGAGCATGGACCCCACTTTGGCCCCCTTCATCACGGAGGCACCGGCCATCACCTTCAGGAGGGTTCCCTCCGTCGGTGACAGGCTGGTCTCCAGTGAGTGTAGGGATGCAACTATTGTAAATATATGGATAGAAGAACTTGCATCAAATGACCTAACCGACAAATCTTCCGTCCTAGGCACTATGTAAACTGTAGAACTGCCAGCATAGTGTACCTGCTTTCTTGTGAATGCGGGTGCTACTATGTCGGGAAGACTATCAATGAACTATATTCTATTATTACCACTGATGACCCTTTCCCCTCTTGGATGTCTACCCACCTGCTTGATATCTTCCTCATACAATTTGAACTTTTTATCAGTGTTTTTTGCCTGCCCCATATCCTCATTGGTGATACAGGCTTAGTTACATTATTATTTATCTACATTACCTCCCAATTATGATACTTGGCATACGCTGTTATTTGGTCCTTGATTCCCCTATACGTATGGATATATATATTTATCCTGATATACCTTCCTTGTACTTTTTTACTATGTAGCTACAGATTCCACATATTCTGTGGCCACGCCGGCATAGCCACCGGGTATCCCTTGTGGTCACATACCATTTCACGTCCAATGTGGGATCCTTGTGTGCACCCGACCGAGCTGGCAGGTCTAGGCATATAGCTGGGCATCCCCTGGGCCGTGTGGACAGTCCGTGTTTGTGCCACTCAGTACACGCAGAAGTGTGTCGTCCCCCACTGGGGGAGTATTTATTATGACTTGTTGTTCACTAATACTTCTTGTACAGGTAATATTGTTGTCTAATTTCAATATATCATGTTTTACCTACAGATAGGACACACCATGTTTATTCCTCAATGTAATGCCCCCTGAAGAAGGATATAACTCCGAAACATGTCGGGATGATTGCAGACATTGCCCCTTGATTCCACTTTAATGTGGCTACACAGGGGCAACGCTCACACATTGAGTATTGTTACCTTATATCGTACTGTGGCACTTCCATATCTTTGTTCTTTTTGTCTTATATACAGTGTTTGCTGTATGCTTCGAAACTGTTTACTATTTAAATGTACATCTCTTTTTAATCCTTTTGATATACAATAAAAAATACTTTTTTATACCTCTTTTCAAACTTTCTTATACTCTCTGCCCTCAAAGTCCAAGGGGATTTCACATGAGGCATCAGGTCCTACACTGAGCCCTCTCATTTTTTGTACATTTATAGGATGTTGGCAGACATCTGTCTTTGTTTTTTCCGTGGTACCCCTTCTCAAATATATACTGTATATACACCAGGGAGAGTTAGCCAGTGAAAGTGCGACAGAGGACTGCATCATGAGATACTGTGCTCAATTGAAGATGGTGACCCCTACTACTGAGATGGGCAAGACTGTCTGTAATGAAATGTTGTCTGGAACCGTTGATTTCATACTGCAAAAGACTGGTTATGAGACTGTCCATGGTGATGTGAGAATGACCCCAGTAAGTGGGGCCATTGAATATGCTCTTGAGAGTGACTTTTTCCTGTGCAGTACTCTGTACAATGGGAAGGCAGGGGTTAAAGTCAAATGTGCACCTGTGCATGCTTCTCAAGAGGGGAATAATGCTGTGTTCAATGTCTGTAAGGTCCAAGTTGCTAGTGGGCTGAGATAGCGCACAAAAGGTACAAATACTATCAAGGTTTATAATGATGAATGTATTGATGTTGGGAAAATCCCAGCTTATGCTAATGCTGAGGTCAAAGACAGGCCATTGCCCATAGCAACAGGTAGTAAGCCAGCACAGTTGTCCCTGGAAATCTCCAGGAAACGTCATGTATTAGAGCTGGAGGTTGCTCTGGGCAACTGCAATGTCACTGGAACAGATAACCTTTTACTCAGTAACCTTTTACTGAGAAAGTATTAGTGCAATCTGCTAGTACTGAAAATTGGGACATTGCTTATCTTGAGCAATGCCTTAGGGATAGAGTTGAGCGAACACCTGGACGTTCGGGTTCGGAGGGTCCGTACGAACTTTGGGAAAAAGTCCGGGTTCGGCCCCGAATGTTGCCCGAACGTTATCCCGGACACCGAACCCCATTGAAGTCAATGGGGACCCGAACTTTTAGGCACGAAAATGGCTGTAACAATGTCCTGGCAAGTGCTAGAGGGCTGCAAAAGGAAGTAAGTTATAAAACCCCCGATGGGGTTAATATTTGTTTGCCTTTTTTTTTATGGTACAACCGATGGAGGAAGAGGAGGAGTTGGTGGCGGTGAAGGTGGATGTGACGGTGCCAGTGCCGGATCAGTTGGAGATCCGAGGATGAGGTGTAGGTGGGGGGAAGGGTAAAAAAATAAACTAAAATTAAATAAAAGGGATAGGGGTAAAAAAACATCCCGTGAACGGGATGAGAATGGGGGTAAAATGAAGGAAAACGTCGGGAGATCGTGAACGGTCCTGTAACAATGTCGGTAAAAGCACGGATTTTCAAGCCCAGGGGTAACTGAAGTTACCCCAAGCCACAGGCCCTATTGCAAGCCCGTT
>BLSH010557757.1:51845-70146 GCA_018402905.1 Glandirana rugosa | reverse complement strand
TGGCCCTATAGGAGTAGGCAATGGTTTTTGAACAATAATCTGTCCCTCTAAGCAACAGCTGGAAACTCTCCCTTTAGAACTAGGAGATGATTTTTGAACAATAATGTGTCACTTACAGCAACAGCTGGCCCTATAGGAGTAGGCAATGGTTTTTGAACAATAATCTGTCCCTCTAAGCAACAGCTGGAAACTCTCCCTTTAGAACTAGGAGATGATTTTTGAACAATAATGTGTCACTTACAGCAACAGCTGGCCCTATAGGAGTAGGCAATGATTTTTGAACAATAATCTGTCCCTCTAAGCAGAAGCCTCTACCTAGTGCAGTCAGATCGCTCAAAGCAGCAGTATGTGAAATCTCAAATTACTCCCACAATCTGATCGTTGAGTACGATCGCACAATCTGATCGTTGTGTACGATCGTAACGATCGTTGTGTTAGGCAGGGTTTGATCTGCAATGTGTCACTCAAAGCAGCAGTATGTGAAATCTCAAATTTCTGCAATCTATCCCTCAGAGCAACAGCAGTAGTAATCTCAGGATGCAGGATCATATGTTAAAATGTCTGCAATCTCTCCCTGACAAAAACTCTGACAGCTTCCTCTCCCTACACTAACCCAAGAGCATGTGACATGCCGCACTGTGACTCTAGCTTATAAAGAGGCTGGGTCACATGATGCACTGGCCAATCACAGCCATGCCATTAGTAGGCATGGCTGTGATGGCTTCTAAGGGCAAACCAGTGAAACGCTTGATTGGCTGCCCTTCAGCTATTCAACATGCGTGATCAACTACCAGAACCCAGAACCCGAACCCAAAAGTTTTTTGAAATGTCCATGTTCGGGTCCGGGTCCCGGACACCCGAAAGTTCGGTACGGACCCAAACGTTACAGTCCGGGTTCGCTCAACACTGCTTAGGGACAATATTGTCCCTAGGAGTTTGAGGTTTGAAATATCCCCGCAGGAGGACGAACATGACCTGACTGGATGGTTGAAATACTTTAATGAGATAGGACTTGGTCTTATCCGATTCCTGATTGATAGGAAACGGGATAAGTTAAAGAAAATAGAAGAAGAAATATTGGATCTTAAAAAAAAAGCTCTCCCAATATAAAGAACTGGAGGAGTATAAGTCTAAATCCGATGGATTGGAAAAAGTACTGAAGAAAGAGGAAAATGATCAAAGGAACAAAAAAAGGACATATTTTAGGAACTCTGAAGATTTCAAGGAGAATAGAGTATTCAAATGGCAGGTGAAGAGGCCAGTGGAGGGGCCACCCAGCCCTCTGCACCTGGCCCTCTCTTTGCACAAGGGGGTCCACTGGCCCAACCATCCCTCATTAGAAATTCTAACATACATACTCCTAGAGGTGGATGGACTAAGGTAGGAGGTGCCCGCTCTGTTCCCCTGGCCCAAGCTTGGGTGCACAGAGAGGCAATGTCTATGGTAATGCACATAGGAACCAGCAGGCACCAACCCTCAGACAGGATGACGATGAGGATTATGATTATGATGGATGATGCATCACTCAACACCCCTCATACCATACCCCAAGGAATGGACCAAATAGGGAAACATCTTCCCAATGGGAGAGTCGGGCTATCATGAGCCCAGAAGACCCCCATATGTGAATAATGCCCCTCCTCAGTCTAATCATTTTTTCCCAAAGGCCCTCTAAAAAACAAATGTGGTGGAGAACCAAGAGAGGGACCAGAGGGTGGAGGAGGTTCAGAAAGAAAGAGGATGAGAGTGTAAAGGACAGCAGCATCTTTAACTTGAGCTTTAAGGTACTTACTGAACCAGAAACATTTGTGCTCAATCATGGGCTCAAGTTTGCGCCAGATAAACCTTTGAATTAATTCACAGCGTTTATTGATGTTCAGAAGTACATTAGAAAGATTTATACAGTATACAAAGATATCTTCTGTCCAAACCCCCTAGAACTAGAGAGGATGCTATAGGGGGTATTACAAATACAGGTCTAGCAAATGCTTCATTGTTTAACCCCCCTGACAATGTTCCCCCTTCCATCACAGTCTTCAACGACTTGGTGTTAAAAGATATTGAAAAATTAGGGATAAAGAGAAACAGAAATTGCCAGAAATTTAACTAAGGATTGAAATCTCTTAAGGGGAGGGATGATATTGTGGTGCGTCCCGCCAATAAAGGTGGCGGGATTGTAATTCTTGATAAACAGGCATATGTCACTGAGATGGGCAGGATTTTGTCTGTTTCAGACACATATGTTCCTCTGGCAAATGATCCTACAGCGAGGTTTAAAAGTGATTTGGTAAAATTGATCAATGATGAATTTGGGAAAGGCTTGCTCAATAAAAAAAGAGAAAGCGTTTTTGGTTCCAGCTGCACTAGAAAGGGGTTTGGGACTTTAAATGAAACAAAGGTGACCCTGCATTTCCATCCCTGGTTTGTAGACAAGAAAGGGGATTTGCGGGACTTTGAGTGAGACATGAAAACATGGCCACTGGTAGATAAATTGTGTATGTATATAATGTTATTGTCCTAAGGACAAAACAAGTGTCAGTCTGGCATGCGATATAAGCGATAGACAGTTATCACATCATACAGAAATGACAAACATCATGACCCTTAGCAACATGGAGAATAAGAAACGTCCTCAAAAAAAAAATCAAATGAATCATTGTAAAACTGGATGGTATTGTAAGATACATAAACCACAATAACATAACATATGTAGCCATCTGTCTAGGCATACTGCATCTATTCAAGCCCAACACGTTTCATTGGACAGTACCAGTTCTTCAGGGGTGGATGCATTTCTAAGTCTGCAAAAAAGCATAATAGCCAAATAGTCTAGTGTTGAATCTAAAACAATGAGAGTAGATATTAGTTAAGCGGGACAAACAGACCATCTCTTATAAAACTCACGTTGACTGTGTAAGTGTGGCCATAGGACGAGGGCTGACAGCGATGTCCGCCACGGGAGCTGAGGATGAGGCATGTGGGCAGGCCGGGAGCACATGAGGATTCCCAAGTGAGAGGTGTAGGGATGGTTGTAATAGTACACTCCTGTAGACTAAATAGTAGAATGTAATGAATGTGATGTGGTATATATACCGCATGATCATATATCAAGTAATTAAGTAAAGTCTAGGAAAAAGGAGTGAGAAAATGTCCACTGGATTAACGTGATGACACAAACAAGGGCTATAGAAGAGATATAAAGGACAAATACCAGTATAGAAAGGTGAGACCCAGTGAGGGCCGATAGCAGAAAAAGCATGGAGTGACCAAAATAGAGATAAAGAGCATAAGGTGAGACAAAAATAGTTACTGTGTAGTATGGATAAAGGGATGGAAATCCCTAAGCCAGGAGTACAGACAAGTGTAAAGGTTCCAGCTGCACCATGTGTGCCGATTATGTATTACCTTCCCAAAGTCCATAAAGATCAACTTAATCCCCCGGGGAGGCCCATAATAAGTGGTCTAGATTCCATCACTTCCCGAACAGGGAAATATATATCGATAGTTTCTTGCAACCCTTAGAGGCTCAGACCCAATCCTTTATTAAGGACTCAACTCAGGTGATAAGGGTTCTTAGGGAGATTAGATGGAGGGAGGGTTACATTCTTTTGACAGCAGATGTGGCCTTCCTCTACACTATAATTTCTCATTCTGATGGATTTGAGGCTGTCAGTACTTTTCTTGACAGAGATTCCATTTTGTATCCCAGGTAGAGGGAGTTTGTTATAAGTCTTCTCGTGTTCACCGTGTCACGAAATTACTTTTGGTTCGGCGGCTCCTTCTAGTTACAAAATAAGTTAGCTCCCAGCATGGCAAACCTATTTATGGCCAAATGGGAGGAGGACGTCATCTATGCCGCTAGAAGGACAGAGGTGGTGTTCTGGGGCAGATACATTGATGACATCCTCCTCCTATGGGATGGTGATAGGTCTTCTTTAGACATCTTCATGGGTGAGCTTAGCTCCAATTCACTGGGTATAGTTCTGCAGTACTAGGCCAGTGACCCCAGTGTTCACTTTTTAGATCTGAACATTGAGGTCAGGGGTGATTCATTGTTGACCACTACTTTTTTTAAAAGTACCGACTGTAATGGTTATATTGGCCGTGGTAGTTATCATCCCAGCTGACTTAAAGCTGTCCTTAGGGGACAGTTTATTCGCCTAAGGCGTAACTGTTCCCTTAGGGAAGACTTTTTTAAACAGGCTGATATGAGATTTGTTGACAAGGGGTACAAATCTGCAGAATTGGATAGAACAATAATGGAGGTTGGAGATATGGATAGAACCATTATGATCAGAGATAAAGATAAATCCTTAGGTTTGATACAGAAGGATTTTAGGTTCTCCTTTCTCACTACCTTTTCTCATCAACACCATGATATCAAGAAAATTATCAATAAGCATTGGAGTGTATTGAGGAATGATAAACTTTTGGGTCCACTGCTTCCGGAGCGTCCTCAGGTGATCTTTAGAGGGGCACCTCCCTTACGACTCCAAGTGGCGCCTAATATGCTTGATGCACCCCATATAGTTCCTTTTTTCCAGAAACTAAAAGTTTTTTTTCCCTGTCGAAAGTGCAAAATGTGTCCGTTAAATAAACTTAAAGGTAGGAAGATCTGCCAGTTCAATTCCACTGTCACCCATAAAGTCTGACGTGAAAACTTTTGTCACATGTACTTCTCAGAATGTGGTCTACATGTTCACCTGCCCTTGTGGCCTACGTGGGACATGCGGTGAGGGCCGTGAATTTGAGGGTAGGTGAGCATGTGGCTAATATCATCAAAGGTTTCCCCAAACATTCTGTTTCACAACATTACTCTGAACATAATAACAGGGATCCAGCTGGTACCTCCATCGTAGCCATTGATCGGTTTAACCCACATTGGAGGGGAAGCTTTGTTAGAAGGGAAATTTCCCGGATGGAGACTCGCTGGATCTTTGACATGAAGAGTTTTGTGCCTTATGGAATGAATGTGGACTGGGACATTAATTGCTTTATTAATAATGGGTAGGGTGTCCCAGTCCCCGCTCAAGTTCCTGATTTTTAGAGATGAATATGTTGCTATTTTGTGAAGACTTTTGGTGCAGCTTAATAGACACTGCTTCCTGCGCCTTTCCCCTGGGTTGTGTCCTCCATTATAGAGACATTATGTGTCTCTATATCCATCCAGAGGGATTATAAGCGCAGTTTGGCTTTTTGTCAACTAGATGGCCTCTGTGTTCCTAAGGAGAATATTCTTGAGTTTTAATGTTTTTATATATGATTATGTTCAATTTGGTTTTATATGTGGACTCTAGTTCACTAGTATGATGCAGTATGTGGCTTCCTCATTTCTGGTTGCCGGTTCATAGCTATTTTGATGTTTTATAATACGGAGATGCTATGGAGACTCGATTGCTTCCCGTTTCCTGTATGTGGAGCTCACCGGCGGTGACAAGGTGCGTCCCACGATGTATTGGAGACTCGATTGCTTCCTGTTTCCTGCATGTGGAATGCACCGGCGGTGGCGTAGTGCGCTCCACGATATACTTCCTGTTTTTGATTATTTATAGGCGTGCTGGACGGGATTAGCCACACCTCTAAAGAAATCCTATTGGATGAAATGCATCAGGTGATGCCACTCCATGTCCAGCACTCTTCCTGAACTGCGGTTTTAATCTTATATGAACAAGCATGTTTTTTAATTTGAAAAAGTTTTATTAAATATTCAAGAATACAGATATGCAGTGGTACAGCAAAATTGTAAAGACCATACACCAGGAAGGTACAGCAACAGTAGCCAATCCAACAGGAGCGGAGCCAGAAATGACATAGTCAGGAGCCCTAAGGGGAGGAACTCCCGTGCTGGCCCCAGCCCCTCCGCACGACACGACAACTGGGCTCAGATCGCAAGGGTGATCTTAGCTCCCAATAAAATGAAATGTGTCCGTTTAAACAAGGGTTTGGGGAGACCGTCAGGCCTCTGATTCAATAAAGTAGTTTCTGGCTTTTGCAATGTAGCTTGGTCGGTAACCTTCTGCAGCAAGGAGAAAATCCTGTTCCAGCAGCCCCGGACATTCACACCAAATATGATAGTACGAGCTCTGAAGGTTACATCCTCTAAAGAATAACAGAGAGCAGTTAGGGAACATGATCGAGAGACGGGAGGGGACCAAGTACCAGCGAGAAATAACCTTTATGCTTGCTTCCATCAGTGAAATGTTAACTATCCCCTTGAAAGATTTTAGGAACAAGGAGAACCACCTGCAAAAATATACATCTAGCTGTTGTGACTCCTTCAGCCACCATTAGACTGTATCACAGCGCTTTTATAAAGTCCACACATTAGTCCATAAGAATAGGGGTGGAAAAACAGTCCCAGAAATACACCAGTCTTGCAGTGGGGACAGCTGACAGGAGAGCAGGTTACCAGTCACCACAGAAGGGATCTATTCCACCAAGTGCGACACCCAAATCCACAATCTGCTTACCAGAATTCTGTATATTAAAAGCCTATATCAATAGACTGACACACGTCCTTGTGACGAGAACCCTGACTCTCAATAGATATCAGTCTGTATCCATCCCTCACGGTCAAATCCCAGATCCGGTCACTCGGTCATAAGAGAAAGACTCTCCATAGTGTAATATTGTCAACTGCTTTATTGCCAACCCCCTTTTTAAAATTGCACTTACACAAAATCACATATAAAATCGCATGTAAAATCAGCTCAACGTGTATTGGCGTCTCACCGCTCCAAGGATCGTCCCGGTGTGTGTAGCTACCACTCGCGCCTCGCGTCCTGGACCGCAGACGTCACTTCCTGTCGTGGGGTCACGCCCTGACGCGCTTCGTCATCACAACTTCTACGGAGGGCGTGACCCCACGATCAGCACCTTCGCAATATAAACAATCACCGAACTAGGGAGGAGCTGCTAACCCCGCCCTACTGCAAAAATCAACAATACTGCCGTCCAATTTGCCCCACCAATACCATTAAATTTCACATTTATGTTTGTTGGTTGGTTAATATAAATATCACCTTAACGGAGTTTGCCACTACTTTATAAACCATCCTGGTGGATATTAGAGGTGGCCAATGAAAATCACTATGACGGTCAGCCGTTACTCTCCTAGTTCCAATGATGTGAATGACCACATACAGTTTCAACTTCTTTTTTACCAGCATCACTATTTTACCAGCATGTAATCCTGCCGGCAAATCTATTTCACATTTTAACTGGTTGAATCCATTAACTTACTTGTATTCACCGGTGTGTATTTGAAATGGTGATCTCAAAGTTATACATATTCCATTAATACAATAAAAGAACTATAATCATAAAATATACAAAATAGATGGTCAATAGGTACTCAATAACAATAGCTGGTACTTAGAACCCTAAATAAACAATAATTAAAAATCAAGATGAAAATAAAAATAAAAATACATGAAAATAAAAAAAGTATGAATACCTCGTTTATCACTATAAAGATTACTTAGGTTTAACCTATATATTAAAAGATACAAGATAGGGGGACCCGACTTATAATATCATCATATAATCTACAGCTTCATATTTGATTCCTTGTTGAGTATTTGTATTACGTATGTATCGAAGGATCGCAAGAGTGTACCATGGAATGGTAAGAACATCGTATTATCTATTATTCTCAATACATTGGGACCCGCACTGTTATACTACAAATGGAAAAATGTGACCTAATGTAAACTTAGCTATATGTTATATCAACCCAGCTGTAATAGTTGGGCAAAAATTCAAGTAAGCAGGTGTGATGAGGTAATTATGGTCACACCCTGATGTACATAAGGAATCGGCAGTTGTCACTAGGTGAGAGCTCCGATCCCCCGTTACAATAAGCCATGCGTATACAGTTGATGTATCATACTACCTGAACTTCCTGAAACCACCCACTTTCTTAGTACTGTCCTAATGATCACTGATGAAACAGTTTAGGTCTACCTCTATGTTTAATCCTTTCGGATCTAAACTCTCGGTAAGGTATATCCACTTAGTTTCTAATTTTGAGGTCTCTCTGACCTTGTTTACCCCTCGCCATGATGGTTCCAATTTTTCAACTCCCCAAAACTTCATGCATGAAGGATCCCTATTATGCACGCGTCTGTAGTGCAAGGAGACACTATGCTCCTTAAACCCTTGTTTGATATTCTGGATATGCTCTGCTATCCTCACCTTTAATTTACGCTTAGTTCTACCTATGTAAATTAGGTTACATGAGCACTTGAGGGCATATACTACATAACTAGTGTTGCACGTTATGAATTGATTAATGCAAAATGTTTTATTGTTGGTTGGAACTGTAAACTCTTCGAGTTTTCTTACTGGTTCCCTTATTTCTCTACACGCCCTGCATTTTCTGCATGCATAGAATCCGTTGCAATCCCAGAATGAGAGTGGTTTACTGGGCGGATCAAGGATCTTTTTCACAATCCTATCACCTATACTTGGGGCCTTCCTATAGATAAACTTCGGTACTGGTGTTAATATTTTACTTAAGGACTTATCCATACCTAAAATGTGCCAGTGAGTATGAAAGATATTTTCTACTTCTTTATATTGAGAATGGAAGTTAGTGATAAAGCTTAGTTGGTGATCATCTTGATTACTGGGTGTGGTTCCTTTATCTTGTAACAAATCCTCCCTTGGTATCCTTCTTATTTCATCTATAGTAGAATCCAAACCTTCTGGTTTGTACCCTTTTACTACAAATCATTGTTTGATTATTTGCGACTGTTTAAAAATTCGGTGTCATTAGTACAGTTTCTTTTTATTCACATTAATTGGCCTTTTGGAATGTTACGTAGCCATGCTGGATGGTGGCCACTGGATAAGGGGAGATAACTATTCCTGTCTGTGACCTTAAAAAATACTGATGTCTCAAAGTGATTACCTCTTCTGCAGATGTTAAGGTCAAGGAAGTTCACTTTATCTCTACTATAATTAGATGTTAGTGCAATATTTTTGGTGTTATTATTTAATTCCTTTAGGAACAGTAATAAGGACTCTTCGGTACCTTCCCACACAAACAAGAGGTCATCAATGTACCTCTTGTAAAGGCGGAGCTCATTCCTCGGTTTTCCAAAAATCTCCTTATCCTCCCACTCTGCCATAAAAAGATTGGCGAGACTGGGCGCAAATTTTGCGCCCATCGCCACGCCAATCTTCTGGGAGAAAAATTGGTTTTGAAACCAAAAATAGTTATGTGCTAGACAGAAGTCTAGCACATTTCTGAGTAAAATCTTTTGCTCAAAGGGAATCTCTTCTCTTTGGCACAAGGCCCAATTCAAGGCCAAAAGGGCATCCTCATGCTGTATTATTGTATACAGTGAGGAGACATCAGCTGTGACCACCTGTCCGCGCTCCAAGACACGTCCAGGTCCTTCTCCTAGCTCTCGGCATATGGAGGTCTTTCGTGGAGTACCATTAGTGATGCATATATCATGGAGATACCCCTTTTCTGGCTAGAAATCTCCGAACACCACTACACGTAAGGGGTAACTTCCTTTAGCGCAGGAGCGGCCCTCGATCGGGTTGACATAAAGTGATGAATTTGCTGGAAACTAAACCTTTCCGAAGTGGGCATTTCCAGTTTGCTGACACAGTAAGCTCGGGAGATAGTGCCTAATGAGGAAAGAAAATGTCCAATTCTGTAGAGGCCCTTATTGATCCACCACCCAAAGGCTCGAATATCCTGACCTGGGGGAAAAAGTGGGTTGTTGAAGAGATGTTTCAATGGGCGAATGCTAGAAGCTAATCCTGTGGTACTAAAAATGTTATTGCAAAGGGCTATTGAATGGGAGAGCGTCGGGCCAAGATTGCGGGTTTTGCTTTGGGGT
Source organism: Glandirana rugosa (assembly GCA_018402905.1). Lineage (NCBI taxonomy): Eukaryota > Metazoa > Chordata > Amphibia > Anura > Ranidae > Glandirana > Glandirana rugosa. The sequence goes on along the minus strand of BLSH010557757.1, from coordinate 60,286 downwards.
GAGCCCACACTAAGTAATCTATGGTGTTGAGAGGGATTGTCTGCCTCTCTATTCCTACCCAATCCGGTCTGTTACTCTGAGCATAAATAATTGAGAATTGGGCTAGTTGGGCAGCCTGGTAGTACCTCCATAAGTTTGGGAGGCCCAGACCCTCTTGATTGCGTCCTCTTAGAAGAACTTCCGCAGGGCACCTGAAGCCCTTGTTGCCCCAAATGAACGTCTTAATTTGGGACTTCAGTTTGGATAGTTGGGATTTTTTAATAGAGATGGGGAGGGATCTGAACAAATATAGAATCCTTGGCAGGAGAGTCATCTTAACCAAGTTTACCCTCCCCAACCAGGAGAGGCCTAGCCTCTCCCAGCTCAGGTCTTCAGTAAGTTGTTTGAATAGTGGGGGATAATTGACATGATATAATTGATATATACTGGGTGCTAATTCAACCCCTAGATAGGGGATGTGGGCTGGGTTCCAAGGAATATGGTAGCAGTCCTTAATTTGTTGCACTACCCTCTTGGGAAACGTTGATGTTGAGTGCTACAGATTTGGCCATATTCACTCTCAAGCCTGAGGCCCCTCCGAAATCCCGCAAAAGTTTGACAATATTTGGTACCGAGACCAGGGGTCTGGTCACAAATAATAGGAGGTCATCCGCAATAAGGGCACATTTATGGATGTGTGGACCGCATTTCACTCCCCGAATACCAGGGTGATCCCTGATTGCCAACGCAAGGGATTCAATGGCGATGGCGAAAATTATAGGGGAGAGCGGGCATCCCTGCCTGGTCCCCCTTCGGATGTGGATCGGTTCGGAGAGATGATTTTGTAATTTAATTTGTGCGCTAGGAGTGGAATATAGAGTTTTAATGGTTTGCAGAAACCGAGGTCCGAACCCCCATTGTTCCAAAACCTCAAATAAGTAAGGCTATTCGACCGTATTGAATGCTTTTTGTAAATCGACCGATAATATGAACCACTCCTGAGGATGCCCGCCATCCCACCCAGACCTAAGGAGCGAAATGAGGTCCACCGCCCTTCGGATCTAATCAGGGCCTTGCCTTCCTGGAATACACCCCACCTGATCTTTATGGATATACTTTCCTATAAAGGAAGATAGTCTGTTGGCCAAAATTTTAGTTAAAATTTTTAAATCGTTAGTGATTAGAGAAATGGGCCTATAATGCTCACCTCTGAGGGGTCCTTACCAGGTTTCGGGATGACTGAAATATTGGCAGAATTGATATCCTCGTTAATCGAGGAACCCCTTTGGAGAGGATTAAAAAAACTCACTAGGTGAGGGGCAAGGGCAGGCCCAAATGCTTTATAAAATCCCATAGAGAACCTGTCAGGACCCGGTGTCGAGCCTTTCCTAAGAAGTTTTATGACATCTAAGATTTTGGTCTCAGAGATCGGGTCTTCTAGGGCTAGGCTATGCTCCTTGGGCAGAGAAATGTTATTTAGGAACTTTCGCGATGAATCAGCGGGACCAATGTTCTCTGGTTGATATAGCTTGGCGTAGAACTGGTGGAACACTCTCATGATCCTGTGGGGGTTCTGGGTGAGGTTCCCTGATAGGTCTTTCACTTTCGGAAAAGTAAAGGAACGGAAATTCGGGAACAGCCTACCTGCCAGTTTAGGGCCTATACGATCCTTCTGTAAATAAAACTGGGAATCAGCCCACTGAGACTGCTTCTCTGCTTGGGTAGTCATTGCATGATTCAAAGCTGCTCTACCTGTTTCGAGCTGGGACCGGGTTAGAGGAGTGGGATTCTTCTTATGGGCTTTCGCTAGCCTGGGAAAGTCCCGTTCAAGCTTAATTAAGTCGCTCTGTCTTTCCTTCTTAAGTTTAGAGGAAAGAAGGATTTGTTTCCCCCTCAATACTGCTTTGTGGGCCACCCATACCATCATGGGGGAGACCCCCTACAGCTGCATTTATCCTAAAATACTCCTTGATACCCTCAGCTAACATGTTACAATGGACTGGGTTTTTTAAGAGTGATTCCTTTAGTCACCATTGGGGTCTGGGCCCCGCTCCCGCCTGATACACCATGTGTAAAATGACCATTGAGTGGTCTGTCAAGGAGGAATCTTTTATATATGATTTGGAAACAGTAGGGATAGATGGGGCGCCCATAAATATATGATCAATCCTTTGTTTTTGGGTTAAATTCCCTCCAGACATCTACCAGAGGTTGGAGGGTGTGATCATGACCGGACCCAGATCTGTCTAGAATATGGTCCAGTGCAGTGTTGGAGTCCCCACCTAGAATCACCAATCCCTCGAAGTGTGGGGGAAGTGAGCTGAGCATGGACTGAAAAAACTTCACCTGACCCTGATTTGGGGCATAATATGAGATGAAGGTATATGTACTACCCCTCAGGTCCCCTACCAGAAGAATAAATCTCCCATCCGGATCTTTGTTTTCCTTACTGGGCTGGAACCCTGCCCCCTTGCAAAGAAGATCCCTACCCCTCTTGTCTTGTCCGGAGCATTTGCTAGAAAGAATTGGGGATATTTCACATAGACAAATTTCGGGTTATAATGATTGGGGAAGTGTGTTTCTTGAAGGAAAAGAACCTCTAGGTGCATAGAATGCGCAGCCTGGAAGTACTTTCGCCTTTTAATGGGGGAATTTAGGCCCTGAGCATTGTGGGACGCTAATTTCAAAATTAAGGGTGGCTCAGGCGAGGAGGCCATGGTAATAAGTGCAGAGGGTATGCATCACTGTGCACCGTCTCATTTGATCTCCAACGGGAGAAGAGACCAGCTGTACCTGCCAAATAAGAGTTCTGGGATTTAACTCATCCGTTGCATGGTTGCCTCCCTGGAGCCTGAAAAGAAAAAAAGGGAAGAAAGAGGGGGAAAGAAAGGAAATGGAAAAGAAAAAGAGGGGGAGAAGAAAAGAAGCGGGGGGGGGAGAAACGGCCTCCAGCCGTAAATTCCCCCATATCCCAGGGGTGGAAGTCCTAAACAAGGCTCCCAGAGCCCCAGTGAGATCTGAAGGCATCTGCCTAACTGGCAGACTCACGTCTGCTCTTGGGAGAGCCATAGTAATGGAACCCCAAAGCAGAGGGAGGAGCATGCCTGCCACCCCGTCCCTTAATCAGCACAATGCATATTAACAACAGAGTCTGACCCTAAGATAGAACAAAACAATAGAACAATAGTAACTATGGCCACATTTTTAGGGACTTGGGAGGGGGAGAGGAGAGACCAACCTGCCTAGGGGCAACCCCTCCCCCGGCCCCCCTCGACCAAGTAACCATCAATCATGAAACTAGACCAGAGAGCCCTAGTAGTTCAAGCTCCACAGCTACCTCATACATAACAATACAACATGAGCTTATGAAAATTTGAATCACCGGGGATCTTTAAAAGTTAAAAAGACATTATCTGATCCCCACCCAAGGGGGCCCCCACGGGGCACCCTCAAGTAGGACAAACCCCCCCAGGCCCCGGCCACGCCCACCCACAGGGGGACTCAACCGCCCCACCGGGAGTGGGTGGGGGCGGGGCAAGGACCCGTGCCCAGAGATTTCAGAAACCTCTGGGGCATCCAGCAAAAACATCCCAGGCGGGGAAAACTTTCAAAACAAGGAAACCATCTATATCATATCATCTACAAAAAGAGAGATAAAACCTTTGTCATGAGAAACAAAAGAGTCCAGGTCCAAAATAGAGGAAGCCCTCCACAGTATACTGGCCTAACAAGCCAGGAAATTTGGCCCCTGAAGTTACTTCCGAGAATCATGGAGGGTGAGAATCCTTGGGCCTCTTAGAATGCTGGCCCCGCCAAACTGGTGGGATTGGGCTCTGAGGAGACGGGCGTTTGGAGGAGCCAGCATTTTTGTGGTGAATGGAGGAAGAAGGATCCAGAGAAATGAGGTTTAATTTGACCAGTAATTGTTCCCCTCCTGGAAAGTGCTGAAACCATAGTTCTTGCCCTTGAGGGAGAAAGAAAGATGGAAGGTGAAGGACCACCAGTACTTGACTGATTTTTTTTGTGAAGGCCTCAAGCAGGGGTTTCAGGGTCCTCCGCTTTTGGATGGTAGCCGGGGAGATATCTGCGAATACCTGAATGGAATGGCCCTGGAACGAAAGCTGTGGTATATTTCTGGTGAGTCTCATGATCTCCTCCTTCACAGAGTAGTAATGTGGTTTGACCACTATATCTCTTGGTAACCCATCCGCACGGGTGCTTGAAGGGCTCTGTGGGCCCTGTCCAACTCCAGTCTGTGCTCAAGAATGTCGGGAACTATTTCCTTGATGAAGGACCAGACCGTGCCTTGAACATCCGAGATGGATTCTGGTAACCCTCTGATCCGAAAATTATATCTGCGAGAACGGTTTTCAAGGTCCTCAATTTTGGAGAGGGCAGAGTCCAGCTGGTCTTGAAGGTCCTGGATGCGAGCTGTCTTTTGGTTCGCTCTAGCTATAGTTTGGTCCGTCTTTTGTTCAGTGACATCAATCCAGGACCCGAGGTTCTGGAGGTCCGCTTGGATGGTTGAGGTAATTTGGGAGGTGGTTTGGGCAAGACCTTTAGATAGCATTTTGGAAAAGGTTTCTATCACGAATTTTAAGTCTGAGTGAAGTGATGGTGAAGGGGAACCCAGGGTATCCAGATTTGGGACCCTTTCTCCAGCCGAAGAGGCGAATATCTCGTCAAGGGTCCTTTCCAGAAGAGACACAGTGGAAGCTGGAGAGAGGGCCTGAGGATTGATGTTAACATGTGTGGGAGATCCAGGCTCAGGGAGAATTTGAGATCCCCCCTATGCCCCTGCTTCCATGTCCTCAGGACACTACTTTGTGACCGATTGGGTACCAGAGGGCATGTGGGTATTTAAATGGTCCTGGTCATTCTAGTTTGGATGTCTTGACAGGTCTCTTCTAACTGCCCCAGCATAGGAGAGCATTGGTCACTGTAGTGGACGTCCTCAGAATGGAGGCGGAGACAAAGGACTCTTCCCAAGGCTGCAGTGAGATGGGTGCAGGGGCCCAGTAGCAAAGTGAAGGGTAGGCCTGGTCCCCAGGGAGGAAAGCAAAGATGGGGGCCCACTACTTGAGTCTCGCCCCCAACCCTTGAGTGTCTGCCCAGGTGCTGGCTGTAATGCTGTGGGTGGTCAGCTCCAAATTGTATGCCTGAGCCCCGGCTCTGATTGTCCCCCAAGGAGGGCTGATAAGTCATGGGATTCTCCTCGCTGGGGCCCAGGTAGCTATGAAGTGTAGTCCCCCTGCACCAGGCTCCAAAGATAAGGGGGGATCCTGCCTGTTGGGATCCACTGCTGGAATCAATGAGGCTCGGGTGCCTGCGCAGGCCCAAACCACAGCCTTAGATGCCTCCCCGTCCGGGATCGGGGCCCCGGGGCCTCTTGCAGGAATAATATGCAATCGGGGGGGACCTTAGGAGATGACCCCTCCTTGGACTATCAGCCTGGGATACCTGGGATGCTCGATCCACCTTAGCTGTGTACCGGGGTGTCCGCTCAGAAGTAGGCCGAAGCCTCGGCCTCGTCTGCCGGCCTCACCCGGCTTAGTCTCTCTGGAAGGGCGGGTGGGTACGCTTGGCCCTGGGGACCTTCCCGTGATCACCCGCTGCTGTGGGGCTCTCATTCCATCGGGTTGGGGACCCAAACTGAGCTGTCTGAAGGCTGCGAGGATGGAGCGGGACGGAGCTCCGAGACTACGCGGCCATCTCGTGAGCCTCATGCATGCGCACTCCACAAACTTGTTTTTTATCACCATGATGTAGGTAGAACTTTTAATAAAGTACTTGCTAAGCACCTTACGGGCTTCACTATTAGCCTCCTTTTCTTTCATATGCGCTGACTCATGTTTGAGTGCTAAGGAGTAGAGTTGAGTGAAAGTTCTGCGGGTCCGACCGAACTTTGGAAAAAAGTCCGTGTTCGGCACCGAACGTTGCCCGAACGTTATCCCGGACCCAGAACCCCATTGAAGTCAATGGGGACCCGAACTTTTAGGCACAAAAATGGCTGTAACAAAGTCCTGGCAAGTGCTAGAGGGCTGCAAAAAGAAGTAAAATGGGGGTAAGAGTGGGGCAAGTGCCCTACAAAAAAATGGGCATAGGGAAAATAAATTAAAGTCAAATAAATTAGGAGATGATTTTTGAACAATAATGTGTCACTTACAGCTGCAGCTAGAACCTCTCCCTTTAGAACTAGGAGATGATTTTTAAACAATAATCTGTCCCTCTAAGCAGAAGCCTCTACCTAGTGCAGTCAGATCGCTCAAAGCAGCAGTATGTGAAATCTCAAATTACTCCCACAATCTGATCGTTGTGTACGATCCCACAATCTGATCGTTGTGTACGATTGTAACGATTGTTGTGTTAGGCAGGGTTTGATCTGCAATGTGTCACTCAAAGCAGCAGTATGTGAAATCTCAAATTACTCCAACAATCTGATCGTTGTGCACGATCGTAGCGATCATTGTAATATGCAGAGTTTGATCTGCAATCTGCAATCTGTCACTCAAAGCAGCAGTATGTGAAATCTCAAATTTCTGCAATCTGTCCCTCAGAACAACAGCAGTAGTAATCTCAGGATGCAGGATCAGATGTTAAAATGTCTGCAATCTCTCCCTCACAAAAACAGCTTCCTCTCCCTACACTAACCCAAGAGCATGTGACATGCAGCACTGTGATTCCAGCCTCATATAGAGGCTGGGTCACATGATGCACTGGCCAATCACAGCCATGCCATTAGTAGGCATGGCTGTGATGGCTTCTAAGGGCAAACCAGTGAGACGCTTGTTGATTGGCTGCCCTGCAGCTATTCAACATGCGTGATCAACTACCAGAACCCAGAACCCGAACCCGAACATTTTTTGAAATGTCTGTGTTTGGGTTCGGGTCCCGGACACACGAAAGTTCGGTACGGACCCGAACGTTACAGTCCGGGTTCGCTCAACACTACTAAGGAGAGAAGCCTCTATGCTGGTGTTCCTGTATTGGTGACTCACTTCATGTCTGCTGGCCTGATGAATCTCTGGGCGGATTTGAGAAAGACCTTTACCTATATGCTTATTTGCCTTTATTATCTCGTAAGGAGACTTGCTGGGCATGGTGGTGCGGTGTGATCTTTCCATTTTTCTGCACACAAGCTGGTGTCAGGATCCTCTAATCTTTTTGGATTTTTAATATGGACTCTAATTTCTAGCGCTGCAATCTTAGATTTTATAGTACTGAAAATGTGCCGGTATATGTGTTAATGCAACTTGTGGACAATTCAAAGATGTGTGAGGTTTATGAAGCGCCACCCGAGCAAGGAGTTTGATGTGGTGTATTGCAACCTGTTGTGTTAAAAACTGTATTGCCAAAATCTGGCATGGTTCACAATGATTTGTGTAATAAACCTTCAGCTGAGCCGGTCTGCTTGCATGTGTCTCCTTGTTCAGATGGTTTGGTGCTGAGGAGTACCAATGAAGGGAGCACACATGCAATAGATTGGGAGGGTATGGCCAGGCCAACATTAGCAACCATGGTAGACAGGAATGTACAGGAGAAATGTATTTGTTACCATGCTGATAATGTTTACGATAATCTAGTTGAGAAGGGTGGTACTGACCAGTGCAGGGTTGTAGATGCTGTGGAGCCTCTTTGTCTGTCCAGACCTCATTGGACGGATTTAGTGCTACAGAGCAATGTTTGTTACGATGAGTTGGCCAAGAAAATTAGTGCAATGCTAGATGGAATTTCTGGGGATAAAATGTGTAGTGGACGCTGTCTCTGCTGTGCCAGCAGGTGTGTCAGGAAAACCAGTTTGCTGCAAGCCGTCCGCGGGTGCGCGCCAGAACAGCCATTTAAGCAGACAGCACCTTGCAGCAGGTGCTGTCCGTTCTACAGCGTTCTGGTGTACCGTGACCCCTGAATCTGCTTGAACCAGACTTCCTGTGTTTGTGACCCGGCTTTGTCTTGAACTTGTTGCTTTCTGTCTGCCCCGACCTCTGACCTGTCTCCGACTACTCTCCTGCCTGATCCTGTGTACCTCCGCTGCCCATACGTTGCTGACCCTGCCTGCACCCCGACCTCCGCCTGTCTCATTCTTCTGTACCGCACCGCCAGCACGTTGCTAACAAAACCAGGAAGCTCAAGCATGTCCCCTCATATAAATCATATTCCCATATTACTTCCCTTTCTCTTCTGCTTCTCCTAGCCTCTGGTGATATTTCCCCAAATCCTGTGTCCTAGTCCGTCCTCTCATCAGCCTCTGTCCAGTCTCCAGCCCCGTCTGTCTTTCGTTGTTCAAGTTCTGTTTCGGCCCAGTGTTTGTGTCCTTCAGACCAAGTTCGTCTAAGTCCCCAGTGCCATGTGGTCTTGCGACATCTTGCCTGTCGTGGACGACGTTCCACGACAGACGAATTTACCGACAAGACCGCGCGTGGGCGCCTGCCGAACGTCGTTTGACCAAAAGGACTGTGTGGACG
>BLSH010557757.1:24525-42336 GCA_018402905.1 Glandirana rugosa | reverse complement strand
GGAACAGTAGGCAGATTAGACAGGATTGGTCAGTAGGTAACCCTTACCTGGTTGGATGGGGGGGGGGGGGCGTGTGACAGGGTGTAGCTGGTGGTATACAGAGGTGGAGAGGAGGGGCATAGCAGTTGCAGCCCAGTAATTGATGGAAGAACATAGCTGTGTGGCCAGCTGCTGTGTTCTTAGGCCAGAGACAGAAATGAGCGAGCTGGATCAATTGCTTGGTCAGCTCAGGGCTGCTGCTGATATACACGGAGCAGCATGGGTGCAGAGCCAGGTCACTGCATCGTTACAGGAGATCCAGCAGAGCCCACCCCTGCTGGGGCCTACCACACTGCATGCTCGGAGGTCTCAGCTTCCGGAGCGCTTCAGCCCAGATAGGACCCCCAGGACTCAGCACCGCACTGGGAGCCCAAGTTTGGACCCTACAGTCCCCCCTTCCAAGCATTCACAGGCTGGGACAGGTCGGGATCCTGGGAGGAATTCCCAGCCCAGGCGGAGTCCGCGGGAGGTGGCCACTTATCAGTGCACTGCAGCGGGCTCCTCCTCAGTCATCAGGAGACTGGAGTGTGTGGCTGTGGCTACTGGTGATGCCCTGGCCAGTGCTATAGCTTGGTGTGGGAGAGTGTGCTCAGCGGGTGCTGGCCTGTCTCCAGGTGCGGCCGGCGGCCCTCATGAAAAGAGATCAGGGTGGCGTGGGAGTGCAGGCACATCTGCCCAGGGTCCACCCAGTGCGGCGGGGGATGACTCCGGGCTGCGATCAGCTCCTGGGAGAAGTGCGAGGAGTGGGAGGCAAGTGCATGATGTCACCAGTGTGCGAAGGGCGATCTGTGGGACTGCAGGTTGAAGAAGACTGGCAGTGGAGGGGAGAGAGCCTGCAGCATCTGGCAGAAGAGGATGATCGGAGGCCAGGAGGGTGGTGACACCTGTTCCTGCTGATGAGAGGTGCTCAGAAGGGGAGCTCAGCAGCTCTGAGGATGGGTAGCTGGCTGAAGATGGCCGGGAGACAGTGAGGGAGTCTGGATCGGCGGCTGGGGGCCCCTTGGCTCTGTTCAACCTGGTGAGTCCATTTCCTCTTTGTTACCTTTTTTTGTCTCCGGCTGGGTTAGTGGGGGCAGGGGTTGGGGAGCAGACTGAAGCTGCAGTAGCATTACAGAACGTGGCGGTGCATAGCCTGAGGGAAATTTTGTGGGGTTTGGATGGGGGTCCAAGCAGTGTGGGTGGACAGAGGACGCCAGTGGTTCCAACGGGGAGGGCTGACGGCGAGTCGAGGGGAGTGCCCACCCTAATTCCGCCAGTCCCGGAGGGTGCATTAGTAGGTACTCAGGCAGCCGTGGCAGCGACACTTGCATGGGAAAAAGAGAAGGCGGTGGACTCGGACAGTGTCAGGTTGGCCGATTCCGCAAAATGCGAGGTCTATTTGTGCTTAGAGGGACCGCTTGGAGCTCACTTGAAACCAGAGATCCGGGAAAAAATTTGGAAAGGGGAGTATGTGGATATTTTTTCTCTGCTCCCACTGTAGAAGTTTAATCTGGATCGGGGAAAACTGGATGAGAGCAAGAAAGAGGAAGAGGAGAAACAGCGTTACTACCTGATTCCATGGAAAATTGCAAGCGTTTGCAATTTTGGCAAGTGCGATTGGTGAGAAGGCGCAAGAGAATTGTTCCCCCATTTTTGCTACCTAGATGCTATTGGGGAGGCCAATAGGGTTTATGGGGGTTTGGCATGGCTCAGATATGATGATCAATTCTGGCACCGTAAGGCTGTTAGGCGTTCCATTCGTTGGGACCATAAGAACAAAGGCCTGTAGAGGAAGTTGATGACTTTGGCCAAGACGGGGAATGAGTTATTTCCGGGGGGACTGGTGGGGCCTCTACCTCGGGAACGTCAGCCTCCAGAAAAAAGGGGTGTGTTGGCAATTTAATTTCTGCAGATTCAGCAATACCTGCTGTTTCAAGCATGAGTGCTCGGGCTGCGGGGGGGAACCATTCCTTTTGCCCACTGCTTTAAACAAGGAAAGGGGTGGGGCAGGGATGGGTCTGGAAAAAGGGAGGACTCTGGTGAGAGTGGAAAGGATGATCCCTTTCCTAAATGGGATCGGGAATCCACTCAATTGTTGGAGCGGGGTTTTAGGGATGGATTTCTTATTCCATGTCCTTTAGAGGCCGTCCCGCCAGTAGCAGGCAATTTGCGTTCAGCGCTGCTTTATCCGAGCATGGTTTCAGAGAAACTTTCAAAGGAAGTTTCCCTGGGAAGGATGAGTGGTCCTTTTACATCACCTCCATGCCAAGGTTTGGTAGTATCCCATTAGGGGTGGTCCCAAAAAAGGAACCGGGTAAATTTTGGTTTATACATCACCTTTCTTATCCGAAAGGGGGCTCAGTCAACGATGGTATTGACCTGCAGGCCTGTGCGGTTACCTATACATCGTTTGATGCGGCTGTGTCTTGGGTATGCAAATGTGGCCGCGGTTCCCTAATGGCTAAAGTGGATGTGGAGGCTGCATTCCACCTTCTGCCAGTTCACCCGGGGAGCGTCCATCTTTTGGGTTGTCATGGGAGGGGTCTTATTATGTTGACCACTGTCTACCCATGGGGTGTTCTATTTCTTGTGCTCTGTTTGAGTCACTTAGTTCATTCATAGAAAGGGTTGTTAGGGACGTGTCAGGGCTGAACTCCATCATACATTATTTGGATGATTTCCTGTGTGTTGGTCCCCCAGATTCCAACATTTGCGCAGTTTTGTTGGGGACATTGCAACACATGGCAGAGCGTTTTGGTATCCCTTTGGCCCCAGACAAAACTGCAGGCCCAAAGACAGAGCTGGTTTTTCTGGGAATTACAATTGATTCCATGGCCATGGAATGTAGATTACCGGTTGACAAATTGGTGGCACTACAGAAGGAGGTGGGTGAGGTTCCGGGCCGGGGGAAGATTAAGCTGAGGGAGTTACAATCCTTGCTAGGGAAGTTAAACTTTGCGTGTAGGATCAGCCCTATGGGCGGAATATTTTGCCGCAGGTTATCATTGGGCACTGCAGGTGTTATGGCCCCTGGGCACTTTATTAGGCTTAACAAGAAACTCAGGACAGATCTGCAGGTGTGGGATGATTTTTTGGTGTCCTATAATGGACGATTGCTATGGATGGACGGGCCGGTCAGCAATACTGATCTGGTCCTGTTCACAGACACCACGGGCTCGGTGGGCTATGGGGCATATTTTCGCGGTCAATCGAGTGCAGAGCGCTGGCCTGCACATTGGCAGGCGGCAGGCTTTCAAAAGAATCTGGTCCTATTGGAGCTGTTTCCGATAGTATTGGCTGTGGAGCTCTGGGGTCAGGCTTTCCAGAACAAGAGGGTATGGTGACAATAAGGGGGTAGTGCTGGCTATCAATAATGTGTCGGCCTCTTCCCACCAGTGGTGCGGCTGTTGTGCCATTTAGTTTTAGGATGTTTGGAACTGAATACATTTGTATATGCTGTGGATATTCCTGGGATTAGCAACAAAGTATCAGATGCCTTATCTTGTTTTCAGTGGGACAAGTTTCGTATGTTGGCACCGGAAGCAGAGCAACATGGGCTACCTTGTCCTCAGCGGATGTAGCAGATAGCATTGGCATAGCCGCAGGATTGATACGAGATTCCGTGAGTACTGCTACTTGGGAGGCATATTCCAGGACCTGGCGGGAATGGTATTCATTGCTGGAGAAGGTAGGCGGTTTGGGCGCTGGGGGTGATATGGCAGATTTAGTTCTGCATTTTGTGGTTCGCAATTTTGTTAATGGTTCTTTGCCGGCGTCCATGGTTAGAAAACTTGCGGGTTTGGCTTTTTGGTTTAAGCTGGTGGGGGTTCAGGACGTTACAAAAAATGTTGCTATCAGACAGGTGATGAAGGGGTACCATAGGGGTCATCGAGTGAAGGATTCCAGGTGCCCTGTGTCTGTTTCAGTGTTGCGGTCCATTTTGGAACATTCAAAAGGGGTGTGTATATCGCCTTACGAGCAATTGCCATTTCGAGTTGCCTTTTTGGTGGCATTTTTTGGTGCATTCCGCATCGGCGAATTGGTTAGTCCATCAAAACGAGTAGTGGGAGGGTTGTTAGTGGGAGATGTGGCGATCATGCCTGTGTCTGTCCGGGTAAGTCTTAGGCGCTCAAAAATGGATCAATTGGGCAGAGGTACACAGATGGAGTTATTCAGGGGTGGCAGTTCGGGTCTTTGTCCGGTCCGGGCATTGGGACAGTTCCTGAAGCTGAGACCCGGGATTGAGGGCTCCCCTTTGATGCATGAAGATGGGTCCTTCTTGTCGAAATTTCAATTTGTTGCGGTTTTTCCGCAGCTGCCTGTCCAGAGCAGGTTGTGACCCTGCAGGGTATTCGTCACATTCGTTCCGGATTGGGGCAGCCACAGAGGTGTCCCGGTGGGGATTAGGGGATAGGGTAGTTAGGCGCATAGGCAGGTGGAAATCTAGTAGATTTCAGCTGTATGTGAGGCCCCACCTGTTATAGGTGTTTCAGGTGGGTAAGTTTTCCTTTCTGTCATTGTGTCTTTAATGTATGTTGGGAATGTCTTTCCTTCTGGTGGTGGGTGGTATCGTTTTTCTTTGTTTGTTTCAGGCCGGAGATGCCTCGTCTGGATCCTGGGGCACTCCTATGTGTATTGGGGGGCAAAAAGAGCTGAGGTTAAGACTAACGACAGACAGCTGGGGCTCCCTCATGAGTTGGGCAGTGTGAGATGGATTGGTGTTAGGGGAATGTTATGGAGCTGAGTAGTTTTAAGTTTACATGCGGGGGGGGTAACGACCTTGTTGCCCGTTCCTCCAGGGAAATTATAAGGGATGTCATGTTTGACTTTCTACGGTTGCATATGTCATTCCCGGCCACCATCTTAGTGTGGTCTGATATGGTGGCCCGGGCTGCCTAGCATGAGGCCAGATAGATTAAACAGGGCCCGGATAAAAGTTAACAAGGAGGTTGGGAAGTTCTTTGTTAGGAATGGTGGCCTTGTCGTCAGACATTTAGATCTGGAGTCTGACACTTTGCAATTCCTGCGAGGTGATGGGGTTCACCTTAACGCAATGGGAACTGACTTGTGGTTCTTAGGATTGGAGGATGGGTTGAAGATGGCTTTGAGGTTTTGGAGGGGCGCACAAGTGTAAGGCTTTACACTTGTGTCGCTGTGGTGGTTTTGGGGTCCTTGACGGAGGTAGTAAAAAGTATGGTCATTTGGGTAATGGTGGGGAACTATCTCAGTTATGGTATCCTCAAGTGGAGACGGTTCACTTTATAGTGACCGGGTAATGTTTGTAACCCTGGGTGGCTGAGGTCAGCTGGGTTAGACCCTGAGCCAGTGTTTTGCGGCTGTGGTTGATACTCGGCTATATGGTACATCAGATACAAACTATTTGAGTAGTGGTGCTGTCAAGGATCTTAATCGTTTGCTGCCCACCCACCGTCAAATGATGGTGGGGTGGTGCGGCTCTCGTTCTGAGACGACGTCATATGATGTGATCCCAGAAAGCGCGCTCCTGCACGCCCTAGGCGGTGTCACGGTCCTAACGGTGGAGTCTGCCTTGTGCAGGGAGCAACCTCTCTTGCGCACCTGATTCTGGGACCCCTGATAGAGCAGACAGGAAGTCCAAGAGTGTGGGATGGCACGAGGGCTGGAAGGTCACTGATAATGATGTGAAGATCCAGAGGGTCGTGCAGGTCAGAAGAATGGTCGTGCAGGCTGGGTCAGCAATGGGCTGGCTATGCGGTACAAAAGGGTTAAGCAGAAGGGTCGTCAAGTCCAAGCAGGGTCGTTATCAGCCGGACAGGAGAAGTACAGGAGGATCAGGAAATCGGATGGTCGTAGGAAGCCGGGGTCAGTGCAGGTAGCAATCAGCAGGTCAGGACAAGCTGGGACAACAGGAAACAGGCAGATACAGGAAACAGAGGTAGAGCTGGGACTCACAGGTCACAGGACGCTGTAGGACGGACAGCACTTGCTCCTGGGCTCCACAAATCTTAAATGGAGCCGTTTGGCGCTGTTTCCGGTGTGCGCGGACGTGCGTGAACACGCACAGGCGCGCGCACCACCACGGAAACTGGTGCAGGGCGCCAGAGACACCCGACTGTTGTTCCTAATAGGCGGTGTACTCCTGCGCGGCCTAGGGGGCGCGTAGCGCTCTGATCCCAGTCATGCCGCGTTGCCAGGAGATGGAGCGGCCCTGATCTGATCTTTAACCATGTGATCGGCTGTGACCATGTAAACAAGGAAGTGCCAGTAATCGGCGCTCCTCGCCTCACACTGACAGTGTGTGTGGCGAGGAGAGCCGATCAGCGGCATCTCCTCACAGGGGACATCTAGGGATGTAATCAGGACACTGATTATCAGTGCCCTGATTACTATTAGTGGCAACAGCCAGTGCCAGCAATCAGTGCCCACCAGTGCCAGCAATTAGTGCCCACAAGTGCCAGCAATCAGCGCTCACAAATGCCAGCAATCAGTGCCCATTAGTTGATGCCAGTCAGTGCTGGCTATGAGTGCTGCCCATCAATGTCCAACAGTGCCACCCATCAATGTCCATCAGTGCCACCCATCAATTCCCACCAGTGCCCATCAGTGCCGCCTATTTGTGCTGCCTATCAGTGCACATTAGTGCCACCTATCTGTGCCACCCATGCCACCCATCAGTGCCCATAAGTGCGGAATATTAGTGCCTCCTCATTAGTGCCCATAAGTTCTGCCTCATCAGTACCTATAAGTGCCATCTTATCAGTGCCCATCAGTGCTGCTTCATCAGCACACATCAGTAAAGGAGAAAAATTACTCATTTACAAAATTTACTGACAAAACTAAGAAAACCTTTTTTTTTTCAAAAATTTTGATCACTTTTTTTCTTTTAGTAAAAAATAAAAATACCAGCAATGATTAAATACCACCAAAAGAAAGCTCTATTTGTGTGAAGAAAATGATAATCACTTGGATGCAGTGTAGCATGACCACGCAATTGTCATTCAAAATGTGACAGCACTGAAAGCTTAAAAATGGCCTGGGCAGGAAGGGGGTGAACGTGCCCTGAATTGAAGTGGTTAAAACAGTATTCTGATAAAAAGTTATTTAATTTGTTGTTATTAAAGTTATGCTGTTTAAATAAAAGGCTGAGTACAGCCATTTTACCCCATTCAGGTGTGGTGTGTTCTTTTAAGGTTTGGGTAAGGTACGGTGGGATGGTTGGAATGGGTAGGCTGGTATAGGGGGTTAGCTCTGAGCTACCCTAGTAATGGCTTTTGTAGGCTGTCTTAGCCTTTTACACAATGGAGCCTGTGACCTACTCCTCACAGCACCCTTTCTCTTTAAGGCGACCCACTTTTCCACTTGGGCAGCTCCACAGTTGTTCTGGGAAACTTTCTGCACCATCACTGCATGCTCCTGGGAGCTTCCCCTTGACATCTCTGTAGCACATGTCACTGTGGAATATGGCAACTGTACTTTCTCGATCATGCCTAGTACAACTTTCCCAGCACTCTGCTGGATTTCTTTCAGGCACAGAGTCCTCATGTCTTTTTTAGTCATCAGCCTTGGTGCAGGTTGGGCTTCAACCCATGCCTACTCAATACCCAGGGATGCACACATCAGTAAGTCTATGTTCACACACGCTGCGGACTTAAATCAGTCCATTTCCAAAACAAATACTGTGACAGGACCTCATACTGTAACAGTGGGTTAGAGGAAAGGATCGCTGTTAATAAATAGTTTTTGTTCAGAATGGGGCTTTAAATCAAAATCAGTGTTATTCTGACATTTAAATAGTTTAGATAACCACAACTACTGTTGAACACGAACAAACATTCAGTTTCTACTTTTGACGTAAGATCAGATAGGATTTTGTGTAATAATTACTAGGCAAGCTAATTAATCAATGCACCATCAAGGAGATGTATTTAGTTTATGACCAACATTATTTCTTAATTTTTAAAGCAGTTATTAGTAAATGTTTTCATTTCAAAGGTTCAGTGATATGATTTGTCATGCAACTACTATATAAATATTATATACGTAATAAATAACTTTTTTTTTTTTTTAGCACGGGCTTGTTCTAATGTCACTATGGAAAAGCAGGGTCACTTTCAGGAGAATGATTTCTTTCTCATTCATGGGTGTTTTTTTGCCTTCCTCTGGATCAACTGTGGATATAGGATTATATACTGTACAGTATATGGAGGTTTTTGATTTGTGTGTGTTTTTGTCTCTACTCTGTGGGTTGAAATAGGTGTACTTGTGTCTTTTTTTTTTCAGCCGGACTAAATATGTAACTTATATGTAACTATGTGACCATTAAAGATGAACTGGGAATAATCTACACACATAAACTTACAGATAATTGCACGCATTTTATTCTTTGCATTGTTTTCCTCCTTGTTCTCACTGCCACTAAGGCCCCATTCACACCTGGTCGTTTTGTAGCTTGAAGCCTGAAGCTACAAAACGCTGGAGGGAAAAAAAAAAAAATCAATGATTCTCTATGGAGATGGTTCACATCTCCACTCAAAAACGCCTGAAGCCAAAAGCCTGAAAACGCCTGAAGCTCAAACAAGTTCTGGAAGTATTTTTGTAGCTTGATTTTGGCGTTTTTCTACTTTTTACATTGGTGACCTTTTGACCTGTACAAAATCGCGGTAAAAATCACGGCACAATCGTGTTAAAAGTCGCGGAAAAAATCGCAGTAAAAAACGCGTGTATTTCTGCCTGGAAACACTACGCCCAGGTGTGAATGCAGCCTAAATCCTCGTACATACCACTAGTTTTTTTTTTGTTCATCCCACCGACAACCCAGGTCGGAGCCACTGTACGAACAATGTTAGTACAGAGATCACCTCTGCTGTGCTATTGTGTTCTGAAAGGGGGACCCCCCCCCCACCAGAACACTCCAGTCAACACTCTCAGCCATTGGCTCTGATTGGGAGGCAGTCAGCAGACCTTTCTTGGTCATGAGCCTTCGACAGAAGCTGTCTGGCTTCTGTCAGACCAGCTGCTATACACACGGGCTGAATGTCGGCCTGTTTCTATTGAACCGGCCAATGCTGACCGACATTCAGCTTGTGTGTAACTTGGCTTTGGGGAAGATTAATCCTAGAGCTCTGCCTAGTGCTCTGACTCTGCCTCCTGAAAAGTGTGACAGTGCACATCATCTGAGGCGCAAGGCACTGGTGATGTAGCCTACCCATTAGAAATATGTGAGGCCAGGGTTACATCACCAGTGCCTCACTGAACCAGGAAGTGGAAAAAGAATGCTTGCAAATGAAAGCAAAAAAAGTAAAGTGTTATTAAAGCCTCATTTAAAAAAAAATAAAAAAACATGGTATACTTACCTGCTCTGTGCAATGGTTTTGCAAAGAGCAGCCTTGATCCTCTTCTTCTGGGGTCCTGTGCCGGCACTCTAGGCCCCTCTTTGGTGGGTGTCCCCACGGAAAGCCGTTTTCCATGGGGGCACCCATGCATGCTCGCTCCTGTTGGCACAGACAGCAGGACTCTGCCCCCCTCCTATGTCACAGCTTTTAATTGACAGCAGGGAGAGCCAATAGCTCCCACTGTTATCAATCTGTTCAATGAGGAGAGAGACACCGGCGGCTGTTCTCGTGCATCATGCTGGATCAGATTGGGCTCAGGTAAGAAAAAAGGGGGGGGGGGTCTGGGGGAGCATTGCAGCACAAAATGTTTTTTACCTTAATGCATAAAATGCATTCTCCACTTGCCTACTGGGCAATTTTACCCTCTTTCTGCCTAGGCCACTTATCAGCTTTCAGCACTGTCACACTTTGAATGACAATTGAGCGTACATGCAACACTGTACCCAAATGAATTTTTTCTCTTTTTTTCCACACAAATAGAGCTTTCTTTTGGTGGTATTTAATCACTGCTGGGTTTTTATTTTTTTGCTAAAAAAATGAAAAAAGACAGAAGATTTTGAATAAAAAAGTTTTTCTTCGTTTCTCTCAGTAAATTTTGTAAATAAGTAATTATTCTCCTTCACTGATGTGCGCTGATAGGCTGTACTGATGTGCACTGATGAGGCAGCACTGAAGGGCACTGATTTAGGTGGCACTGATGAGTAGGCACTAATATGCCACACTGATGGACATTGATAGGTGGCACTAATAGGTGGCACTGTGGGCCATGATAGGCAGCACAGATAGGCGGCATTGATGGGCGACTGTCAGGGATACCATATGCAGGTATCCAGCAGGGATGGTCAGATCAGTTGGCTGCCCTTAAAGGAATCAGGACCAGGTGTAAGGTGAAAATATGAATATATTTATTAGACAAATAGCACACTTCAAACACCAAACACCAGCAAACAAATGAGCAAGTAAAAGATGAAAACACACCAAACCCCAAAATAAACACCTAACTATCTGACTAACTAAATACAAGTGAAGAAAACACACATATATAATAAGCAAACAGGGATACCAGATAAGGGGAACAGGGAGCCAGGTACTGGGAGCAGAAGGAGAGCAAGGGAACAGGTTCAGGAATCAGGTCTCTGGGTCTGGATCGCAGATCGGGGATCAGAGCAGGTCAGGATCAGAGCAGGTCAAATTCAGGCATGAACACAGCTTGCAGGGAAAATACTGAAGCATTGGGACAGGGAACAAGGCGGGCTTATATGGACCCAGCAGACCCATCAGGTGCAGCTTAATGACCTGTAAGCTCAATCTCCTGGGAGATACCCGCTGGTGGCCACCAGAACTACACCATTTGGGTTTTCCAAACACTGCCACCAGCAGGTGACCCAAGCAAGGACACAGGTCCTGACAGTTCCCCCTCCTTGAGGAGCGGCCTCTGGACGCTCCATTCTGCTGTTAACTGGAGAGTCCTTGTGGGTGCAGGAACAGTCCAGCAAAGTTTCCCCTCCGTGTCTGTGGACTCTATTACCCTTCTCCGACCAGAGATCTTTAACCTGCTGGGCGGCGTGTCACCCAAGTCAGGTACTGGAACAAACCCACCACCACCAGGGTCTGGAGGTCTGAGTCCATTACCAACAGCTAGCCAGACATCGGGCCTGAAACCAGCGGGGGCAGGCAACACAGGGACATCAAAATCAGCCTGGGCATCAAGCCGGGGGAAAACAGTGGCAAGCTGGGCATTAGGTAGCCAAACATCCACAGGCACTGGATCAACAAGCATCGGGTCATCAGGCACGCGATCATCACACTGGGTAGTAGGCATTGGGTCATCAGGCACGAGATCAGCGGGCACCAGGTCGTCACACTGGGTAGTGGGCACCGGGTTGGTGGGCACTGGATCGGCAGGCACAGGGTCGTCACACTGGGCGGCAGGCACAGGGTCGTCAGGCTGGACAACTGGCACAGGATCAGCAGGCCAGACAGCGGGCACAGGAACAGCAGGCACCGGGTCGTCACACTTGGCGGCAGGCACAGGGTCAGCAGACTGGACAGCTGGCACAGGATCAGCGGGCACAGGAACAGCAGGCTGGACAGTTGGCGCAGGATCAGCAGGCCAGACAGCGGGCACAGGAACAGCAGGCACCGGGTCGTCACACTTGGCGGCAGGCACCGGGTCGTCACACTTGGCGGCAGGCCGGACAGCGGGCACAGAGTCAGCGGGTGCAGGAACAGCGGGCACAGGAACAGCAGGCTGGACAGCTGGCACAGGAACAATGGACATAGGATCAGCAGGCTGGACAGCGGGCACAGGAACAGCAGGCACAGAAACAGCAGGCCGGAGAGCTGGCGCAGGAACGGCAGGCACCGGGTCGTCACACTTGGCGGCAGGCACCGGGTCGTCACACTGGGCGGCAGGCACCGGGTCGTCACACTGGGCGGCAGGCACCGGGTCGTCACACTGGGCGGCAGGCACAGGGTCGTCACACTGGGCGGCAGGCACAGGGTCGTCACACTGGGCGGCAGGCACAGGATCAGCGGGCACAGGAACAGCAGGCTGGACAGATGGCGCAGGATCAGCAGGCCAGACAGCGGGCACCGGGTCGTCACACTTGGCGGCAGGCACCGGGTCGTCACACTTGGCGGCAGGCACCGGGTCGTCACACTTGGAGGCAGGCACCGGGTCAGCAGGCCGGACAGCGGGCACAGGGTCAGTGGGTGCAGGAACAATGGACATAGGATCAGCGGGCACAGGATCAGCGGACTGGACAGCGGGCACAGGATCAACGGGCACAGGAACAGCGGGCTGGATGGGAGGCATGGCAGCAGGTACCGGAACAGGCTGGGCGGCAGGCATGGCAGTGGGCACTGGGACAGCAGGCTGGGTATCAGGAATAGCCACAAAGAGGGCATCAGGAACAATGAAGTCAAATTGAATAGCCGGCAAAGAGTCCATAGGGCCAGACTGAGTGAAGGACAGAGAACCAGTACAGTTAGGTGAAATAGTGAGGCAGGTGGGAAACAGAGGGTCCAATTTTCTTGGGTTGAACCAAGGTGGCAGGTGTGGAGGCAGACTGGAACAGATCAGTTGTTGTTGAAGCAGACTGAATCAGATTGGCAGGTGTGGAGGCAGTAATACATATAAACACCGCGCTGTGTCAGTGGCAGCCTGCTTCTAGTGCCACTGTGTATCTGTGTAAAAAGTTAAATAATACCTATATAACTGAATATATATATATATATATATATATATATATATATAAATAGCTGCCGCTTTAAAAATCATAATTATTCTCAAATCTCACTATACTCAAACATAGTAAAAGCCGCGCTAAAGATCATACATAATACATCTAGTGTACAAACACTCATAAGTAAAGTGCTAGTGCAAACTGTAAATAAAGTAAAACAGTGCCAGTGTTAATTCGCAATATCCAAAAGTGCCAGTGTCCATTAATTGTGCAATTGTGCAAACATAAGAGTTGGGTGTCCCAACGGAAAGTGTCCAAAATCTTATTCCTTCTCCAGAATGTGCAAAAGAAATGCTTTTTGGTTCAACTTCCACCACCACTCAAAAGAATCCCCATGCAGGTGATCACGCTGGAGGCTTACCAGATGGTTGTATATCAAACGCCTGTTAATCAATCAGCCTCATCCTAGGCTTCTCACAGCTTATGATCCACTCCAGATGGTTGTATATCAAACGCCTGTTAATCAATCAGCCTCATCCTAGGCTTCTCACAGCTTATGATCCACTCAATGCTGCTGTCTGCTGTGCCTCATGTTCTTCTTCATTCAGAGTGAGGACTCTTGAATACAGGAGGTGTGTTACTGGCCAGATCACCAGGTGAAAACAGAGGCGAAAAAAGCTTTTCTCATCAGCAGTATATAGCAGTCTTGTGACTTCTATCAGGTGTGGAGGCAGGATTGGATAGTGGTAGGATTGTGCAGGTTGGGAAAAACTTCCGTTTCTTTTTGGGCTTAGTCACAGCAATTCTATATGGGGATGCAGGGCTGTAAGTAGTGGGTGTAGCTGATGGAGGAGGAGAAGAGCAGGAGGATGGTAAAAAAGAAGGAGCAGTTGAGGATTTTTGTGGGGTATATTGGGCTGCAACTGTGGTTGCTATGGGCGATGGAGAAAAAGACATTTCAGCAGCCAGGTGTCTGGCTACAGGACTGGGTGGTTGCAGGCTGACAGAGGCCGAGTGCAATATTTTTGCCCATGCTTGTAATAAGGGTTGCACAAAATATGATTTGCATACTGCCTGTCTGACCAGAGATTGCACAGAGTCAATACACTCCCTTAGCACCTGTTGGGAACATGCTGAGTAGTGTTCAAAGAAAAAGGCTGAGTCGTCTTCCAGTAGCCAAACCAATGAAACCACCTGATTTAAACTGAAAGGTGGGGTGTAATCATCACCACAACTAGGGACACCAGACAAAGCCAACTCTACACAAATTTGAATGAGTGGCTGAATCTCTTCAAACAAAAATCTGCCTTGATCAACAAGAGTGAGCCAAACGGATGCATTCCAACAATTGCTCCCTAGTCTGCTCTTTCAAAATCTGGCAACAATAATCCCGGTCATCTGTTGCAAGCAGTGAGAAATACAAAATCTCTTCAGCATGCATCTTGCAGCAGTTAGCAATGCTCAGACCTGATTCCCAGGTGCAGCCGATCTGATTGTATGGCTTCGGTATTATGTCAGGGATACCATATGCAGGTATCCAGCAGGGATGGTCAGATCAGTTGGCTGCCCTTAAAGGAATCAGGACCAGGTGTAAGGTGAAAATATGAATATATTTATTAGACAAATAGCACACTTCAAACACCAAACACCAGCAAACATAAATGAGCAAGTAAAAGATGAAAACACACCAAACCCCAAAATAAACACCTAACTATCTGACTAACTAAATACAAGTGAAGAAAACACACATATATAATAAGCAAACAGGGATACCAGATAAGGGGAACAGGGAGCCAGGTACTGGGAGCAGAAGAAGAGCAAGGGAGCAGGTTCAGGAATCAGGTCTCTGGGTCTGGATCGCAGATCGGGGATCAGAGCAGGTCAGGATCAGAGCAGGTCAAATTCAGGCATGGACACAGCTTGCAGGGAAAATACCGAAGCATTGGGACAGGGAACAAGGCGGGCTTATATGGACCCAGCAGACCCATCAGGTGCAGCTTAATGACCTGTAAGCTCAATCTCCTGGGAGACACCCGCTGGTGGCCACCAGAACTACACCATTTGGGTTTTCCAAACACTGCCACCAGCAGGTGACCCAAGCAAGGACACAGGTCCTGACAGCGACACTGATGGGCAGCACTGATGAGCAGGCATCACTGATGGGCACTGATCGGTGTCACTGATGGGCACTGCTGGGGCTGTACTGTATTCAGGCACTGTCAGTGTGAGCCGAGGAGAGACAATAAATGGCACTTCCTTGTTTATATGTGACCGGCTGTGATTGGACACAGCCAATCACATGGGTAAAGAGCCCCATCGCGGCAGGTCTTAGGAACATGGTGCGACCACAATCGCTGCACTGCGCTGGGGCGCCATCATATGATGTGGTCCCAGAATGAGAGTAAAATGATGGTACTTTCAGCACTGAAATTTCTCCTGACAAAGCATTAATGTGAAATGGTGCATATGCTATTTCTGACCTGTAATGTTTCTTTTATACTATTTTTAATATTTCTATTGAATACAATGCGATGATCTTATATTCAATGTGTGGCCCATTCTTGAAATTTGCACCTTAAAACTACCATTGTCTTGTTGAATTTTTTTTTCTGTGTTTACTATCAGAATGAGGTGCATAGTGTAGCCCTTGAAAATGTATATATATATGTGAGATTGGGGTGATTAAACTCAAGCGATAGGTGCGTTTCCAATGAGTTGAGCCAGTCCAAACTGTATTTTAGGGCATGGCAGCCCACTTTTATTCAATAAATGAAAAGTTCACTTGTACATCAGTTGCCCTCTCAGGGGTTTCTTCCACATAACATGCATAAACAAAAATACTGAGCCACCTGGCTCACTTGGCAGCAGTGCTGCTCCTCTTACCAGTTCTTTTGACTGTGCCATGCAGCTCTCCTGGAACACTTGGCTCTCTAGCCTTCAGTTGCAGTGCCCTGCTGTACGACCCACCTCTGGCCTAAGGATTGGGGTTCTCCTGACAATCCTGATAGCAGCCGACCTGACTCCTGAAACCGAGACCTGCTGTCTCCTGGCTGGGCCCTCTGACCCCTCGATGAGACCTCTATCTCGTGGCTTTTGGCTGGGGCCCCCTGACCCCGGGGGAGCCCTGAGCAATTCTCAGACCTGAGTATATAATGACCCTGCTCACCTGTGCAGTCAGCCAGGTTGCATGCGTCTAGCAAAACCCGGACACAGGATTGACTTTTCCAATCCAGAGCTACAGAATATGAAGAAAGCCAAAAACACAGCTTTCTCCACTCAGAAATGATAGTTCTGAACCTCGTATTAACTCTCACTGTGAATCCCGAGTCACATTTTCCTATATTCTTACAGTGGCAGAGCCTTCCTCTGTCACAATATATAAAGAAAAAAAAAAAAAATATATATATATATATATATATATATATATATATATATATATTGTGGGAGATTAGCTCATGGGGATCAGCTTTCCGGAGGTACAGAGTCAGCGTGCAGGCAATTTTTTTTAAAAATCTGGTGGCTTGCCAGGTTTATTAATAAAGTAAGGTTTGCAGGTAAAACAAAACAAATCATAAAAAGAAGTCCTTGCCATCCGTTGCTAAGCTAAACAATATAGTTTTCTCACTATAGCCCCCGACACCCACAAAACATGAGTGACAAGGCAAACCTTGTCTTTCAAAGTCCAGACACAGAGCTCCTTCAGATCCCTCTCTCTGAGTTTCAGGCCAGAACTCTAGTGAAATCCCTTCCTGGTCCTTAAATTCAGCTGAAGAAGGGTTTGGGTGGACCAGAAACTCTGGGCCGGAACCAGCTCTGCCACGGTGGCTGGCAAAACCCCGGTCGGACTCTCACTAGTGCACTCCAAGTGCACGCATGTGAGGCGACAAATATCGCTCGTCCATCATTGTGCCTCACATAACATCACATATCCCCCCCTCTGCTCAAGCCCCTGGGGTGGAGCAACTGTCCCGACGATACAGTGGACCCGGGAAAGGTCATCAACATTATTTTGGAGCCTTCCCTGCCCGGTATTCCACTGTGAACTTGAATGGCTGTAGGGCCAGGAACCACCTAGTCACCCGGCTATTTTTCTCCCTGTTACACATCCACTTCAGGGGGGCATGGTCGGTGACTAGCCTGAATGACCTTCCTAGCAGGTAGTACTTCAGGGCCTCTAAGGCCCACTTGATAGTCAGGCACTCCTTCTCCACAATGGCATAGTTCCTCTCATGCCTGTTAAGCTTCCTGCTTAAGTAGACATCCAGGTGCTCCTCACCATCTCTGATTTGGGACAGAACAGCACCTAGTCCCACCTCAGAGACATCTTTCTGTACAACAAACTCTTTTGTGAAGTCTGGGGTCACGAGCACCGGTTGTACACAAAGGGCCTGCTTCAACCTCTGGAATGCCTTCTCGGCTTCAGGATTCCATTTAACCATGCCCGACCTCTACTATTTGCCAAGTCGATCAGAGGGACAGCAATGGTGGCAAAGTCGGGTATGAAACTCCTGCAATACCCTGTAATCTCAAGGAAGGCGAACTAACCTGTTTTTTATTTACCGGTTGAGGCCACTTTTGAATTGCCGTGTTCTTGCTGATCAGTCCCCGACCAATAACATAACCCAGATATTTGGCTTCCTCCAGGCCTATGGCACACTTTTTTGGGTTGGCTGTTAGACCCGCTACCCTAAGGGAATCTCATACTGCTTGTACTCGGTATAGATGTGATTCCCAATTTGGGCTGTGGATGACCACATTATCCGAATGGGTGGCTGCTAGAGTTGAGCGAACCTCTGGAAGTTCGGGTTCTGCTGGTCCGTCCGAACTTCGGGACAAAGTCCGGGTCCGGGTCCGGACGGAACCCGAACGATCGCACGGACCAAGCAACAGGCACGCTAGCAAGCCCAAGGCAGGCCTGGGCCTGGGCCTGAAACAGGGCTTCAAGCCTGCCTGGTCGTCTTGGGCTTGAAGGTCTCCAAGCGAGTTGAGATCGTCGGTGGGTAAGCCTATTACACCAGTAGGTGTCGGGTTTAACCCTTAGTGTAGATATGGCTCATGTTCGTCATACTCTAAGGGAATCCCATCGCCCAGATTGTCGGTTGGGTTTTTTCACACGGTATCCGGACCTCCTTCGGTTTATAGACCCAATACAATAACCAGCCCCTGACTAGTCGTTCTTGTGCCGTTAAGTTTTCACCGGAGTTGGCCATTTATTTTTTGTCCAATCAAGCGGA
>BLSH010557757.1:0-19751 GCA_018402905.1 Glandirana rugosa | reverse complement strand
TTCATGCAGAGCTTGATCTGCAACTCAAAGCAGCGGTATGTAAAATCTCTAATTTCTGCTATCTGTCCTCAGAGCAACAGCACAGACAGCAGTAGTAAAGTAATCTATCTCAGGATGCAGGATCAGGTCTTAAAATGTCTCAAATCTGTCCCTCAAGCTTTCAGCTTCCTTTCCCTACACTAACCCAAGGAGCATGTGACTGCAGCACTGTGACTCCAGCTTATAAAGAGGCTGGGTCACATGATGCACTGGCCAATCACAGCCATGCCATTAGTAGGCATGGCTGTGATGGCTTCTAAGGGCAAACCAGTGAAACGCTTGTTGATTGGCTGCCCTGCAGCTTCTCAACACATGGAGTAAAATAGCAGAACCCCGGACCGAACCCGAACGATTTTTGAAATGTCCGGGTCCGTGCCACGGACACCCGAAAGTTCGGTACGGACCCGAACGTTACAGTCCGGGTTCGCTCAACACTAGTGGCTGCATAGGGGTGATGTGGTCTCAATGTTTTGTCCATCATTCTCTGGAACGATGCAAGGGCTCCATGCAGCCCAAACAGCATTCGCTTGTACTGGAAGGACCCCTCGGGAGTAGAAAATGTAGTTCTTTCCTTTGCTGACTCCATTAGGGGGATCTTCTAGTAGCCCTTAGTTAGGTCTAGGGTCATTATGTACCGGGCACCTCCCAACCTGTCTCTCAATCAAGTTCATTCGTCGGGTATGTGTCAAATTTAGACACATCATTCAGCTTCCTGAAATCATTACAGAACCTGATAGTGCCATCGAGCTTTGGGACCAGTACTATGGGGCTCGACCAGGCGCTGTGGAACTCCTCTATCACGTCCAACTCCAACATGTTTTTTATTTCCTTCGCCACCACCTCCCATCTAGCCTCAGGTATCTGGTAGAGTTTTACATTTACAAGGACCCCTGGTTCTGCAACTATGTCATGTTCTATTACGGTGGTCAGTCCAGTAGGGGAGAGAAAAAGTCTCTATTTTTACTTATAAATTCCTTTACGTCATTTTGTTGCATCTGTGACAACGTGTTAGAAGACTGTGCTTGAGGACTTGTTTGCACTTTGTTGTGCTTTCCTCGCGCTCCCGGAGGAGGTGGAGCCGGTCGGCTCTATTTAAACAGTGTGCACCCTGTAGCAGGTGCTGTCTGATCTACAGTATTTGATGTGTGTTTTCTGAGCTACCTGTATCTGATTACCTGTTCCTGTGACCCGGCCTGCCTGACCTTGCTAACTTCTGCCTGCACCGACCCCCAGCTTGCCTACGACCACTCTCCTGCCTGATCCTCTGGTACCTCTGCTGCCTGCCTGTTGACGACCCTGCCTGAACCCGACTACCCATCTGCCTGCTCCTCCTGTACCGCACTGCCAGCCCGGTTCACGACCCAGCCTGTACGACCACGCTACCAGTGCACGAGTGCATCAACAGACTTCCTATCTACACCAGTGACCCAGTCCGACCCTCGTGCCATCCTGCATTCCCAAGCCACCATATACTCTACCAGGGGTTCCTGAGTCAGGGTCGTAAGGGAGGTTGCCTGCTGCATAAGCCAGACTCTTCCACCAGGTATGTGACACAACGACTCAGTTATGGGGATGTCCGGGGTCAGGGGTAGCCTATCCTTTTGGGGAGTGGGCACTGCCAATAAACTCTCTCTGTGCTTCCACGGTTTTAAGAGATTAACATGGTAAATCTGATCCAGTTTCCTTTTCCCTGGCTGGTAAACTTTGCAGTTATCTTCCCCCACTCTTTCCCTAATCTTGAAGGGACAGCTGTCATTCGATCCTGCATCAAGGAGACGTGCTCTATGACGCTTATATATGGGGTGGCCTCTCCTTCCCACGTCTCTTTTGGAACATCTAGCAGCCCCCTGGGATGTCTACCGTCAGGGGCATCGCCAGGGTGTGGCTATTGTGGCTACAGCCCTGAATGTAGTGTTCTTAGCCCCGGGTGTCTTGCGGCGGCCGGCGGGTGCAACATTCAAGAACACTTTCCACGTTCAGCCAATTTGGACTCATTCCCAGCAAATGGCATCTGATGCAGAATTGAATCACATACTTGGGATATATTATTGAAGCCAAAGGGATGCCCCCTGATCCCACAAAAATCAGGCTGTCTAGCATTGGCTGGCACCCAAAACTGTAACTGAATAATACTCTTTTCTCTGGAGATAGTGGGCTGTTATCAATTGCATATGTAAAATTTTGCTAGGATTGGCACTCAGTCAGCTGCTGTGTGGCCCAAATTTAGGGAAAAAGGGAAAACTTTGCTTTTCATTGTTTCCAAATGGTAAGCTGCCCAACAGGAAGCATTTTGCACACTCAAAGTTAAAATCAGCTCCAATTTTAACATATGCTGTTCACCAGAAGTCTTTCTAATCATATACAAACTGCAGCTTACAAGGTCTAGGAGCTGGACATGTTTAAGAACAAGACAGAACCAAAAAAGTAATTGACAATGGCAGCAAAAGCCTGTGGTCTGCAGAACGCAATCTAGTTAATAACAGCTTTGGAATCCTCATCTACAGCTAACACCAGAATCTTCTTCACCCTTGTGCATTTACTGCAGATTCCTTAATGTCTCCCTCAGAATCAACAGATCCTGAGTAGAGTTTAGGGTGTCCATGACACGAACCCGAACCCGGACATCTGAGAAAAAGTCCGGGTTCGGGTATTTTTTCGCGCCTTTTTCGCACCTGTTGAATAGCTGCAGGGCAGCCAATCAACAAGCGTTTCACTCATTTGCCCTTAGAAGCCATCACAGCCATGCCTACTAATGGCATGGCTGTGATTGGCCAGTGCATCATTTGACACAGCCTCTATATAAGCTGGAGTCACGTAGTGCTGCATGTCACATCATCTCATACTAGTGTAGGGAGAGGATGCTGCTGCTGTCAGGGACAGATTAGCTTTAGAAAATCTGTTAAAAACTGTGATTTATTGGTGGGTGGGTGCTAGAGGAGATTTTTGTTTGCTAGAGTACATTTTGTTTGATAAGCAAAGTGCCTCATAAAAAACCTAAGCATTTTTTCTGTTTGTTAGGTGGGCGTTTGCAGCCATTTTTGCAAGTGAACTTGCAACTGCTTGTGTGTAAGGGACACTACTTTAATTGTGTTCTGTTAGTTCAGTTGGCAACATTTTGGTATATTTAAATACTGCTTTTACATTGCAGTTAGACAAATTAATTTTTTTTTTTTTTTTTGTACAAAATATTACATTTGCAGCCAGCGTGGCATTTCTTGCACAAAATTAAAAAGTGCGTCTACATTGCTGGTTTAAAAAAAATAAAATATTCTAAATACTACATTTGCAGCCAGCGGTGCATTTCTTGCACAAAAATAAAAAGTGTGTCTACATTGCCGGTTTAAAAAAAGAATTCTAAATACTACATTTGCGGCCAGCGGTGCATTTCTTGCACAAAAATAAAAAGTGAGTCTACATTGCTGGTTTAAAAAAATAAATATTCTAAATACTACATTTGCGGCCAGCGGTGCATTTCTTGCACAAAAATAAAAAGTGCTTCTACATTGCTGGTTTAAAAAAAAATATTCTAAATTCTACATTTGCAGCCAGTGGTGCATTTCTTGCACAAAAATAAAAAGTGCATCTACATTGCTAATTTAAAAAAAAAAAATATTCAAAATACTACATTTGCGGCCAGCGGTGCATTTCTTGCACAAAAATAAAAAGTGCGTCTACATTGCTGGTTTAAAAAATATATATATATTCTAAATACTACATTTGAGGCCAGCGGTGCATTTCTTGCACAAAAATAAAAAGTGTGCCTACATTGCTGGTTTTAAAAAAAAGAATAATAAATAGTGCTACATAGTACATTTGCACCTTGCTGTGCATTTCTTGCACAAAATTAAAAAGTGCGTCGGCATTGCTGGTTTAAAAAAAAAAAAAATAGTGCTACATAGTACACGAAGAATAATTTGTGCTAAATAGTACATTTGCATCCAGAATGAGGAGAGATGAAGGTCATGCGAGGGACGTGTGCAGTTTGGAGGAAGAGGTGGTGGTGGAGGCACCAGCACAGCAAAAGAGGAAGCAGGTTGCAAAAGTGGAGCGACCGTCCCCTAGACAGTACGCCTGCTACTACCCACAGCACCCAGGGACCTAGCACACCAAAGGCAGCTCAAAGGAGTTCCCTGGCATGGCAGTTCTTCAACAATCTGCTGACGACAAGACACGAGTGGTTTGCACGCTGTGCAATCAGAGCCTGAAGGCATAAATGTTCTAAAGCTGAGCACGAGTTGCAGTGGAATAAGCACCTCAAAATCCAAGAAAGGTCTCGGGCTCCTCCTGCTTCCTCTTCTGCTGCTGCCTTGGCCTCTTCCTCCACCTCCACAGTGCCAGTGTCACCTGCCACCCAGCAAACAGACGATGTGAC
Organism: Glandirana rugosa; assembly: GCA_018402905.1. Classification (NCBI taxonomy): domain Eukaryota; kingdom Metazoa; phylum Chordata; class Amphibia; order Anura; family Ranidae; genus Glandirana; species Glandirana rugosa. The sequence goes on along the minus strand of BLSH010557757.1, from coordinate 15,340 downwards.
AGCAAAGCCACCATGTCCGCCACCATCCCCAAGCATTTCCACACAGTCCCATGGAAGCTTACAGCTGTCCATCTCCCAAATACTGGAGAGAAAGAGGAAGTACCCCCCTACCCACTCGCAATCCCTGGCCCTGAATGCCAGCATTTCAAAATTCCTGGCCTTTGAAATGCTGTCATTCCGTCTGGTGGACACGGACAGTTTTAAAAACCTGATGGCGGTGGCTGTCCCACAGTACGTGGTTCCCAACCGCCACTACTTTTCCAGGCGAGCCATCCCTTCCCTGCACAAACAAGTTGGGGACAAGATCAAGTGTGCACTGCGCAATGCCATCTGTGGCAAGGTCCACATAACCACTGATACGTGGACCAGTAAGCACGGGCAGGGACGCTATATCTCGCTAACTGCACACTGGGCAAATGTCGTGGCGGATGGGCCTGAGGTGGATAGCAGTTTGGCGCATGTCCTTCCCCCACCGAGGATTGCAGGGCATTTCCCTTTGCCTCCTTTTGCCTCCTCCTCTGCTTCCTCCTCCTCTACCATCTCCTCATCCGATCAGCGAAACACCTTCACCACCAACTTCAGCACATCCAGGGGGAAACGACAGCAGGCTGTTTTAAAACTGATATGTTTGGGGGTTAAACCCCACACTGCGCAGGAGCTGTGGATGGGCATTGAACAACAGACCGATGAGTGGTTGTTGCCACTGAGCCTCAAGCCTGGCCTGGTGGTGTGTGATAATGGGCGAAATCTCGTAGCAGCTCTGGGCCTAGCCGGTTTGACGCACATCCTTGCCTGGCGCATGTGCTGACTTTGGTGGTGCAGAAATTTCTAAAAAACTACCCGGATATGTCAGAGCTGCTGCAGAAAGTGCGGGCCATCTGTGCGCGCTTTCGGCGTTCTCACCCTGCTGCTGCTCGCTTGTCTGCGCTGCAGCGGAACTTCGGCCTTCCCGCTCACCGCCTCCTATGCGACGTGCCCGCAAGGTGGAACTCCACCTTGCACATGCTGGAGAGACTGTGCGAGCAGCAGCATGCAATAGTGGAGTTTCAGCTGCAGCACGCACAAGTAAGTCGCTCTGCGGAACAGCACCACTTCACCACCAACGAGTGGGCCTCCGTGCGAGACCTGTGTACCATATTGCGGTGTTTCGAGTACTCCACCAACACGGCCAGTGCCGATGACTCTGTTCTCAACGTTACTATCCCACTTCTATGTCTCCTTGAAAAAACACTTCGGGCGATGATAAAAGAGGATGTGGCACAGGAGGAAGAGGGGTCATTTCCATGGTTATCAGGCCAGTCATTCACAAGTGGCTCAGAGGGTGGGTTCCTGCACCAGCATAGGTGTTGGAAGAATGGGCTAAGTCAGGAATCTTTCATTAAAATGTAGCTAGAGTAATGCTTTATGTGAACCTATAAAATGTTGATTTATAATGTACTAATGAATGTGTTTACTCGAGACGAGAGAACATCTGGTGACGGGGGAGATGTTGCTGTTCCTGAGAAAACGAAACTCCTGGATATGTGATGATATGAATTACTCCCTTCTGGCTCCAAGATGGACTTTTTATCAAGAACCAATTTAAACTAGAACTGTCATGGCACTGCCCAAGTTTTGTTTCACTTTCTATCGGTCACATGGGAAAACCACCCATTTAACTGCTTGATTGCCAGTAGAAGATATGGACGTTGATTGGGTTGATTATATGATCATCCCTAGGTTACGACCCAGAACACACCTATGCCTTATGCATATTCATTACTATAAGCAAAGCTTAAGCGCTTGCTTTCAGTAGGATTACATGTAGGCAGGCTAAGCTACCTGTACTGTGTTTCCTCCATGCGCATGTAATAAAGCGAATCTACTTGTTTTCCTACAATCACCGGTGTCCAGCCTGGAGTCTTTCCAACAATAGGCCAGGTAAAAAAATTTCAAGCCAGGGCACAGTTCTGGAGGATGAGGATGATGAGGAGGAGGAACCATGTCCACAGCAGGGTGGCACCCAACGCAGCTCATGGGCATCACTGGAGCGTGGCTGGGGGGATACGGAGGACACAGATGATACACCTCCCACAGAGGACAGCTTGTCTTTGCCTCTGGGCAGCCTAGCACACATGAGCGACTACATGCTGCAGTGCCTGCGCAATGACAGCCGAGTTGCCCACATTGTAACTTGTGCTGATTACTGGGTGGTCACCCTGCTGGATCCCCGTTACAAGGACAATGTGGCATCCTTAATTCCCTCACTGGAGCGTGATCAGAAGATGTGCGACTACAAGCGCACGCTGGTAGACGCGCTGCTGAGGGCATTCCCAAATGACACCGGGGGGCTCAGTGGAAGCACAAGGCGAAGGCAGAGGAGGAGGAAGAGGTCACCAATGCAGCTGTGGCACCGCCAAACCCATCAGAAGGCAGGGTTAACATGGCCGGAATGTGGAAAAGCTTTGTCAGCAGCATGCCACAACAAACAGCACCACCAGCTGATAGGCAACATCTTAGCAGGAGGCAGCATTTCAGCAACATGGTGGAACAGTATGTGTGCACATGCCTACACGTACTGACTGATGGGTCTGCCCCATTCAACTTCTGGGTATCCAAATTGGGCACATGGCCTGAGCTTGCCCTTTATGCCTTGGAGGTGCTGGCCTGCCCTGTAGCCAGTGTATTGTCTGAACTTGTGTTTAGCACGTCAAGGGGTGTTATCACAGACAAGCGCAGCCACCTGTCCACAGCCAACGTGGACAAGCTAACGTTTATTAAAAAGAACCAGGCATGGATCCCACAAGACTTGTCTGTACCTTGTGCAGAATAGACATTTATACCGGCCTCACACAGCCATTGGTATACTTAAGTGAACTTATTCTTTTTTTTTTTTATAGAACATAAGTCTTTATTGGAATTTGTAACAGGAGAACCATGTCTGCAGATAGTGATCTTTTTTTTTTTTTTTTTTTTTAATATGTCTCAATATTTTGGGGGCTACCCCAATTAGGAAAAAAAAACAAACAAACAAAAAACAGTGTTGGCTACCTCCTCCTCCTCCACCGCAACTTCCACCTACACTGACACAGTCACCGCCTCCTCAACCTCCTACTCCACATCCACCTCCTCCTCCATTTTTAATTTTTTTTTATGTGATTTTAAGTTATTTCCCTACCCACATTTGTTTGCAGGGCTTGTCCTACTCTTCCCTCATTTTGCTTCCTTTTGCAGCCCTCTAGCCCTTTCCAGGACTTTTTTAGAGTCATTTTAGTGCCCAAAAGTTCGGGTCACCATTGACTTCAATGGGGTTCGGGGTTCGAGGTCAAGTTCGGGTCAATTTCGGGGCTGAACTCGAACTTTTTCGCGAAGTTTGGCCGAACCCGAACATCCAGGTGTCTCAACTCCAATCCTGAGTTGGAATAAGTACCTTAGGAATGGTATTTACCTTCGATAGAAGCCCTGATTCCAGTTGTTGAAGTTCCAGTGAGAACACTGTCCCCAGATGAAAATGATCAGACACTGGATATTAATAATTGCTTCTCCAAGTGGTCTACCTGAGGACATATGCCTGCTGAGTATTCTGATTATGTATTGTAAATATGCTCTGTTTATGTAATGTAATGCCAAAGACTGCATTCCTTAAGCCTGGAGGAAAATGTAAGCAGGTGTAGTGAAGTGTGGCCTCTGCTATACCCAAAGAGTGATGGTATAGCTCCATCAGGTTAGCTGTACCAGGTGGTGATAGAGTAATCCTTTGATTGCTAAGTCACTTTTTATTTTTCTTTCAGTAGCAGAGTTGTCATGTGTTAATTTGCTACTGGCGGGGAGCCCAGCACCACCAGGGGAGTGCAATGGGCTCTGAGTGCCATCTTGAGGATCCTGTGTGTAGCATTTTGAAATAGAGTTCCTGTGAAATATTAGGGACCAGTTTGGGATGCAGATGTGCCATAAATAGCATGCTCTGCATCACCAAGGAATAAAAAAATGACCAGAATCTTCCATCCCTGTATAGCTAAGGGTATTGTATTCTGGCAGCCAGCTTCGTCGGCTGTCAGAATACAGTGGATGCTGCCAAGTATTTAATCCAGCTGATTGGCTGCAATCACTGTTCTGCCTGCAAATAATCCAATGGGTTCCTTTAATTTTTGGATTGAAGGATGTCTAGGGGCAGCCTGCCCACAGGCTGACCCACTGCACTAATTTTGGCTTGGAATACTTAAAATTCTATATACGGTATTTTGGTCTTCTGGATAAAAAGTTGTTTGGAAAAAGGAACTGTTTGTATGATATCCTTTTACTACCTTGCATGAGATAGTTCTCCTGATTGGCACAGCAATGTGTGGCTCAGTGTTTGAGCAATGCATTGCTACATTTCAGCTGTGCCCCCTCCCGCAGCAGTACTTACCCATGTGTCCTCCGTGGCTGACTCCGACAATAAACTCAGTGTCTACAGTGAGCACAGTGTAGCCTGTAACTCCAGTGCGCCCAGTGTGTTCAGTGTACCCATTTATTTCAGTATGTTCCAGAGCATACTGTGTCATCAAGTGATCCCTGTTGTCCCTGTGCGCCCCATGACTCCAGGGTACCCCAGTGTATCTTGTGGCATGTAGTGCTCAGTGCTCAGTGCACCAAAGACTTCAGAGCATCCTGTCATCTAGTGACTTCTGGTGCTGCCTGTGGGCCTTTGTCAGACCTGTGCTTCCATCATAGGGTGCGCAGGGAGTGTGCCAGGTGTGCCTAAGCACACCCTAATCACCCCCGTGCGGCAAAAATTCCCCCTGCTGTCATTTAATGGTCGCTTCCTTTTCTAAATGAGCACAGTGAGGGATTGGTACATAATTGAAGCATAGTAAACTGTGTTTACTGGGCTTCAGTTTGTGAATAAACAGGAAGCCACTCAGTACAGAGCATTTCCCATTCATTCACTGTCCAGTGTAGCTGAGGCTGCAGAGAAAGGGGCTGGGGAACTTCTGTCCTCAGCACCTTTCTCTGACACAAAAGAGAGACATCAGCGGTCTGTTTGGACCCCTGATACTTCACCAAAAGGGGCCCCCAAAAGAATTGTAAATAAAAAAATACATAAGAAATACATAAATAAATAAATAAAAAAACTACCAAAACTGCCAACTGCCCTACTGACCCCCATCCACTGCTCTACTAACACCATCCTAGTTTTAATACATTTTCTTGTTCAAAGGGTTTTATTGAGGTTTACAAAGAGGGTACAGTAAAAGCGGACAGACATGATATGATCAGAGCTAAACATAACACAATCTGTGTACATACTATTGTATACTGGCCAGGGCAGGCCTGGTAAGAACGGCCTAAAAGTTACAACCAGGAATAACTGCGTATATATAACGTACCGGTCTAAATAGGGCTGACTATGTCAGGAAGTTGGGCTGGCCTTCCCAGGTACCCCTACTGGGAGCAAACTGTGCCTGGGGAGGGAGCCCGGGATTCAATGCAGGTCATAGCCAGGATGCTCACACAGCTCTATTTCCCAACACGTCTTGAGAGACGACAAACCCTGAGTGTTGAGTAAAACAAATTTGATCAAATTAGTCAAGAATAATAAGTACCCCAGAAAAGAGAGGAGAAAAATGGAAAAGAAGGAGAAGAGGAAGGGTGGAGAGGGAGAGATAAGAGGAGAAGAAAGAAAGATTAGAAATAGAAGTAGAAGTCCGCTTGGAGGTCGCAGTGCCCCGCTCCACACCCCAGCATTCAGAACACAGAGGCTAGATGTCACCACGGACGGAGGGTCTCAAGATCAAAGGAGGGCGGGAGGTAATGGTCGATCCAGGGTGCCCATATCCGTTCAAATTTAGGAGACTGCTCCTTATCTATAGCCTCCATTTTGGCATGGATAAGGAATCTGGTCATTCTGGATTTGGTCTCAGCCGTGGACAGGTTTGGTGATTTCCAAGATTTAGCTATTGTTTGCCTGACCGCTGTGAGGAGGGAAAGAATACATTTGAATTGAATGCGGTACAGCGTATCAGGCTTCAAACTTAGAAGGGCTAGAGTCGGGTCTGGTGTCAGGGGCACATCGAAGAGCCGCGAGGCCATATGAAATATTTCCTCCCAAAATGCTTGTACCGCTGGGCACTTCCACCAAATATGGTAGTTGGTACCCGGCTTGGAGCAGCCCCTGAAGCACTGAGATGGGTAGGACATATTTAGCTACCCTCAAAGGTACCTAATACCACCGGGAGAGAACCTTATAGTTCGTTTCTATGGCTTGCATGCTAGGTGAGGAGCTTTTTGTGGCAGTCCAGATCGTGCACCAATCTTTCGTATCAAGGTGATGTCCATTGACCTGTTCCCACTTAAGCGCGTATGAGAAGCCGTCCAAGACGGGGGTGCAGGACAATTGGAAATAAAGCTTCGATATTAGACCCCTCGCATGGGGATCCTTTCTGCAGATGGATTCAAAGTTAGAGGTCTGATCAAGGTGGGAGTTATTGGCAACCTGAGGCGAGTACAAATTTTTGATCTGGGGGTATTGGAATATTTCAGAGGAGGGTAGATGGTGCAACTCTTGGAGGGAAGTAAAGGGGAGAAATGGGGTGGAGCTGACAGGAACAGTAAAATATCATCTGCAAAGAGACAAAGTATATGTGCATGTCCATACATGGTCAATGCCGGTAATGGTCGGGTTAGCCCTATTTAAGTGAGCAAGGGGTTCTATAAGGAGGGCAAAAAGTAGCGGAGAGATCGGGCATCCCTGTCTCGTGCCCCTTTGAATAGTGAATGGCGCAGATTTATAACCTGCGTATTTCACATATGCCTGGGGTTTGTCATAAAGGGCCATGACCCATTTCAGGAAGTGAGGTCCGAACCCCAATCTTTGAAGAGTGTATTGGAGATAGGGCTCTGTGTCAAAGGCCTTTTCTATATCGAGGGACAGGAAGTGACGAGATTTGGTGGCGTGTGCTAAAAGGATAGCTTGACGTGTCTCCTGGAGGCAGACTATCTGGGCTTTTAGAGAATGAAAGTGCCTAAACGCTTTAGTCCTTTTTTGGGGAATGTTGAGACCCTGTATGTTGAGTGAAAGGACTGTCAAGGGGGCCATGGTGACAGCATTAGATAATGCAACTTACTGGAGCGTAGAGAAAGTCGGTAGCAGCGGGACCACCAGGCGGACAAGAAAACAGATGAGGAGAAAAAGATGGGAAAGGAGATGTGACCTGCAGACTTAAGCCTATGCCGTGTCTTACCAGGAAATTGAAAAATGTAAATGGTCACTAAAATAAGAAAGACAAACAAGGTGAAATACATTTGTAAGTGTGAAAAGCAAAAGTACAACCTGCTATGAAGCCGGGTCCATGAGAGGGAGACTTGTCCCTGTCAAGGAGTCGAGAACTGTCCTCGGTGGCCCACATATTAACGGTGGGCAACCGGTGAAGGTTAAGTGGGGTACACATGGGTGTCTAACGGGAGATGAGACCTCAGCAGCTAGACTGAAGGTAAGAAAAGCTGTGATGCAGCATAACCGAAGAATAATATTTAAACTTATTAAACAAAATAAAAGTCCAGACACAACCTAGAAGTGGGGGAAGAAAGGTGAGGCACTGACAAAACATAAACATGGGTTCGGGGGCCTCGACTAAATCTTAGGCTGAGTTTGACTGCCCAGAAGGGCCAATCTCTGTTGCAGGTAGTGGGTTGAGTTCTAGGCCCAAAGGCCTCTTGATTCAAGGACTGCTAAGCAGAAATGATGGTCACCAGGGGCGTTGCTAAGGTGTGGCTATCGGGGCTGGAGCCCCGAATGTCATGCCCTCAGCCCCGAGCCTCCCGAGGGGCCCCTAATGGTGGTGTCAAGCCGCCCGCCCAACGGGCAGGCGACTTGACAGAGCCGCGGGGGGGAGCGGTAGGATCCACTGGTGCACGGGTCGCGCACCACTCCTCCAGGTTCCAGTGATGGATCATAGCTACAATCGGCTACAAGTGACTTCCACTTATCCCTTGTGACTATCCTGGTCCACTTTATGTCTCATGGTCATCATCATACTGCCAATATTTAATACTCAATTAACAGCAGTGAACCTACCCACCACCTACCCCCGCACATCCAGACGTTGTTTTTAATTGTCTTGTCTCCCCATAGTGTGTGTTTTAGGGTGTTTAGCTTATCCACTTTAAGACCGAGGCTGTTTTTTGGGTTCGGTGGTTACGAGTTAAAAACAGTTTTTTTTGCTATAAAATTACTTAGAACCCCCAAACATTATGTTTTTTTTTCTAACACCCTAGAGAATAAAATGGTGGCCATTGCAAAACTTTATGTCACACCGTATTTGCGCAGCGGTCTTACAAGCGTGATTTTTTTTTAAAAATTTAGTTTTTTGAGTTAAAAAAAAAGACAACAGTAAAGTTAGGCCAATTTTTTTCCACATTGTGAAAGATAATGTTACGCCGAGTAAAATGATACCCAACATGTCATGCTTCAAAATTGCGTCCGCTCGCGGAATGGCGACAAACTTTGCATCATAAAAATCTCCATTGGGGATGTTTAAAAAATTCTACAGGTTAGCATTTTTGAGTTACAGAGGAGGTCTAGGGCTAGAATTATTGCTCTCACTCTAACGATCGCGGCGATACCTCACATGTGTGGTTTGCACACCATTTTCATATGTGGGCGGGACTTACGTATGCGTTCGCTTCTGCGCGCGAGCTCGCAAGGACGGTGCACTTTTTATTTTTTTTTCTTAATTATTTATTTTACTTTTTATTTTTACACTGTAATTTAAAAAAAAAATTGATCACTTTCATTCCTATTACAAGAAATGTAAACATTCCTTGTAATAGAAAAAAGCATGCCAGGACATCCCAAATATGAGATCTGGGGTCAAAAAGACCTCAGATCTCATATTTACACTAAAATGCAACAAAAAAAAAAGCATTGGGCGGAATCGACTTGTGACGTAGCTTCCGCTCAGCCATGTTATGGAGCCGAGTGATCTATCTGCTACCATAACAACGGTATTCCACTTCAAACTGCTGCCGTCAAACGACGGCGGGCAGTCCGGAAGTGGTTATCCAGCCCAGGAGACCTTTGGACTCCCTAGGGCATGGTGGTGTAACCTTGTCTAATTTTTATTCTTCTAGTTGCTTATTGATATGGTAATTTTTTATCTGCAACCGAATAAAGTTAATTGATTTTGTAGGTATTATACTGGTTATTGCCCGTTCCTCTCAAATTAACCTCTGGGTCCCTGGGGTCCTCCCAGGGACATGTTATGTTTTTGTCTAAGAGGGGACACTCCACAGCGGGGGGGACACCTGTGATGTAAGGAGGGACACTCCACAGGGGGGGGCACCTGTGATGTAAGGAGGGACACTCCACGTGGGGGGACACCTGTGATGTAAGGAGGGACAATCCACGGGAGGTGGACAACTGTGATGTAAGGAGGGACACTCCATGTGGGGGGACACCTGTAATGTAAGGAGGGTCACTCCACGTGGGGGGACACCTGTGATGTATGGAGGGACAATCCACAGGGGGGGACACCTGTGATGTAAGGAGGGACACTCCACGGAGGGGGGGACCTGTGATGTAAGGAGGGACACTCCACGGCGGGGCACCTGTGATGTAAGGGGGGACACTCCACAGGGGACACCTGTGTAAGGAGGTCCTCTGCTTTGGGACACCTATGTAAGGAGGGACTCCACTGGGGACACCTGTGTAAGGAGGGGCTCCGCAGGGGACACCTGTGTAAGGAGGGTCTCCGCAGGGGACATCTGTGTAAGGAGGGACTCCGCAGGCGGACACCTGTGTAAGGAGGGCACTGCAGGGGACACCTGTGTAAGAAGGGACTCCACTGGGGACACCTGTGTAAGGAGGGACACACCACTGGGGACACCTGTGTAAGGAGGCCCTCTGCTGGGGGACACCTGTGTAAGGAGGGCACCGCAGGGGACATCTGTGTAAGCAGGGACTCCGCAGGGGACACCTGTGTAAGGAGGGACTCCGCTGGGGACACTTGTGTAAGGAGGGACACACCACTGGGCACACCTGTGTAAGGAGGCCCTCTGCTGGGGGACACCTGTGTAAGGAGGGACTCCGCTGGGGGACACCTGTGTAAGGAGGGACTCCGCTGGGGGACACCTGTGTAAGGAGGGACATACCACTGGGGACACCTGTGTAAGGAGGGACTCCGCTGGGGGACACCTATGTAAGGAGGGACTCCTCTGGAGAAACCTGTGTAAGGAGGGACTCCGCTGGGGGCACCTGTGTAAGAAGTGACTGCACAGGGAACACCTGTGTAAAGAGGGACTCCGCAGGGGACACCTGTGTAAGGAGGGACTCCGCAGGGGTCACCTGTGTAAGGAGGGACTCCCCTGTGGGCACCTGTGTAAGGAGGGACTCCCCTGTGGGCACCTGTGTAAGGAGGGACTCCGCTGGGGGCACCTGTGTAAGAAGGGACTCCACAGGGGACACCTATGTAAGGAGGGACTCCACAGGGGACACCTATGTAAGGAGGGACTCCGCTGGGGACATCTGATGGAAGAAGGGACTCCGCTGGGGGCACCTGATGGAAGAGGGGACTCCGCTGGGGGCACCTGATGGAAGAAGGGACTCCGCTGGGGGACACCTGATGGAAGAAGGGACTCCGCTGGGGGACACCTGATGGAAGAAGGGACTCCGCTGGGGGACACCTGATGGAAGAAGGGACTCCGCTCGGGGACACCTGATGGAAGAAGGGACTGCTCTGGGGGACACATTTGATGGAAGGAGGGACTCCGCTGGGAACACCTGATGGCATCTGGTAGCAGGCGACAGTGACAAATGACACTCCCAGGGCTCCCACTGATTCTGCATTATGGTAAGTTGAACTATTTCATTTTATATTACAATGTAATAATAGAAATAATGCGCTTCAGTCATCCTGACACCATACCAACCATGATGCCGGGATGATTGAAGCGCTAACACCAGGTGTTTGGAGGATCTTTATCTGCTGATGGTTAGACTTTCTGGAACACACATATTTCTTTTTTTTTTTTTTCATTCTTTTTTTTTTTCTCATAAAGTTTTATTTGAAAATCGTCATAACAAGTGAGTACAACCGGTAATATAAATGATACTACAGATATCTTTGTACAAGTGAAAAGATCATAGTGAGTTTACAGAGTATTTGGGTAAATAAATGATAAGGCAAGTGAGGTCCACATCATCGAGAAAGGAGTGGCAAACATAGTGATGGCATGTTACTGCATGTATTTACTTTGGAATACAAAGAAAACTTAAAGAGGAGAGAGCATAATCTCAAGATACATGGAACTTATGCATGACAAGCCTGCTGGTAAGCAAATGCAAATATGTGGAGTTTATTTAAGCAGAACCGGTGATTTCTTATATTTGAATAAAAGAAAAAAAAAATAAAGAAAAATTGACGAGGTGGGAAACCTGGAAAGAGAAGAGAAAGGGGAAGAAGAGAAGGGAGGGGTGGAAAGAGGGGAGACATAGGAGAAGAGGAGAATGGTGTCCCTGTCTAGCGGATCCCACACCCCCCGGGAGAAACCTCCCTTTTCCCCCACAAAACTAGTAGATCTCCAGGAGTCGGGTTGTGGTAACAGGGGCCTTTTGGAGGGTCCTCGGCTTCCTGACATATGGGCCAGGGAACCCTCTTTAAGGGCTGGAGACCACCAGTTGCGGGGGAAAGTGTGTTTTTTTAAATTTATTTATTATTTATTTATTTATTCTATTTTCCATAAAAGAAGAATTTTAGTGGGAGATCACCAGGATACAATGTACAATTACGTCCGGGGGGTTTACGAGTAGCACAAGCACATCAGTTTAGATGCCTAGTACAGTAAAGTTTCCACTGCTCCTACTACGTTTTTATGTGTATCAGCATTACCTGAGTTCTTAAGTTAGAGGATGGAGACCTGCTGGGTATATGTGGTGTGGGAGTAGGAGGCGGTGAGGGAGTTAGAGGTGTGTGTAAGGAAGAGGGTGGTACACCTGTGATTCTCTTAGGACATGGGTTGCGCTAAGGTTCAATAATTGTGTATGTTGAACTCTGTAAGGGATGTAGTGAGTTTATGGGTGTAGTATGTATACTTGGAGGATTCTGCATCTCGTGACTGTGATTTGGTACTTAGTGCCGCTCTTTTGACCTTCCTAACCCCTTCAAGCAACCAGCGCTGTCAGGTGATGTGTTAGGAAGGATGAGAGCGTAGGAGGGGGGGAAAGGGGGGAGGGGGGAGTGTGAGGGTGCGGGGAGGAGGTATAGGGGGAGCTCTTTATCTGCGTTTTCTGTGTTGTGATGGGGGACTTGGTCCTAGCTCAGTTGAAGAACAAATTAGGCATCTGTTGTGTTAATGTATTCCTCTGAGAATTTAAAAGAAATCCAATCGGCCCAGATTTTTGTGTACTTGGTAGTTGTGTCATTGGCCATAGCAATCAGTTCTTCCATTTCAGCTATTTTCTGGATTTGTTTGTACCAGTCTATGATTGAGGGAGTTTTAGGCATTCCCCAACATCTGGGGATGCAAAGTTTGGTTGCATTTATCATGTTCATTGTAAGTGATTTGCGATATTTGATAGATCGGGGGGGTTGAAGATGTAGTAGGAAATGTTCAGGATTCAGAGTTAGATTTTGTGATGTAATTTTATTGATCTGTTCGCATATTTTCTCCCAAAAGGGGACGATCTCTTTGCATTCCCACCATATGTGTAGAATATTGCCTGTCTCCTGGTTACATCGCCAGCACTGGTCAGTTGTGTTAGGGTTGTATTTTTTTAGGACATTTGGTGTTCGGTACCAGCGTGTAAGTAATTTGAAGTTGTTTTCTTGTATTGTGACATTTATTGATCCCTTGTGGGTATTCTCATAGACATAGTGTCCATTGTTCTTCTGTGATATTTAGACCGAGGTCTCTATTCCATGCCGCACAGAATTTGCTTGTGTTGTTGGGTGTGTTGGTGCATAGTAGAGCGTAGGTGGTAGAAATTGTATGCTGTATGGGTTGCTTGTTCGCGCAGATGTTGTCAAATGGTAATAGTGGTTTAGAGAGATCGCAGGATTTTTGAACTTTATGTATGAAGTGTCTGAGTTGAAAATATTTCCAGAAATTTAGTGATGTCTCAGGCCATTTCTGTTTTAATGTGTCCAGGGGAAGAGTAGATCCGTTGGAGGTTAAGTGGAGTATGCGTGGATCGGGCATAGGGGTTGAGGTACGGAGGAAGTCTTTGTCCGTGCCTGGGGGAAAATCCATGTTGTTGAGTATAGGGGTCATGGGGCCTGGGATAATGGAGATACCTCTTGATTTAACGGCTTTTTTAAAGCTTTCTATCGTGGGGCCTATTAGTGGATGAGCTTTGAGAACAGCTGGGATGTGTTTTGTGTGGATCCACGGCGCGGTGTGAATAGGAGTCTCAGAGGCTGCGTTTTCTAACGAGATCCAGTCTTTGATTGTGTCATGTACGTTCCAATCGATTATGCGCTGTAGTTGGCAGGCCCAGTAGTATAGTGTAAGATCTGGTACTCCTAGGCCTCCCTTTGATTTGGGGGTAGTGATTTGTCTGTAGTTGATTCTTGGTTTCCTGTAGTGCCACAGGAATTGGGAGCATAGTTCTTTGAGGTTACGGAAGAATGAGGGGGGAATTGCGACCGGGACTGTTTGGAATATGTATAGTATACGTGGGAGTATATTCATTTTTATGATGGCTGCTCTCCCGAACCAGGAAAAGTGTGGTTTACTCCATCTCTTGAGATCTTCCTTAATGTTGTGGAGGATAGGGAGGTAATTTTTTTTGAATAGATCAGAAGTATGCTTTGTTAGGTGTATTCCTAGGTATTTAATGGCGGAGGTTTGCCATTTGAATGGGAAGCTGTTTTCACATATTTTCAGCTGGTTCGGGGGGAGGGAAATGTTTAGTGCTTCCGATTTTGAGAAATTTATTTTTAGGTGGACAATGTAACGGAACGTATTGAATTCTTTTAGGAGGTTAGGAATTGAAACTAAGGGGTCTGTTAGAAACAGGAGAATGTCGTCAGCGAATGCTGCTAGTTTGTATTGTTTTTTGCCAATGTTTATTCCTTTTATGGAGTCGTTGGTTCTGAGTTGCCTAAGAAAGGGTTCAAGTGTCAGTATGAAGAGGATGGGAGAAAGGGGACACCCCTGGCGGGTTCCATTCCTGATTGAGAAGGCGTTCGATAGGAGGCCGTTGACCCTTACCCTCGCTGAGGGGTCTGTGTATAGAGACATGATGAGGGTAATTAGCCTGGGGCCGAAACCCAGTGCTAGAAGAGTCGCTTCCAGATAGTCCCAGGCCAACCTATCGAACGCCTTCTCTGCATCAAGTGACAACAGGAATCCTGGGAGTTTGTTTTGGGTTAGCCAGTATTGAATGTTAATAGCTTTCACTGTGTTGTCTCTAGCTTCCCGCCCTGGTACAAAGCCCACTTGATCTTTGTGTATTAGGTCCGTAATGAGTGGGAGGATTCTGTTGGCCAAGATTTTCGCGAAGAGTTTTAGATCAGCGTTTAGAAGAGATATAGGGCGATAGCTCGCAGTTTGAGCTGGATCTTTATCTGGTTTGGGGATAATGGTGATGTGGGCTTCTAGTAGATTATGTGGCAGGTGGTCTTTGTTCGCTAACTGGTTGAATGCTCTTAGAAACGGTGGTATCAGTAGGTCTTGAAAGGATTTGTAATAGGCTGCTGAGAAGCCATCTGGGCCAGGGCTCTTGCCCGGTTTGGTCTGTTTAAGTGCCAATTTGAGTTCATCTTCTGTAAGCGGGCTATCTATATCTTTTGCTAGTTGTTTTGAGATTGGGGGGGGTGCATATTTTTTAAGAAAGCTGTTTATTATGTGTTGTCTAGGGTCATTTTGATCGGGAGGTTTAGGTTCAGGTGGTAGGTTGTAGAGGTTTGTGTAATACTTCACAAATTGTTGCGCGATCTCTTCATTTGTGACAACCTTATTCCCTGTGGGGGTATTAATAGAGTGAATAGTTGTGTTTGTTCTTTTCTCCTGCATCGCCCTGGCAAGGTATTTTCCACTTTTATTGCTATGTTCATAAAAGAGTTTTTGTGTTAGGACATATTTTCTTTTCAGTTTGATTCCCAATTCTTCCGAGAGAAGGGCGCGTGTCTGGGATAGCTCAGCTAAGGTGGTGGTGGCCCTGTTTTCTTTATGTGTTCGCTCTAAGATTTGGATCTTTTTCATAAGAGAGTTTATTTTAGCTTGTTTAGCTCGTTTTCGGGCTGTAGCTTGGGATATTAGGAGTCCTCTGATTACGCACTTGTGTGCTTCCCATTGTGTAATGGGGTTAGTATCTGGGGTATTGTTCGTTACAAAGTAGTCGGTGATTGCCTTTTTAATAGTGGTTATGTTCTCTGGATAG